>JAAALK010000289.1:10093956-10635071 GCA_019279435.1 Zizania palustris | reverse complement strand
GTGACTCTTGTCATTGGGGAAGAATCCAATTCTCAACATCCAACTCCATGCCCCAAGGCCCAAAACCGTTTTGATAGCCTCGTTAAGCAAACTAATACTATGCATGCGGAAGTACGACTTCCACCCTAACTGGTCAAGATAAAAGACATCACCCTTCTTTGGTAGACCCACTATCGATGATCGAGATCCTTTATAGGTGCAGCTATTGGAAAGAGCATCAATACTAAATTTTCTAAGGGAAAACTATTCTAGCAAGTTGACGTTCCCTACCACACATGAAACATGCAAGAATAGTATGACAAGAACAAAAGTGAACGACCCCTTCATATGGTGATCTTCATCTCCATGGCTCCAATCATTGAGTGTGTGCTTCTAGCCTCAATGAACTTGTACTATTCTATCAAAATAGAAACTATGCTTGTTACATGAGCCGAAGAATCAATAATCGACTTGTAGGTCATATGAATGTACACTAGCCTTGGTCTGTAAATAATCATGACACGCAGGCCATATTTAATTTATATTCAATGCATGTATCTCATAAATCACATTCATCAAGGCCATACCAGTCACAACATTATCTGCAAAACAAAGTTAGGAAAAGAATTTACATGTGACTGAACTGGATCGGAACATCTGATTCCAAATCGGAACTTTCAATGGCAATATTGCTCTCCATATCGATTAAAACAAATCGCAACTTCTGATCAGTCAGAAATTATGATAGAAAAATTGCTATTTGTATTTGTTGACACCAAGATTTGGTAAAGCCGAGAGCCCACCAAGGATGTCGTCCGGTCAACAAAAGTCATGAAAAGTATATTCAAAGATAGTTAAAGAAGCCCATCTGTTACATTGCTGGATGGACACGGAGGAGCCGATGAAGAGAAGATAAAGATTATCCAGAACTGGTTAAGATAGAGTACTTGGATGGCAATTCTCTAGACTATAAATATATACCCCTAGTTAGCATAGAAACACACATCTTTGTCAAACAACTACTCGGTGCATCACCACCCTTGATTCCCAAGGTTTATCCCGACGGGGTTCAGCACATATAGCTGGGCTACATCGTTTCGATCTCTGGTGAAGAGGTGAATCCCGCCATCCCCGATGACTGTATCAACTAGATCAGTATCCTCACGGCTGCATAAGATTGATCTCTTGAGGTGAACATCGAAATAGTATGGTCGCTGGTTCTTGGTGTATTGGCTAGGTCTAATGCTGCATCAGATTGATCTCTTATATTGATGTGATCTAGGTATGGTAGTTTGAGGCTTCATTGTTAAGTCCGACATCTCTTGCCATTGTATCTTTTTCATGTTGTATACTATTCATATAAATAAAGCATGCCCAATAGTTTGATATATTATTAAGATCACCGTGATTATCTACTGTCTTGGTTAGGTCTGATCTAGTTATTGTGATGATTTTAATGATATAAACATGTTATCTCGCACATTTTATTTATTTCAATTGGAGTACAAGCCGACGTGTTATCTTCAATTCAACGCCATATCTTATTCGCCATTGTTCTAGCGCTCATCGGCCTATGTGGGAAAACTGCCCATCTTATCGACCGATGGCACACTGTCCCAATTGCTTCACCCCTGGTCATTGGCCCTATGGCCGATTGGCATGATATTCCATGAATATCCCATCCTCATCACGGTCATCGGCTTGATAGCCGATAGGCTATGGTATTGATCATATTTTCTCGTTTCCTTGTGAGTTGCAGGGTCAAACTGATTGGCACGCCTTAAACCCTTTTCTTCTAATAACATAGGACATGCACTAGAGTTAAGCAGATCTCCCAGGCCACGCGTGTGTCAAAAGTGTGAGCAAAAAACACACCAACAGTATTGAGTCTTATTCAATAACATAACTTCCGATCAAGTATCAGAACTTTTGATCTATCAAGCATCAGAACTTTTGATCTAGCATCGAAACTTCCAATCTTCTATGGACAGAAAACATATCTAATCTGTTTGTCCACCATGTATCTCCATATATGAGGGATACAAATCAAACACTATGCACGTAAGCTCTAATACCACTGTTGGAGAATGTGGAAGCTACGCTAGCCAGTAAATTCAAAATTTTCGCCTCAAAGCGCTGGAACTATGCGCATGAGGGATCATGAATTGTTACCTTCTAATGTGAGACGTGCTAGGTGTAGTGGAAGAAGATGATGGGAAAGCACGTCCTCACTAATCCTCATCTCTCTCCGCCCGTTCCATATTGAGGCCCAACAGATACAATCTATTTCGCCCACCTCAGAAATTCTGATCCTAGATTGGAACTTCTGATCTGGGCTCTCGGTCTGTAATTTCAGAAAGAATAAGAACTTTCGATGCACCTATCGAAACTTCTGATCAATGCAATTCTGAATCGGAACTACCAGTTAGAACTCTCTATCTCTAGATTAGAAATTATCGGAACTTATGGTTTGAGCTATCGGTTTTGCAAACCATAAAACATCAAAACTTTTGATTTGAGCTATCTATTTCTAATTCAGAAAATAATCAGAATTTTCTCGGGCACTGTTCCTTCAAGCATCATGTGGGCCTCCGCTTCCTCTAGAGTGTATCTCTGGGTCTTGTGATCAGATTAAGTCAGTCCAAATCACCGTCGATGCTGGAAGAAGGTCTCTGGGCTGGTGGAGGAGCTCCGTCTATCGGGGTACGGGCGCCCGATGTTTTGCAGCCAGATTGGCAGTCTTGGAGTGGTCTCCAATGTCAGGCAAGATGGTTGGAGCTACTCTTGCTTCTCTTCGGAGGCATGGACTCAGAGAGTACGATGGTAGAGATGCTAGTTTTAGTACTAGGGTCCCCATGGACGGCGCCAACTGTTAGCATAAAAGATTATGCTAACATGTTCAAATAGCCTCGAAGGGCTAGCTAAAAAGAGAGATTTACTGTAGACTAAGCCAATCCTTCGAATAGGTACTAACCTTAGCTTAATTCGAAGTGTGTTCTATTCCGTGATTTTCTATCCATATTACAGTAAAGGAATGGGATATTTATAGGCTAAGATGTAATAGGAAAATACTATTCTGCCCTCTAGTTACACCCGTCAATGTGGACACTATTCACAAAACTTCATAGGGGTAGAATAGAAAATATGAGTGTGAACACATTTATAAAGAAGGCGTCTTGTCTAAGTTTGTGGCGCTCCTCTTTAGAGGAGCCTCTATGAAGGCCGCGAGGTAGTCTGGGCCACTAAATCCTTCAGAGGCTTTGAAACCTTCCTTTGATGGCTGCTGGAGCTTGTGTCTTGGTACTTCGAAGGCGCCACTCCGAAGCCCCCCTTTAGATGACAAAGGGCTTCGAACCTCATGACTTCGAAATGACCTTAGGAGTCATTCACCTAATATGTACTACTGACAAGATTATTTTCCCCCAACAGTGTTGAACATTGTATTTAATTTTGTAGATCATTGCATTAACTATTGTTAAGAGCATTTCAGTTTTTAATTTGTGATCTATTCTTGAATTAGAGAAATTGTCTGGAACAAATTTTGTGGATTGGTACAAAAACTTGAGAATTGTTCTTAAGTAGGAGAAAAGGATTATATTCTAGAGGAACCCTATCCTGATGAACAAGGGGAAGATGCCTTTGCAGCAGATAAGCGTGCTTATGAGAAGCATGCTAGTGATTCTTTGGATGTCAACTATATGATGCTTGCATGCATGTCCTCTGAGTTTTAGAAACAATATGACAAAACATATGCTTACGATATGAGTGTAGGCCTCAAGGGCATGTTTCAGAACTAGGCATGCACTAAGAGGTACTATGTATCTAAGTCCTTGTTTGGAATTAGGTTGGCAGAAGGGAACCTAGTGAATCCTCATGTGATCATGATGATTGGTTACATTGATACTTTGGAGAGACTAGGTTCTCCACTGGATCCATAATTGGCTATAGATGTGACTCTCTAGATGCTCCCCTTGAGCTTTGAGCGATTTATCCCGCTGAACCACAACAGGACATGCATGGGGTTGCAGAACCTATTGTTGAGACACCAACCCCACGAAGGTTTGGGAGGGTGAGTCACATGCCAGAGAAGTTCATGTTCTTGACCACCGGGCAACGCGACGTGTTGTCTTACAACGACGAGTCTAAGATTCGAATTAGAGTCCAAGTGAGAAAATTAAGTTTGGAACTTGGTCGAGAAATGACTTGGTGCCATCAGATCCGAATTAGAATCCAACCAAGAAAACCAAGTTTGGAACTTGGTCGATCTACCCAATCGTGTAAAAACAATCGAGTGTAAATGGATCTTTAAGAAAAAGATAGACATTGATGGAAATATTCACATCTATAAAGCATGATTGGCGGCAAAAGGTAACAAGCAGATTAAAGGTGTTTATTATGATGAAACATTTTCACCCGTCGCCATGCTTAAGTCTATATGGATCATCCTAGAAATTGCCGCATTTTACGACTATGATATATGACAAATGGATGTCAAGATGGCTTTCCTAAATGGAAACCTAAGTAAAGATGTGTACATGACACAACCTGAAGGTCTTGACAATCAGGAAAATGTTGGGAAAGTTTGTAAGTTGTAGAAGTCGATTTATGGGTTGAAGCAAACTTCTCAAAGTTTGAATCTTCATTTTGATGAGGTAGTCAAAGGGTTTGTCTTCATCAAAAATGAAGAAGAACCTTGTGTTTACAAAAAGGCTAGAGGGAGATCACTTGTATTTCTGGTCTTATATGTGGATGACATGTTATTGATCGGAAATGACATTCCTTTGTTGAATGCTGTCAAGACTTCATTGAAAAATAGTTTCTTAAAGAATTATCTTGGAGATGCAGCATATAGTTTGGGCATTAAGATCTATAGAGATAGATCAAAACGACTAATTGGATTAAGTCAGAGTATGTACATTGACAAGGTTTTGAAGCGGTTCAAAATGGATATTTCTAAGAAGGTATTTCTCTCAGTAAGACTCAGTTTGCTAAAACACCTGATGAACTGTAGAAGATGAGTGTGATCACGTATGCCTCCGTGATCAGGTCTATCATGTATGCCATGTTGTGTACACACCAAGATTTCTCCTATGCTCTAAATGTTACGAGTAGATTCTAATCAAACCCTAGTGAAAGTCACTGTGCTGTAGTAAAAAGTATTATGAAGTATTTGAGAAAAACTAAGGATATGTTCCTAGTTTATGGTGGTGAAGAGGAGCTTGTTGTGAGTGGTTACAACGATGCTAGCTTTTAGACCGACAAGGATGATTCTTGATCACGGTTTGGATTTGTGTTCTGTCTCAATAAAGCCGTAGTCAGTTGGAAAAGTTCCAAGTAAGAGATAATGGTCGATTCTACAACAAAAGTTGAGTATATTGCAGCTTCGGAAGCTATGAAGGAGGTCGTTTGGATCAGAAAGTTTGTTTCTGAGATGAGTGTTGTCCCTAGTGCGTCCAACACAGTGGACCTCTATTGTGATAATAATGGTGCGATTGCACAAGGCAAGATCCAAGCAGATCACGACGCGAAATCTCCTTTGAACGACAGGGTCCGTTGAGAAGCCTCTGACACGGCAAAATCCAACACGGAGCGCTGGCACGACGAAGTCTGGTGTGGAGCGCCAACACGATGAAGTCTGATGCGGAGCACTGATGTGACAAAGTTCGTTGCGGAGCGTTCTGGCGTGACTCCGGCGTGAAGCAACTCCGATGCGAAGTAGTTCCGGTGCATGGGACATAACTAGACCGACAATAGCATGATGGATCCGGCACGGATGAACGAAGCGAGGACTTGCCGAAGGGTGCTCTGGCAGCCTCCGAAACCAGCTTCCCAGCTTCAGAAACCTTTGGCGAACAGGGCTCCGAACGTGAAACCAGCAGCAAAACGAATATCAAGTGTCAATTTGGCCTGGAGACTGAATTACCAAGTGTTGCAGTGTACAAAACGAAGGGTAGCAATCTGTTACGTAGATTAACGGATGGTTCACAAGCGAGCCAACAAGGTGATAGCAATCTGTTATGTAGATTAATGGATGATTCACAGGTGAACCAACAAGGCTTACCACAATTACGGCGTGGCCGACGTAGAGCTTCCAACGCAAACCCATGAAGGTGTACTGATCTAATGCGGAAAGTAAAGAAAATAAAGGTATGGTTAAAACTAGGGTCCTATGAACCGACCTCACCCCTATATTTATAGGGGCTAGTCTTCTTATATCTAACTCTAATCTGATAAGATTTGGCCTAATCAAGATTAGAGATAAAAACAAACCTGAATCTGAATCACACTACTATCCGAAGCCTACCCGAAGTGGACCTTCGGTAGGCCCGCTGAAGCCTGCTCCTCTCACCGAAGCTTCGGCGAGGAAGACCGCCGAAGGGCCTTCAGGCCAAAGATAGCTTCCGAAGCAGGACGCTAAAAGGCCCCCGAGGCCCCATGCAGGTGGGCCTCCGGTACTTTAGGGCTTCGTCCTGTACTAGGAGTTGCATATTTTTGGCCCAAATTACTAAATTGATATTTTGACAATTTCGACCATTAATGCCATTTTTTTCTGTCGACACAGGCCCCCATGTCCCCCCATGTCTTTTAGAAAACTAAGTGATCTAAAAGCACAACTGGCTAAGGACGATATACTCCATCTCAACCTTTTGATACTTTTAAGCGCTTTGCCACACACTTGAGAAGTACTTCTTCAAATACCTGCCATTTAAAGCTCTTCGAAATCACCCTCCTTGTAGAGATTCTAACAAGTATGTATTATCTGGAGCGATTTTAGCTACCTTAAAAGGACCTTACCAACTAGGAGACCATTTACCAAATTTGGGGCTTTTAGTGCCTAAGGGAAAAATCGTCTTCCAAACCAAGTCACCAACTTGAAACGATTTTGCTTTGGCTCTTCTATTGTAGGATCTAGCTACTCTCCTTTTATCTTTCTCCATAGCTTCTAGAGCCCTTAACCTCTTATCAATCATTTCTTCCAAATTATCCTTCAAAAGAGTTTCATATTCATCGACCGATAAGCCATCTTTCTTAATAAATCTTAACGATCCAAGATCTACCTCCACTGGTAGAGCGACTTCTTGTCCATACACTAACTCATATGGACTAAATTTGGTAGCACCATGCTTTGCAATTCTACAAGCCCATAACGCCTCAAAAGCATTTCATGCCACCTTTTAGGGAACTCTTCAATTTTCTTCTTAATGAGCTTAATTACAATTTTATTACTAGACTCAGCCTGACCGTTGTCCTGAGCATAGTATGGTGAAGAGTTTATCAACTTAATACCATAAAATTCAGCAAAGTCTCTCACTTCTTTAGCAATAAATGAAGTACCTTGATCTATAGTGAGAGTTTGGAGAATACCGAATCTATGTATAATGTGCTACAAGATGAAATCAATTACCTCATTGTGAGTCATGTTCTTGAGAGGCACGACCTCGATCCATTTGGTGAAGTAATCCGTTGCCATCAACACGAACCGATGCCCTTTTAAAGATAGAGGATGAATTTGGACGATGAAGTCTAAACCCCAACCTTGAAACGGCCATGGTTCAATAATAAGGTTAAGTAGCGACGTAGGAGCCAACTGAATATTACCAAACTTTTGACATGCTTCACACCCTCTATAATACTTAAAACAATCCTCAGGCATAGTCGGCCAATAAAACCCGCTCTTTTGAGCATCCAACTCATTTTATGGTCCGACTAATGAGTGCCACAAAGTCCCCCAAGAACTTCTCCTGTCACCACTCTAGATTGATTGGCATCTAAGCACTTTAAAGTACTCCATCAATAGTTCGACGATATAACACATCGTCAAGCAACACAAATTTAAATGCCTATCGCCAAACTTTCCGATCAACCCTTTGACTGGGATCTTTTAAATACTAGATGATTGGAATTCTCCAATCATCCTTATTAATTTCCGGAGGGTTTTCCAACTATTTTTCCGAAGTGGCGTCTAATTTGTGAATTTCAAAGTGTCCCTAGAGCCATTCATGTTCCTGCCGAGGGCCAGTCAGATCGGCTGTGCAGAGCCAATCAGACCGAAGCCCTTCGATGGAGGGGTCCGGCATGTAAAGGCCCCCGACACTCGGAAGGCTTTGGCATGAGGAGCCTGGCGTGAAGAGTCCTTCGGTGGATGAAGGGCTCCGGCACGAGGGCTCCGACACGCAACGCCCTTCGATGGGCGAAGGGGTCCAGTCCGGATAGTCTGATGGGCCTCGCGTCCGCCCGAAGCCCCTGGCTTCGGCTGGGAGTTCAAGTATCGGCCTTTCCTTTCCCTGTACTGAATTGGCTTCTCTGGACACATGAGAAATTTTGAAGTTATTAAAGGTAGAAATTATGTCTAAACATTTATCCAAGTAGCTATTTAGCAAACCATTAAGACATTGAGGAATTTTAGATACTTGTTGTACCACTAATAGAGAATCACCATATGCATGAACATGTTTAACACCCATGGAACCTAGCAATTCAAGTCCTAGCAATAAAGTTTCATATTCGGTTTGATTATTAGTAGAAGGAAATTCTAAACGTGCCGATGTATCAAAGCGCATACCACTAGGTGATATGAGAAATACTCCAATACCTTGGCCATGTTTGCAAGCCAAACCATCAAAATAAAGTTTCAATGGAGCTACTTCATCTAGAGCAATGTTGAAGTTAGCAACGATTTGGCCTTTCATAGCTCTTAGAGGTTCATAAGCCAAATCGTACTCAATCAAAGCATAAGCCCACTTCCCAATTCTACCACTTAGAATCGGATTTTGAAACATCTATTTTATGACATCGGTTTGACAAGCAACAATGCATGTGCTAGGGAGAAGATAGTGGCGTAATTTGGTACATGCATAATAAAGTGATAAACACAAGCGCTCCACAAACACATACCTTGTATCAGCATCCAGCAAGCGGCAGCTCAATAATGTGATGATGTACTCCTTTCCATCCACCTCTTGAGTTAGCATGACTCCTATCACGCTATCTTCTGCAGCAATGTATAGCCGAAACGGAATCCCAGCTTTAGGTGCTCTTACCATGGGTGGTGATGACAAGCGCTCTTTAATCTTCTCAAAGGCACTTTGCTGACTTGTCCCCCAAATGAACTCGGCCTCATTTTTAGCCGGATTATAGGAACAAAAGCATCAATCTTGCCAGACAAGTTAGATATAAAGCGGTGCAAATAATTCATCTTGCCTAGCAACTTTTGCACATATCTCTTGCATGTCGGTGCTTCAAATTTCCTAATCTTTTCAGGCCTCTTAGGATCAATCTCAATACATCTTTCATGAACCATGAATCCTAAGAACTTGTCGGCCGACACGCCGAATGCACACTTGAGTTGGTTTATTTTTAATCCATATTGATGCATTCTATCAAAAACAACTCTCAAATCAGCAAAGTGGTTGCCCATAGCATCCGATTTGACTACAACATCATCTATATAGACCTCTAGCATAACTCCTAGTAAGTCATGAAAGATCAGCTTCATAGCACGTTGATATGTAGTGCCAGCATTCTTTAAACCAAAAGTCATAACGACCAACTCAAACAAGCCGACAAACACCAGGGCATCGAAAGGTTGTCTTGTATATGTCCTCTTTGGCCATAAAGATTTGATTATAACCAGTGTTTTCATCAAGAAAACTTAGTACCTTGTGTCCTAAAGCATCGTTGATCAACATGTCGGCTATCGGCATGGGATACTCGTCCTTCGAAGTGGCCTTGTTCAGATCCCTGAAATCAATACAAACTCATATTTTGCTGCTCCTTTCTTTTCTACAGGCACAGTGTTAGCCACCCATTCAGCATACCTACATGGCCTAATAAATTCAACCTTGAGCAATCATTCTATCTCCTCTTTAACTCAGTCATACACAGCCAAATTAAAGCGGTGAGGGGGCTGTTTATAAGTCCTAAACCTGGGTTTGATAGGAAACTGATACTCTATGAGCTCACGACTCAGTCCAGGAATCTCACTATACTCCCATGCGAAACAATCAACATATGACTGAAGCAACTTTACCACTTCGGCCTTTTTGCTAGCTTGTAATTTTTTGTTTACATAAGTCGGACTTGGAATGCTACCATTGCCTATGTCGACTTCTTCTAGAGGATCGACCGACGCAAAACCATGTCCTAACTTTTCTACTTCGATAAAATCTTCAATGGCTTCGACAATACCGTCTTTAGAAGACTAATATTGCTCCACGCGAGACTTCAGCCAATCAAGATTACTCTTATTAGACATGACTACTAGTTTAGAAATAGACATACTACATTATACGACTTTACAAACATGGGTACAAAATGTCCCCCAGGCACGCTAACGAAGCCGTAATCGGAGAGGTCCCTACTTGATAGACATTCCACCTTATCATGGATGGCGTCGATAGATACATCGACCAATGCTACTTCGGCCAAAGTATCCGCTGGTACAACCTCCACATCATCGTCGTCCCACTACATTAGGCACTGGTGCAAAGTAGAAGGAATATAGAAATTTGCGTGAATCCAATCACGCCCAAGTAGCAAACTGTAGTTACCTTGCACATCAACAACGAAGAATACCGTCTGCAACGTCTTGTTGCCCACCGTCAACTCTAGGGAGAGTACACCTTTTGCTCTGGAGCTCTCCCCGTTGAAGCCATTGAGCATTAGGTTGGTTTTCTTTAGGTCCTCCTCGCCCCTTCTAAGCTTCTCCAAAAGAGTGTACGACATTAAATTGATAGTGACACCACCGTCAACAAGCATCCTGGAGATCGGCTTCCCGTCAATGTGCCCCTTGACGTAGAGGGGCTTTATGTTATGAGCCGTATCCTCGGGCTTCTCGAAAATAGCATCTCATGGGCCGAGGTTCAACTGAGCAACCTCGGCCTCGTCTCGTGGTAGTGCAAACTCGGCGGGAAGCATGATGACATTTATGTCCATTTCCTGAGGTGCGGGCCCCTCAGAGACCGGTGTGTAGTAGTTGTCGAGCATGTTGTCATCGTCGCTCGGAACAGGAGTCGGGTTGTTCGTCTCAATCGGCTTGGGTTTCCATACTTGCTTCATCACTGGCCATGGGCGTATTTCCTCGATGATGGTGTCTCGCTCATCCTCAGCCTTCTTCTGGCGCATCTCCTATGACCGTAGATGTTGTAGGCACCTTTTCTGCGATTTGGACATGCCCGGAGGTGCACAAGATGGTTGTGGCTTAGTACCAGGTGCCACCAACTTGTTCCTGTGATTACCCGAGTCGGCCTTGTATTCTTTGCGCTTGGTGAGAACCTTTCTCTACATTCTGTAGGTCGGACCGGCCTCGTTAGGCCAATCGGGCCAGGCTTCGGTGATGGCCGCACCCGGACTAGGTGACTTACCTCTGTCGTGCTTCGGCGAGGGGGCCTTCAGGATTGGGACTTCCTGAGACCCTACCTTGACCATGATGGATTTGGACTCCCTCTCCCTCGCCTCTTCATGCCCATCTCCCTCAGCTTCCATGGATAGCCTCTGGAAAACGTTCCCCTTGTCCTTGCGAATCATAATACTCCGAAGGAAAATAGGGGGTAACGTTATGCTGCGAAGGGTACTCCTGTGGCGAGGTGCAGTTCAGAGTCCACGGGAATCCTGCCCAGTAGTATGGCGGAGGCATTGGTGGTTCTAGAGGCTTCACCCACTACAAGCCGAACCCATTGCCTAGAGGGGGGTTCGGCCACGTTGAAGGTATTGCAGACCATATAAACGAAGGGTCCTGCCAGGCCAGCGGTATGTTCGGCCATTGCAGGCCAAACTCTCCCACCAAGGGGTTCATCCAGAGCGGAGGTGGATTCGGCCTCTAGGGTCTGAATTCACTTAGCGGAGGGTTCGTCCATTGGGGTCTGAACTCACTATGCAGAGGGTTCGGCCATTGGGGACTAAACTCACCATGCGAAGGGTTCGGCCATTGGGGTTTGAACTCACTATGCGGACGGTTCGACCATTGGGGTCCGAACTCACCCTTCAGGGGGTTTGGCTATTGGGGTCCGAACTCCTTCTCCGAAGGGTTTGGCTGTCTTGGCCCCTTCGGCTGTCTTGGCATTTTTGGCTTGGGGCCTTCTTTCTCTTCTTTCTTCTGGTGTTTACCTAACATCATTTGGTATGTTACCTTTGGCTTCTTGTGAGCCCTAACCGAAGGAGACATGTTGATGTTCTTTTTCCACACCACTACTTCAGGGTTCTTTGGTATGAGTGTGCGTGTGCGTGATTGTGACGCCCCGATTTACTAAATCAGAACATTATTGAATTTCCAAAGAAAAATAATAATAACAAGAGGTTCATCATGCGACAACGTACATACGGCAATCATTCATGGTACGCAGACCACATTATTACATAGGAGTAAAAATAAAATAAACAACAAAAATAAATGGCATGACGAACGTCACCTTCAGGATCTTCTTCTTGACTGGGTCGCTACTCCAGACCATCCTCTTCATAGTAAGCAGCCTGTGAAGTGTGTGTCCAACGGGTATGAGTACAAAAAGTACTCAACAAGCCACCGCGAATGCAATAGTAATGCAGGATAATAACAAAGGGAGAATAATGGCGAAAGTGCGGAAAAGTACATTTTTCAGTTATAGAATTTAGTGTAATCAAATTTAATCATGCAGAATATTAAACATGAACATCATAATAGCATCTAACTTGAGGAGTACGTTTTCCCTCTTCGCTCAAAATTCCTTATATGTCAAATTCATCATGCACAATCATTAAAAGTAAACTAACTTTGGGATGTCACGCAACCCGCCCTTGACCATGGGCTCGGCTTTTTGAAAAGATTTAAAACTCTGATTAGAGGTGTACCACTGTACCCACAAGGCACACACTCATCCCATATAGCAAAGTGTAACGAGATGACCCATACCATGGGAACTCATGCCAAAACCTCAGCATGAAATGCTCCAAGTGATAATCACCCGCTCTAGGTTTCGCCGGCGCGCCGGGCCGCATCCCGGCTAACGTCACACCCCCTTTTGTGCCACGTCGGTACAAGCCACCCGAAGGTGCTGCTTGACCCATCTCCAAGTGGTGCCTCAGATTGGAACACTCCATAACTTAGTTAGGACTTACCCACTAGACTTGTGGTTAGTACGGAAATGTATTGCAACGGATCCCGCAGACCGGTCCTTATAGTGCCCCGGGTGCCACTGACCAATGCCCTAGCTTGCACCCAGAACCCGTCATCCATACACTTAACCATAACTCTATCATCAACAAAATTCCAGGGATAAGAATAAACGGGGATCATATAGTAGATTCCAAATTGCTACGACTCATTTTTAACCTATAGCAATTGTGTCGATACGTCGGACACTATATACTAGTACTAATAATATGGTGACAAGGAGTTTAGGATAGATAGCATGGCTTGGGTTGCACATCAAGGTCGAGGATCTAAATAAATATAATGTAGGGCTTTCATTTGACTAATGCATGTATAACCTATGTGTTTTAGCGATAGTTTAAGAAAACTGGGTTCAATATGCTCAAAAGATTAGTTTGGTGACTTGCCTTGATCAACAAAGGAGAGGGAGGAACTTCCGGGAAGTATTCCGGCTCCTCGACGACGTCGTAGTCTTCTTGATACGAATAAAATAAACATAACATTCAATTAAACAATCCAAAACCACAAAACAAGCGTATTGGTTTTGATTAGGTTAAATTAAGGAAAATAAGTCATTAAGCTACTAGAGTTTATTATATGAATTTTAAAAATGAACTTTGATGGAGTTACAGATTTTTCTAAAAAGAATAAAAATGTAATCTAATGCATTTTAAACTTCCAAATAATTTAAAATAAAAAGTTCAGAATAAACCTATTGTTTCTATTACACCAATATGAAGAGAATAAAAAGATAAATTTTACTAAAGTTGAAATGGACAAATTTTGAGTTTATCATAAAGTGCATTTGAATACATTATTAAATACACATAAAATACTCAAAATAAACCTACTGTTTTTATTCTACAAACATGTACAGAATAAAATTATGAATTTTCTGGAATTGAAATGGTTAATTTTGGAGTTAAAATGAGCAAGATATGAATTTTAGAAGTTTAAAACCATTTCTGGAATTTAAATTAAATCTAAAACAATCGCCGGTCCACGGTGAGCCAAATCCATCGTGAATCCGCGCACTGTGCACGTGCACCAGCTCACGGATCTCTGTTGGATTGCAATCGGACGGCGACGAGCGAGGTGGGGGGGGGGTTTAAGTGAAAATGGCCGTGCGAGATCGCACGGTACCCCTTCGGTCGAGATGGACGACCGAGATTAAACCCCACAAGAGGATTAATCCCCGCCGTCGGATCAAGATCGTGCGGCCAAGACTGAATCCGGCTCGGTACGCGTCGGGAGGGGTAAAGTACCCATCTTCCTTGACTATGGCGGTGCATCAGTGAGTGATTCCGGCGACGGTGAGGGCTACTCGGCCTAGCTAGGACTAAAAACGGGAAGAGGGGACTACGGGGAACACTAGGGTACCGGCGGTGGTGGTGACGGCGAGATAACGATGACCGGCGATGTAGAGGGGCGATGAAGCACCTCGGGTTCTGGTCGGCGGTGGGGTTCCGGCGGGGTTCGTCGTCGAAGGAGTGGTGGCCGGGGTCGGGGAGGTGTCAGAGGTCACAACGGTGCGATCGCCGAGGGGGAAGGAGGTCTCCGGCGATGGCGAGCGATGGCTGGAGCGAGGGCGGCGATTTGGTGCTAAAACTCGGATCACGGGCACTTTATTCGTTCTCAGTGTGAATGGGCGTGCGGGCTGGACGCGGTGGAGGTGTAGGGTTTAAATAGAGGCGCTGGCGGGGGCAGAAGGGGTGCAATAGAGGGAGACCGGAGTAAACAGGGCCTTAACGATGGCGACCTGGGGGTGCATGGGGTTCATTGAACCTGGACGCAAATCAGATGGAATTGAAGGGGGAAATGGTCGCCGGGGATCGGGCGACTTAACGCTGGGCTCAATTTGGGGGCAGGGGGGATTTGGGGGTCGATCTCGTGGAGACGATGAGTCTGATGAGTGTGGGCCACTGGTCAACGGGCGCGGGGCGAGAACGTGGCAACGAGACGCACTGACTGGTGGGGTCGGGCTCGGCCGAGAGGGGGAGTCGGCGTCGACAGGTGGGGTCGGGGTGTCGGGAGCGCGCGGAGTTATAGGGAGTTGCTGATGAGCAGGGTCCGCCTGTCTGTGATGGGCACAGGGAGGGAGTGGGCTGGGCCGGCTGGTTGGGGAGAATGGGGGAGGGAGGCCCGTTACTATTTAAATACTTTTCTGAATAAATTTAATTGCTGAAATTGGTTTTAAAATAGTTGGGTTGCTTCCAAGGTTGATAAAAATTTGTAAAAATCCTCAAAAATATATCTTGGCCTTGGGATCATATACAAAATTTTCTAGCCTCTGTTTTGGATATTTCATCTAGGTTCCAGTTCATTTAAGCATAAAAGGGCATTAAAGGTATTTCAAAATTAATCATTTCTAGAAAAATATAATAAAATGAAATTTTTATTTCTCTGAAAATTTTGGGTGTTACAAACCTATCCCCCTTACAAAGAATCTCGTCCTTGAGATTCGGAAAGTTACTCGAATAGCTAGGGGTATTGGGCTTTTAACTCGTCTTCTTTTTCCCATGTGGCTTCCTCGACGAGGTGGTTATCCCACTAAACCTTGCAGAAACGAACCACACAACTTCTTGTTACCCTTTCCTTAACTTCTAGAATCTGGAAGAGTTTCTCAATGTAGGTCAAGTCTTCCTGGACATTGAGCTGTTGGAGGTCGGCCTGTTCGGTGGGCACACGGAGACACTTCTTCAGCTGAGAGACGTGGAACACATCATGGACTCCTGCCAAGGATGGAGGTAGTTCTATCTGATATGCCACTTCTTGCCATCGGAGGATCTAAAAGGGTCTGACATAACAGGGTGCTAGCTTGCCTCTCATGTTCAACCTTTGGGTACCACAGAGGGGAGTGACTCGGAGATAGACATAGTCGCCCTCCTCAAAGGTTAGGTCTCTCCATCAGTTATCGGCATAGCTCTTTTTTCGGGACTGGGCTATCTTCAATCTGTCCCTAATGATCTTGACTTTCTCTTCGGCTTCTCGCAATATATTTGTCCCTAATAGCTGCGATTCTCTGGTCTGATCCCAGAGTAACGGCGTTCTGCACTTGCGCCCATAAAGTGCTTCGAACGGGGACATCTACAGACTGACTTGGTAGCTATTGTTGTAGGAGAACTCTGCATATGGCAAGTTCTTATCCCACATTCCACCAAAGTCTAGAACGCAGGCTCTAAGCATATCCTCCAACACCTTGTTTACCCTTTCGATTTGGCCATCGGTCTGTGGATGATAGGCAATGCTAAAGTTTAGAAGGGTGCCGAGTTGTTCTTAAAGATTATTCCCAAACTTGGAGGTAAACTGACTCCCTCGGTAAGATACGATCTTCTTTGGAACTCCGTGCAGGCACACAATACGGGTCATGTACAATTCAGCCAATCTGGCAATGGTGTAAGTTGTCTTGACGGGGATGAAATGAGCCACCTTGGTGAGTCGATCGACGATGGCCCAGACAGAGTCATGACCGGCTTGGGTCCTAGGCAGTCCCATGATGAAGTCCATCCCTATTTCTTCCCATTTCCATTCGGGGACCTTGAGGGGTTGCAATAATCGTACAGGTCTTTGGTGCTTTGCCTTGACTCGCTGGCATGTGTCGCACTTGGCCACATACTCAGCTATTTCCCTCTTCATACTGACCCACCAATATTTCTCCTTTAGGTCTTGGTACATCTTTGTATTCCTGGGATGTATGGAGTATAGAGTCTCATGGGCCTCATGGAGGATGAGGGCCTTCAACTCTGGCTTGTCGGGCACGCATATCCACTTTCTGAACCAAACGGTACCATTCTCGTCCTCGGAGAATCTGGGGGCCTTACCTTTTCTCATGTTCTACTAAATCTCCAAGATGTCCGGGTTTTCCTTCTGCGTCTCATGGATCTAGTCCAACAAGATAGGTCTGGTCTCTAGGGTAGCGAGATATGCTCTGGTGGTGATCCCTAGATTCAACCGTTCCATCTCCTTATATAACAATGGGGCCTGGTCTTGCACCATGATGGCATTGCAGTACCCTTTTCGACTTAGGACGTCTGCCACCACGTTTGCCTTGCTTGGATGATAGTGGATGCCCAAGTCATAATCTTTGATCAACTCCAACCACCTTCTCTGTCTGAGGTTTAGGTCCGATTGGGTGAATATGTACTCTAGGCTCTTGTGATCGGTGAAGACCTCACACCGATTCCCCACAAGGTAATGTCTCCATATCTTCAAGGCATGAACAACGAATGCCAATTCTAGGTCGTGGGTCGGGTAATTTAGCTCATGTGGCCTTAGCTGGCGAGAGGCGTAAGATATCACCTTCCCGTCTTCCATTAAGACACCCTAACCCTTGGCGAGAGGCATCACAGTAGACGTGGAAGTCCTTCCGGATGTCTGGCAGGGTCAGAATCGGGGCTGACATGAGCTTTTTCTTAAGGCTCTAGAAGCATTCTTCGCAATCTAGAGTCCATTCGAACTTTACTTCCTTCGATAGCAGTCTGGTCATGGCCTTGGCTATCTTTGAGAAGTTCTCGATGAACCGGCGGTAGTATCTGGCCAATCCACGAAAACTTCGGATCTCGGTCACAGTCGTGGGTTGTAGCCAATTGGTCACTGCTTCTACAGTGGTTGGGTCCACTGCTATCCCTCTGGCAGATATAACATGGCCGAGGAATTTCACCTCAGACGACCAAAACTCGCACTTGCTGTATTTGGCGTACAATTGTTGCTCCCTTAGCTTTCCGAGGGTCAGCCGGAGGTGAGTTTCATGTTCTTCCTTTGTCTTTGAGTAGACGAGGATATCGTCGATGAATACCACGATGAACTTATTCAAGAACTCCATGAATACATTGTTCATCATGTTCATGAAGAAGGCCAGGGCATTCGTGAGTCCGAACGACATCACTGTATACTCGTAAAGTCTATAGCGGGACGTGAAGGCGGTCTTGGGGATGTCTTCTTCCCTAATCCTCAGCTGGTGATAACCTGACCTGAGGTCGATCTTGGAGAACACCGAGGATCCCTTCAGTTGATCGAACAGCGCGTCGATCCGAGGTAGTGGGTACTTGTTCTTTATGGTCACGTCGTTCAAGGCTCTATAGTGCACACACATTCTCTTGGTCTTGTCCTTCTTCATGGTGAAGATGACCGATGCGCCCCAGGTGAGGTACTCGGTCGGATGTACCATTTTTGTTCCAGGTCTTCAATATTGCTCTTAACTTCGGCTACTTCATTGGTGGCCATCCAGTATGGGCGCTTGGAGATTTTGGTGGTCCCGGGGACAAGTTCAATTCTGAATTCGATGTCCCGCTTGGGAGGCATTTCTGGTAGGTATTCTAGGAAGACATCCATGTATTCCTTGACCACAGGCACTTCCTCTAGGGCTAGCGAGTGAAGGGATACCCCGTGAGGTCCACGGTTGGTCATCTAAAAAGTGATGGCTTCTCCTTCGGGGTTGGTCACGGTGATAGACTTGCTGGCGCAGTCGATCACTCCCTTGTGTTTCATCGACCGGTCCATCCCTAGGATGAGGTCGAGTTCGGTGCACTCGATGAGAACCGGCTCAGCCCAGAATAGTACCCCTTGGATCTCTATCCTTACCTTCGGGCTAAATAGGTTAGCTAGGGTTCTCTTACCGGGGGTGGCAATCATCATGGGGGCGGGCAGAGGGAGTACTTCCAAGTCATTTGTTTTCACAAAGTCTTCGGATATGAAGGAATGTGTTGCCCCAAAGTCAAATAGTACTATTGCAGGTATGGAATTCGTGGTGGACATACCGAGTATATCTTCGGGAGCCTCCTGAGCTTCCTCTGCGCTGATGTGGTTGACGCGGGCACAAACTGTTTGGTTGGGCGCCATGCCTTGGGGCTGCTTGGGGTGAGGACACTGGTGCGAGTAGTGCCCTTCTTTCTGGCAGTTGAAGCAGATGACCGACTTTCCATTGCGGCCCCTCATGATCAGGGCCTTGGCGGTGGGCGTCGGCTGAGCGGCCGGAGCTGGTGGAGTGGGGCGGGGATGCCCGGTGTTGGATCCACTAGTGGCATGCGTTGGCCTGTAGATGGGCCGAGGATGGTAGGCGGGTGTCGGCGGCGGAGTGATGAAGCGGGGCCTCTAAGGGTTCGCCTGATGATGCTTGAACGCGATCATCTTCCTCTTCTTGAGGTCCAGCTTGTTTTGCTCAGTCTCTTGGATGAGCGCCTTGTTCACCAACTGCTGGAAGTCGGCGTAGTAGGTGGCGACGAGCTAGATGGAGAGCTCATCCTTAAGTCCCCGGAGGAACTTAGCCTGGCGGAGGTCGTCGGTCCGCACCTCTTCCGGCGCTGTTGACACAGAAACATGCCCCCGCACTTGGGTCAGTCCGGCGATCCAAAAGTGCACGGATACTTAGGGACGGGCCTAAGCGTGACGTAGCACCGACGCCGCGTTCTGGCTACCCTTAATAGTGATAAGGGGGGTGGAGTCGCCAGGCAACCAGATTACAAGAAATAATCCAATTAGCCTAAAGAAATAGATTTAAATGGGTTAAAATCAGCAAACCAGTCGGAGCCCTCCTGGTTCGAAGTCTGATGCGAAGGGTGCGCCGAAGGGTACCTTCGGCGTCTGGTGCGAAGTGCTCGACCGAAGGATGCTTCGGCGTTCGGACTGATCCAGCTGGAGATAGACTCCGAATGGACCTGAATGCGGTGATCACCTCCGAACAGCGGGGTTCGGTGTGCGATCTCCGATGCAGCAAATTACAGAGTAGTGACGCGAAGACCACAAGCGGGTGCAACTTCGTCTGGTGCGGAGCGTAGTCATGGCGAAGCCTGTCACGACGAAGTATACCGGCGAAGCCTGCAATCCTGTCGAAGGGTGTCTTGGGGACATCCGGAACCGATCTCTCAGCTCTGAACACCTCCGGCGAAGGGGCTCCGAACATGCGAACCTGCAACAGGGATGATGCGAAGTACCAATTCGGCCTTAGGACCGAATTTGCGAGGTGTTGCATGGGTGGCGAAGGTAGCAATCTATTACGCAGATTAGCGGATACTTCACAGGTGAAGTAACAAGGCGATAGCAATCTGTTACGTAGATTAATGGGGCTTCCAGGCAAACCCACGAAGAGGTACAGAAAAGTAAAGGTAAAAGTAAAGGTACGATCAAAGCATGGCTTTGATTTGGTTTGAGTTGGGGGGCTCTCCACGCCGACCATGCCTCTCTATTTATAGGGGGTTAACTCCCAATCTAATATGCTATTAATCCGGCCGGATAGACATAGAGATTGAGCTGGCGATGCAAACAACTCTATCTCTACCGAGGTGGGCTTCGGCAAGGCCAGTCGGGGCCTGCTCCTCGGGGCGAAGCTTCGGTAGCGTGGGCTTCGGCCAGGCCCGTTGAGGCTTGCTCCTCGGGCCGAAGCTTCGACAGTGTGGGCTTCGGCCAGGCCCGTTGAGGCTTGCTCCTTGGGCCGAAACTTCGATAGCGTGGGCTTCAGCCAAGCCCGTCGAAGCTTGCTCCTCAGGCCGAGGCTTCGGTAGCATGGACTTTGGCCAGGCTCGTCGAGTCTTGCTCCTCAGGCTGAAGCTTCGATAGCGTGGCCTCCGAAGGCTTCCGAAGCTTCGACAGCGTGGGCCTCCGAAGGATTCCGAAGCTTCGGCAGCGTGGGCCTTCGAAGGCTTCCTGGCCGAAGCCCATGGGCTGGCTGGAGGCTTTCGGAGCACATAGCTTGATGGGCTTCGGCCCTGTAGAGCTTCGGACGGGCCCTGGACATGTGTATTTTCGGCCCAAATCACCAAAAAATGATATTTTGATAATCTAGCCATTAATGCCACTTTTTGCTATCAACACATGCCCCCCTGCCTTTTAGTGAACTAGTGAACTAAAAGCACAACGAGCTTGAGACGATATTGTTCATATCGGCTTTTCGACATTTTCATGACGTTTGCCATACACTTGGGAAATACCCTTTCAAGTACTTACCATTCAAAGCCCTTCGAAACCACTCTCCCTGCAGGGATTCCAACACGTATGCGTTGCCGGGAGCGATTTCGCCTATCTTAAAAGGACCTTCCCAACTAGTTGACCATTTGCCAAATTTAGGACTTTTCGTGCCTAAAGGCAAAATCGTCTTCCATACCAAGTCTCCTACTTGAAACGATTTTGGCTTAACCTTCTTATTGTAGGCTCTAGCTACTCTCTTCTTGTCTACCTCTATGGCTTCTAAAGCTCTTAGTCTCTTATCAGTCACTTCCTCCAGATTATCCTTCAGAAGAGCTTCATATTCATTGACTGATAAGCCGTCTTGCTTCAACACTCTTAAGGAGCCAAGATCTACCTCTACAGGCAGAACGGCCTCTTGTCCATATACCAACTCATATGGACTGACCTTGGTGGCACCGTGTTTTGCAATCCTACAAGCCCATAATGCCTCGGAAAGAACCTCATGCCACCTTTTAGGAAACTCTTCAATTTTCTTCTTAATAAGCTTAATCACGGTTTTATTACTAGACTCGGCCTGACCATTGGCCTGAGCATAGTAAGGTGAATAGTTTACCAACTTAATGCCATAGTATTCGGCGAAGTCCCTTACTTCTTTAGAAACAAATGAACTACCTTGATATGTAGTAAGAGTTTGAGGGATGCCGAATCTATGTATGATGTGCTTTAAAATAAAATCGCGTACCTCATTATGGGTCATGTTCTTGAGAGGTACGGCCTCGGTCCATTTGGTGAAGTAATATGTCGCCATTAACATGAACCGATGCCCTTTTGAGGAAGGAGGATATATATGACCGATGAAGTCTACACCCCAACCTTGAAATGGCCATGGCTTGACAATAGGATTGAGCAATGAGGCAGGAGCTAACTGGATGTTGCCAAACTTCTGACATGCCTCACACCCTCTAGTGTACTTGAAACAATCTTCAGTCATAGTCGGCCAATAAAAACCCACTCTTTTGATCATCCAACTCATCTTTTGGGCCGACTGATGAGTGCCGCAAAGCCCCTCATGGACTTCTCCTGTAGCCACTTGGGACTACTCATGGTCTAAACATTTTAGTAGCACTCCGTCGATGGTTAGGCGATACAATGTGTCGTCTACCAACATGAATTTGAACGCTTGTCGCCGAACCTTACGATCAACCCTTCGGCTAGGGTCTCTCAAATACTAGACGATTGGTACTCTCCAATCGCCCTCGCAGGTTTAAGATGGCTTCGCTGGTACACCTTCTGAAAAAACCTCTAAAATACTGACTTCGGGGTGCCCCCCGAGCCTTTCCAGCTCCTGCCGAAGCCTGGCCGAGGTGATCGTTCGGAGTGAGTTGGGCTGAAGCCCTTTGGAGGGTTCGGACTCTGGAGAGCCTTCCTCGTCCGAGAGACTTCTGACTATAGGCTTCGGCATGCCGGACCCCTCGGTGGGCGGAACACTCCAATCCAGGGGCTCCGACATGTGGCATCCTTCGGCGGCTCGAGGGCTTCGATCTGAAGGGTGCGCCTGTCCAGCATCACTGGCTTCGGCAATGAGGCCAAACATTGGCTTTTTCAACATAGAAAATTTCCCTCTCATGACTTGATAGCCAAATGCTTGCTGAGCCAAATCATTAGCGATTGAATTGGCTTCTCTTGACACGTGAGATATTTTGAAATCATCAAAGGTAGCAACTATGTCTAGGCATTTGTCCAAGTAGCTATTTAGCAAGCCATTAAAACATTGAGCATTCTTGGCTACTTGTTGTACTACTAATAATGAATCACCGTACGCGTGAATTTGCTTAGCGCCTACAGACTCTAGTAGTTCAAGACCTAGCAACAAAGCTTCATATTCGGCTTGGTTATTAGTGGAAGAAAACTCTAGTCGGGCTAAGGTTTCAAAGCTCATACCATTAGGTGATATGAGAACCACTCCAATACCCTGGGCATTTTTGCAAGCCGAACCATCAAAATAGATTTTCCATGGCACTACATCAACTAGAGCAATAACATCACTCTAGCTACCATCTATGTGATGATCAACTATAAAATTGGCCACGACTTGGCCTTTCATCGCTCTTAGGGGCTCGTATGCCAAATCATACTCAATCAACGCGTAACCCCATTTTCCGATTCTTCCACTTAGAATCGGCTTCTGTAACATGTTCTTTATAACATCGGTTTGCCAAACGACAACACATGTGGTAGGGAGAAGATAATGGCGTAACTTGGTGCATGCGTAATAAAGTGATAAACATAATCGCTCCACAAACGCGTACCTAGTTTCGGTGTCCAGCAGGCGGCGGCTCAAGAATGTGATGATGTACTCCTTCCCTTCCACCTCCTGGGATAACACGGCTCCAATCACGCTATCTTCAGCAGAGATGTATAGTCGAAATGGAACCCCGGCCTTGGGTGCTCTCACCACCGGCGGTGATGACAGGCATTCCTTGATCTTCTCAAAAGCACTTTGCTGGATTTCCCCCCAAGCGAACTCGGCTTCATTTTTTAGCAGGAGTATGGGGACAAAGGCATCAATCTTTCCGGACAAGTTGGATATAAAGCGACGCAAATAGTTCAACTTGCCTAGCAACTTTTTCACATCCTTCTTGCATGACGGCGCTACAACGTTTCTAATCTTCTCAAGTCTCTTAGGATCAATCTCTATACCTCTCTCATGAATCATGAAACCTAAGAACTTACCTACTGACACGCCAAAAGCACAGTGGAGTGGGTTCATTTTCACCCCATGCTGCCGCATCCTATCGAAAACAACCTTCAAATCGGCTAAATGGTTTCCCATAGCGTCCGATTTGACCACGACATCATCGATGTAAACTTCTAACATGACTCCTAACAAGTCATGAAAGATCAAGTTCATAGCGCGCTGATACGTGGCGCCGACATTTTTCAACCAAAAGTCATGACAACCCATTCGAATAAACCAACAAAACTAGGGCATCGAAAGACAATCTTATAGATGTCCTCTTCGGCCATAAAGATTTGGTTATAACCGGCATTGCCATCAAGAAAACTTAGTACCTTATGTCCTGAAGCATCGTTGATCAGCATGTCAGCTATTGGCATTGGATACTCGTCTTTTGGAGTGGCTCTTGTTGGAACAATTGCATTAGTTCCAGCAGGTTTTTCTGTGGTGGAGTATGATACGGAGAATGAACCTCGATGGGTTCTCACAGGGAGAGACAGGGTTTATACTGGTTCGAGCCTCCCCTAGGGGATAATAACCCTACGTCCAGTTTGTAGTGGATTTGGCATGGTGTGCCTTGATGTGGAGAGGATAACTCCAGGGTCTCATGGCCCCCTGGAGCATGTGTCCCGTTACAAGGGCTTGGCCCTGCTTTTATAGGCACGCAGGCCAGAGGAAAAGACTGGAATGCCCCCCTATGAACCCTTGGTTCATAGGGGCAGAGAGGGGAAAAGGAGCTTAGCTACGGTACAAAAGGTGCCAGACAACTTTACAGCTTTACTGGCGTGTCAGGCTGCGCCAGGCTTTGACCAGCTAAACGACACTCCAGGGGCGGGGGGCCCCCGGTATGGACTTGGCTCCGGAGGGCGGCCTCCGGACCTGGCTCCGGAGGGCGGCCTCCGGGCTCGGCTCTCGGGGGGCGGCCTCCGGACTTGGCTCTCGGAGGATGACCTCCGAACAGGACTCCGGAGGGTGGCCTCCGGGCTTGGCTCCTGGAGGATGGCCTCCGAACTGGACTCCGGAGGGTGGCCTCCGGACTGGACTCCGGAGGGTGGCCTCCGGACTTGGCTTCCGGAGGGTGGCCTCCGGGCTTGGCTCCCGGAGGGTGGCCTCCGGACTTGGCTTCCGGAGGGTGGCCTCCGGACTTGGCTCCCGGAGGGTGGCCTCCGGACTTGGCTCCCGGAGGGTGGCCTCCGGACTTGGCTCCGGAGGGTGGCCTCCGGACTTGGCTTCCGGGGGTGGCCTCCGGACTTGGCTTCCGGAGGGTGGCCTCCGGACTTGGCTCCGGAGGGTGGCCTCCGGACTTGGCTTCCGGGGGTGGCCTCCGGACTTGGCTTCCGGAGGGTGGCCTCCGGACTTGGCTCTCGGAGGGTACACTGGGACCTGCAAACAATACTTAGGGAGAAAGCAGGCTCCGACAGTACCTGACTCTGGGCCGGAGGCTGTCGGAGGCTGACGTCATTTGGCCTCTGTTTAAGGGAAGCATATTTCCCCAACAGTAGCCCCTCGCGTGTAGGCCTTCGGAACGAAGGGGTGCACGCGCCCTTAGGGCAAATGACCTGAAAACACTTCGGAGGAAACATACCTCCGGAGCCAGGACCGAAGGAGACCTCGATTCCTGGGTAATAAATGCTCGTGCCAGAGCGGCCTCGGGGAGCCCGAACGGCTCCGCAACGGTCAGAAAAGTTACCGTTACCCTGCTTGGGCTTGATTTGCTTTCGCCGGAGGCCCATCTAGCGGTGAGCCCGGCCCATGACGGTTGGAATTCTTACCGCGCCTATAAATAGGGACTTACCGCGTGCAGCCCCGGCACACTTTCATTCGCTTCTTCTCACCGCCTTACCACCTTCGCTCTCCTCTTCCTCCTAGCCTCGCAGAGCGACCTTCGCGAGCTTCTAGCCCTTCGCCATCCTTTAGTCCTTCGAGTCGAAGTCCGATCAGGATGCCGAAGAAGGGAGTGGCGAAGCCCCTGGTTTTGGGTTCGAGCTCGGGCTCCGCCCAAGTGCAGGCGGTGGCGGCAGCGGCCGCGGCAGCGAAGCCTGCAGCTAGGCGACTGGGGCCGAGGGACCTTCGGACGCCCTCCGACAGGTTCGAGCAGACCCTGGAGATGAGGGCTTCGATTTCTACGGAGGAGTCGGTCCGGAGAGCCTGCGAGGGGAAGATTGCGGCGAAGATCCAATTAAGGGTTCCGGAGAAATCAGAGGCCATACCGAAGCCTCGTGCTGACGAAGTGGTGGTGTTTGAAGCCTTCTTCGAGGCCGGCCTCGGACTGCCTGCGGTGGGGATGCTGAGCGAGGTCCTCAAGGCCTACAACCTTGAGCTCCCTCAGCTTTCGCCCAACGCCGTGGCGAGGCTAGCTGTCTTTGAGTGGGCCATGAGGGCCGAAGGCTGCGAGGGCCGCGCGGACGTCTTCGTCGCTCTTCACGACGCCAACTGCCAGCCGAAGCCCAGGGAGGGGACGGACCACGTCAAGAGGGCGTTGGCCTTCGGCAGTGCCAACTTCCAGCTCCGGAAGGAGTTCCAGGACGCCTTCCCTGCGAGGGCTGTAAACAACAAGTGGTATTCGAGGTGGGACCAAGAATGGTTCTATGCCTCCGTCGGTGCGAACTCACCCCTTCGGAGTACCAACGCTCACATACTGTACCGGCGCGAAGGGGTGGTGAAGACCAGCGAAGGCCTTCTTCAATCGAGGATCTCGCTGCTCCGAAGGGTGGCAGCGAAGATGAGCATGAGGGACCTCGCCGAGGAATTTATTACCCTTCGGCTTAGCCCCCTCGCGCGCTCCTGGCCGGAGGGTCTCTTCCAGGCTTCGGGTCAAGGAGAACTCAGCGAGCTGGCCTTCGACCGCTTCTGTAAGTCTTCGCGCTCTTCTTGCTCTTAATACTTGAACACTTTGGCCCTGACTCGACCTTTTCGTGCAGCCGACCTCGACATGAGGACTCCGGAGGAGGCCATCGCGGCGGCGGACCGAGTCGTCGGGACTCCGACCCCCGAGGAGCAGAATCAGCGCCTTGCCTTGGTGGGGTCCTGGGAGCGCTGGAACAGAGTGTGGACCGCGCTCGGCCTCGGAGGGCTCCCTGCTTTGCCAGACTTCGCCCACCTGGCTACCTCATCGGCCGGAGCCAAGAGGAAGAGGAGGGACGAGGACGAAGCGGATGCCTCGGGGGAGGCTGCGGCGAAGCCCGCAGCTACTCCGACTCCCAAGAAGGCCGCGAAGCCCCTGGCGGTGAGGGCTTCGGAGGCGGAGGCCGACGCTCGCACTCCTGCTGCCAAGGAGGCCACGGATGCCCCGGCGGAACCAGCTTCGGGCGCGGAGGTGGATGCGCCGGCCTCGCAGCGAGGGGGCTGGAGGACGCACTTGGCCCCTGGTTCCTTCCAAGAGATCTCTGATGATGGTAAAACCCCTTTTTCTTTTTGCATGCTTCTCTTCAATATGCAGGTTTTGACTTGGCTTTTCGCAGAGGACGGAGATGATGCGAGGCCCACTGTGGCGAAGCCGGCAGGCGAAGGTGGGTCGAAGTCCGCCGAAGCGAAGCCCTCGGAGGCTTCGAGTAGCAGCAGCAGCAGCAGCGGCGGCAGCGGCAGTGGGTCAGAGTCCGAGAGCACTTCATCTGACGGCGAGGGCGGCGGAGACCGTGCGGACCCTCGAGGCGAAGAAGATGTCGACGTGGTGGGCCTGAGCCCCGCCTTGCCGGAGTCCGCGGAGACCACCGTGGCGGTGATTCACCCCTTCAAGCCGAGGGGGGGCGTGACGGCGGCGGCGATCCTCGGCTTCCGCGAGGCTTGCGCTTCTGCGGAGGAGGGGGACTTGGTGGCCCAGCTTAGCCACCGAGATCCCACGGATCTCTTCGTTAGCTCAAACGAAGTCCTTATGCGGGTGAGCGGAGCCCCTTGCAGCTTCGAGCTGTACTTTGTCCCTTGGTTCATACTTACGGTTTCTTGAATTCCTGCAGGCCCTCGCACTGAACGCGGCAGCTTCGACCGCTGCCGACCGGCGGATGGAGCGCCTTGCAGAAGAGAAGGAGGCCCTTCGCCGCGAGGTCTTGGAGGAAGCCGAGAAGCGGAGGCGGGCCGAGGCTTCGGCTGCTGAGGCGAAGGAAGCGAAGGAAGCCTTGGCCTCGGAGACGGCTCGGCTCCGCGCGGAACTCCAAGCTTCGAAGGACGCCGAGGCCCGTCAGGCGAAGGAGAACGAGGAGCTCCGCCAGCGGGCTCAGGATCTCGAGAGCTTCGTCGTGGCTAATCTTGGCGAGGCCACCCAGAGCCTGACTGAGGTCCTTGAAAAGATAGGGACCGAGTGCCGGACTCCGGAATTTGGCGATCAGGACCCGATTGGGGACCGCGCCGATTTCTTGAAGACTGCGGCTTCGGTAGCGGACGGAGCGCTGACGGGCTTCGCTCTTATGGCCGGTCGCGTCGCAGGCCAAGGGGTGCTGCATATGCTTCATGCCGCGGGGTGCGACCACCTTCGGGCTGCGACCTCCGTGACCCCAGTGGCCTTCGGGGGTCCGTACTTGGTGACGCCTCCGGGCGAAGTCCGTGGGGCTTGGCGGCGGCTGCAGGAACCTTGGAAGGAGCAAGGCTGCGAGGCAGTCCTTGACCTCATGAAGGCCCTTCGACAACGCCGGTTCAAGGGGCCCGCTGACTCGGACAAGCCTCCGGCCTCGACGCCTCCGCCTCCACCTCCGAAGGTGTAGATCTCCTTAGGCTTTCTTGTAATACCTAGCTGTAGGCTTTGTAAAAACTTATCAGTTTATTAATATGAATGCGGGGGTTTTTTATACCTGCCCAGGCTCAGCCTTCGAGCATAGACCTCGAAGTCCTCGAGGACTCTGAAGGGCTTCGACAACTGTGGGCGATTCTTGAAGTAGCTAGGTCCGAAGGTCCCCCTCGGTTTAAGCTTCCGAGGGGGCCTAGGGGCGAAGCCATCTCCGAAATAGCTCAGGACTTGCTAGCCGCTGTGAAGGCGGAGCCCCTTCAGAACCCCTTACCTTTGCCTTCGCGAACGGTGTTAGCGAGCGACGAAGCCCTAGATTTTTCTGCCTTCGACACGGCTCCGCCTGCTTCGCGAACTTGGAGCAACCTGCAAAGCGGAAGTCGAAGCCTGTGGACTTCGGAGCCTGGACGGGCCGGTCGAGGGAGAGCGGGCTCCGACGAGGCAACGTCCAGCCGAGGTGGCCCTGGCCGAAGAAGGGGCAAGCGAGGGTCGGGGGCTCGCACACGGTTCTTCTTAGGCTTAGATACAGATTATACGTAGTTTGGTTTCCGAAGTATGTTTGTAACACACTTCTCATCATACAATGAATTGAGCTTGTTATCTTCGCTCTTATGGCCGTATGCTTCGTGTTGTTTTGCTTCGAATGTTTTAGCTTGCTACGCTCGTACTGTTTATTACGCTCGCACACCTCGCATACATTCTTCCCCCCTTTTGCTCGTGGCAGTTAGGGGTTTAACCGTAGCTGGTGCAGGCAAAAAATAAACATGCGAAGGGGTGCGCCTTTTCGGCGGCTTCGGATACTTGGATTTGTATCGAGCGAGGGCCTCTTACGGGCTCCGAACGTATCGATTTGGTGCGAAGCAAGGCTTCCGCACACCCAATTTGAGCGGTGCATGCTTCGGCATGCCGGGGTTTGGATGCTGTGCGTGAGCGGTGCTCTGAAACGCACTTAGATTATGGCGAAGTATGACTTCGAGACGCTTAGGCGTATAGTATATGAGCACGCGAAGCCAGGCTTCGGAGCGTGTTTAGATAATGAAGCAAGGCTTCGGAACTTGGTCCTGTAATGAGAAGGATATTTGGTGTGGATTCACCGAACCTGTGATAGCGTGAGCCACCTTCGACTCTGAGCCACCTTCGACTCTGGGTCACCTTCGACCCTGGGATGCTTCGGGTGCGGAACCCGGAATCCCTGGGATGCTTCGGGCGCGGAGCCCGGAATCCCCGGACGCGTCGGGCCAGTGGCCCGGAGTCTTTTTAGCCCACTGCTACGGGCCCGGGGGCACTGTGTAGCCTTCGGAGGGGTACTCCGGGTTTTATAAAGCGAAGCAAGGCTTCGGTTTTAAATAAGGCGAAGCATGGCTTCGGGTTTAAATAAGGCGAAGCATGGCTTCGGTTTTTAAGTAAGGCGAAGCATGGCTTCGGTTTTTGAACAAGGCGAAGCATGGCTTCGGTTTTTTGAACAAGGCGAAGCATGGCTTCGGTTTTTTGAACAAGGCGAAGCATGGCTTCGTTTTTTAAAAAAGGCGAAGCGTGGCTTCGGTTTTTGAGTAAAGCGAAGCATGACTTCGATTTCATGTTAATGTAACTGCAGGTTGGTGCATCGGAGTAAGGCTTCGGGCGGTACTTACCTTGTAGCCCTCGGGCTCCGACGACCTTTGGAGCGTGGAGCGGAGCCCCTTGCCGGAGAGTGGGCTCCGGTATGCAAAGGGTGGGGGAAGGCGGAGGTGGCCTTCGATCTGCCCCCGAAGCCCCTAGTCGGAGGGTGCGTGAAGCGAGAAAGCCTCGATGCTCCCCCCTCGGGCGCACTTCGGGTTGCGGGCAGCGGTAGAGAACTTAGCTTCTAGGACTAAGTTCCCCACGGACGGCGCCAACTGTTGGAACAATTGCATTAGTTCCAGCAGGTTTTTCTGTGGTGGAGTATGATACGGAGAATGAACCTCGATGGGTTCTCACAGGGAGAGACAGGGTTTATACTGGTTCGAGCCTCCCCTAGGGGATAATAACCCTACGTCCAGTTTGTAGTGGATTTGGCATGGTGTGCCTTGATGTGGAGAGGATAACTCCAGGGTCTCATGGCCCCCTGGAGCATGTGTCCCGTTACAAGGGCTTGGCCCTGCTTTTATAGGCACGCAGGCCAGAGGAAAAGACTGGAATGCCCCCCTATGAACCCTTGGTTCATAGGGGCAGAGAGGGGAAAAGGAGCTTAGCTACGGTACAAAAGGTGCCAGACAACTTTACAGCTTTACTGGCGTGTCAGGCTGCGCCAGGCTTTGACCAGCTAAACGACACTCCAGGGGCGGGGAGCCCCCGGTATGGACTTGGCTCCGGAGGGCGGCCTCCGGACCTGGCTCCGGAGGGCGGCCTCCGGGCTCGGCTCTCGGGGGGCGGCCTCCGGACTTGGCTCTCGGAGGATGACCTCCGAACAGGACTCCGGAGGGTGGCCTCCGGGCTTGGCTCCTGGAGGATGGCCTCCGAACTGGACTCCGGAGGGTGGCCTCCGGACTGGACTCCGGAGGGTGGCCTCCGGACTTGGCTTCCGGAGGGTGGCCTCCGGGCTTGGCTCCCGGAGGGTGGCCTCCGGACTTGGCTTCCGGAGGGTGGCCTCCGGACTTGGCTCCCGGAGGGTGGCCTCCGGACTTGGCTCCCGGAGGGTGGCCTCCGGACTTGGCTCCGGAGGGTGGCCTCCGGACTTGGCTTCCGGGGGTGGCCTCCGGACTTGGCTTCCGGAGGGTGGCCTCCGGACTTGGCTCCGGAGGGTGGCCTCCGGACTTGGCTTCCGGGGGTGGCCTCCGGACTTGGCTTCCGGAGGGTGGCCTCCGGACTTGGCTCTCGGAGGGTACACTGGGACCTGCAAACAATACTTAGGGAGAAAGCAGGCTCCGACAGTACCTGACTCTGGGCCGGAGGCTGTCGGAGGCTGACGTCATTTGGCCTCTGTTTAAGGGAAGCATATTTCCCCAACAGCTCTGTTCAGATCCCTAAAATCGATGCATACTCGTATCTTGCCGGTACCTTTCTTCTCTACAGGTACAATGTTAGCAACCTATTCCGCGTACCTACAGGGCCTAATAAATTCAGCCTTAAGCAGCCGTTCCACTTCCTCTTTAACTCGGTCATAGACGGCCGAATTGAAGCGGCGGGGAGGCTGTTTATAAGGCCTAAACCCTGGTTTGATGGGCAGCCGATGCTCCACGAGCTCGTGGCTTAGCCCTGGCATTTCACTATACTCCCATGCGAAACAATCGACATACGACCGAAGTAACTTTATTACTTCAGCCTTTACATCGGGCTGTAAATGTTGGTTTACAAAAGTCGGCCTTGGGACGCTACCATTACCTATATCAACTTCCTTTAAGGCATCGGCCGACGCAAAACCTTGCCCTAATTTTTCTATTTCGCTAAAGTCCTCGATGGCCTCGGCAATACCATCTTTATTAGACCGATACTGCTCCACGCGAGACTTTAGCTAATCTAGATTATTCTTGCTAGACATGACTACTAGTACAAAAATAGCCGTGCTACTCCAGCCGGCTTTACAGACACTGGTACAAACCATCCTCCGGATATGCTAACAAAGTCATAATCTGAAAGATCTCTACCTGATACACACTCTACTTTGTTATGGACGGCGTCAACCGACACATCGGCCAAAGCTACTTGGGCCGAAGTATCTGCGGGGATGACCTCCACCTCATCGTCGTCCCACTATACCAAGCACTGATGTAAGGTAGAGGGGATGCAACAGTTCGCATGGATCCAGTCGTGTCCGAGTAACACACTATAGTTACCTTATACGTCGACGACAAAGAATGCTATTGGCAACGTTTTGTTGCCCACCGTCAACTCCATAGAGAGTACTCCTTTAGCCTCGGAGCTCTCGCCGTTGAAGCTGTTGAGCATCAAGTTAGTCTTCTTCAGGTCATCTTTGTCCCTACCAAGTTTCTTTAACAACGAATAAGGCATTAGGTTAACAGTGGCGCCACCGTCGACGAGCATCCGAGAAATCGGCTTCCCATCGATGTGACCCCTGACATAGAGGGGCATAAGATGGCGAGCCGAGTCCACGGGCTTCTCGAAGATGGCGTTGCGTGGACCGAGGTTCAATTGAGCGACCTCGGCCTCGTCCCGTGGTGGTGCAAACTCGGCGGGTAATGTGATGATGTTGATGTCCATCGCGTGAGGCGCAGGCCCCTCAGAGACGGGCGAGTAATCGTCGTCGAGCAAGTCATCTTCGTCGTCGCTCGGACTAGGAGCCGGGTTGGTTATCTCAACCGGCTTCTCCCTCCATACCTTTTTGGCAGCTGGCCAAAGGCAGATCTCTTCGAAGATAGCATTGCACTCGGCCTCAGGTACCTTCCCGCGTATCTCCTATGCCCACAGCCTTTCTAGGCGTCTCTTTTGTGAATTCGACATGCCCGGGGTAACCCAAGATGGCTGCGGCTTGGTGCCTGGAGCTACTGTTCGACTCTTGTTAATTCTGGCCAAAGTGTGCCCTTCGGCCTCGGGCGCCTTGTGTTTGAAGGGGGCTTCGCTATGAACCCCGTCGAACGGATCGGCCTCGTTCGGCCGATCGAACCAAGCTTCGGCACGGAGCCCGGCTGAAGCATGCGGCTTACCACCGTCAGCCTTTGTCGACACAGTCTTTGGGATTGGGACTTCCTGAGACCCAACTCTGATAGTTATGGCTTCAGACTCCCTGACTTCAGCCTCCGCGTGCTCGCACCCTTCGGCTTCGCTCTGCAGGGTCCGATTCGGAGGTACCACAGACAGTCTGTGGACGATGCCCCCCTCTGCTGCGTCTGTTCGCCCCTGCCATCCATAATACTCCGAGGGAAAACAAGGCATAGGGTTAGTCTGCGGAGGGTACCCCGACCCAGATACGTGCGGAGCCCACGGGGTTCCCGCCCAGTCATACGGCGGAGGCATTGGCGGCTCTAGTGGCCTTGGCCACTGCGAGCCGAACCCGTCACCCGGAGGGGGGTTCGGCCAGGTCGAAGGTGTCTCCAACCACACCAGCGAAGGATCCCACCAGGCCGGAGGTATGTTCGCCCAGTGCGGGCCGAAGCCTCCCATCGGAGAAGTCCACCATGGTGCGGGGTTTGGCCATTGGGGGCCGAAGCTGTCGCATGGGGGACCTGACCACTAGGGTTCAAAGTTGTTGTGCGAGGAACCCGACCACTGGGGTTCGAAGTCGTTGAACGGGGGCTCAGCCAATGTGGCCCAGAACCACCATGCGGAGCACCAGGATACCACGGCCCGAAGCCTTCGTCCGGAGGGTTCGCACCCTTCGGTCCGAAGCCACCCTTCGAAGGTCTCGGCCCCTTTGGCTGTTTTAGCTGAGCAAGCGGGCCTGCTTCTTTGGCCCTCTTTTGATGCTTTTTCAACAGCATGTTATATGTTACCTTCGGCCTCTTGCGAGCCTTAACCGAAGGGGTATTGATGTTCTGTTTCCACACTCTTACCTCGGGGTTCTTTGGCACGAGTGTGCGAGTACGCGGTTCTCCAACAATCACATCTTTTCCTTTAGCAGACTTGGCCTGTTCTGGCCGAATCAACACCTTCTTCTCGCTGAGGTCAACGACGTTTACTTGAAGAGGATCTTTATCCAGCTTCATTTTTGGATCATGGTCTATCTTCAATCGTCCTTCTTCTATGGCCGATTGTATCTGCCGTCGAAAAACATTGCAATCATTAGTATTATGAGAATGTGAATCATGCCACTTACAGTATGTATGCTTCTTTAACTCGTCGGCATGTGGGATAACTTTACCCTTAGGTAACCTGAGAAGCTGACTTTTTAAGAGGAAATCAAATATTTTATCACATTTAGTCACATCGAACGAGTACTTGACCTCATTAAGTCTATTCTTTGTGGGGGATGGTCATAGTTCGGAGCAAGTGACAGGTTTGTTTTTAGTATTTGTAACCCATTCGGCTGCGTACATGTCGGCTGAATCCTCCTCCTCTGACTCCTCCTCATCAGAGCATTCCATGATGTGGATTTCGGCCCTTGGCTTGCTAAATGTCTTAATAAATTTCTTATCTTTGGCTCGGCCTTCCTGGACTAGAGACTGCTGTAGAACCTGGCTAACTTCTAAAAAGTTTTTGTTATCTAACCTTTCTTTAAGTTCGGAACGCAACCCATTAAAAGCTAATTCCGCCAAGTCCCTTTCTGAAATATTAAGACTAAAACATCGGTTTCTGGTATCCCTGAAACGCTTGATATACTCAGAGGCGCTCTAACTAGATTTTTGCTTAACCGATGTCAAATGCGAAAGCCTAACTTCTGTTTCACCCGTGTATAAATAATCATGGAATTTCCGCTCTAAATCGTCCCACGTGTGGATGGAGTTCGGCGGGAGCGCCGAAAACCAAGTGAAAGCTTTGTCGGATAGCGAGAGAGAAAATAGTCTAAACTTTAGGGCATCTATCCCGCTAACCTCTCCACACTGCGCCAAAAATTGACTAACATGCTCTAGTGTGGTACTGCTACCCTCGCCATCGAATTTAGTAAACTCGGGGATCCTATAGCCGTGGGGGTAGGGTACTGCATCAAGATGATTGGGGTATGGTTTGCGGTAAACCCTAACCCGTCCCTTGGACACGAAGCCGGCACACTCCCTAAACAGTGCGCGGACCCGCTCATATAAATCATCTTGGTAGTTTGTTTGCATGCGCCTCTCATGTGGGGGCGCGACACGTGGTGGGATATCGGCGTGTTGTCCATGTCCTTCTTCCCTATGCGCTATTTGTATAACGTGCTCGTGTCCAGGCGCCTGCGTGTGTGGTGCGGGTAGCGCTGTTATTGGCGCAGGTGTTGCGTTGTATGCAGTGTTAGCTTGACCATAGGTATAATGATTGGTCTCGGCCATAAGTGGTGAGGCCGGAGACATGTTTGTTGGAGGTGCACTAGCTATAGGAACCGGGGGTGCGGCCTCAGTGAAGCCGAACCTTCTAAGAGTTGCCTCTACTTGGGAGCTGACTGCCGAATCTAAACGGTTGGCTAGCGAAGCGCTAACGACCTGATCTACTATTGCGTCTATTTTTTTGCTCAATTTCTAAAGAAGATAAATGAGGCGATACCGGTGTTACCTGTACCTGAGCGGGGTCGGGGGTGATGATGTCTCGCTTGATGAAGCCTGCGCGTGTCTAGGTGTAGCCTCCAAGCATCATGTCTTGGAGTGCCTTTAGCCTTGCCTCGATCGCTGCTCGGTGTTCTGCGGGGATATCTTCAAGTGTAGTTGACATTATGTTGCGGTTGTCGATATCCGCGCCTCCTATTGTGTCCATTGGCGGTGTAGAAGTAGTAGTCGAAGTAGATGTACCGGTGGCCGATGTAGACGTACTCATCATGTTGGCGTAGCTTTTCCCCAGCGGAGTCGCCAAAAAGTGTGTTGACACGGAAATGTGACCCCACACTTGGGTCAGTCCGGCGATCCAAAAGTGCATGGATACTTAGGGACGGGCCTAAGCGTGACGTAGCACCGACGCCACGTTCTGACTACCCTTAATAGTGGTAAGGGGGGTGGAGTCTCCAGGCAACCAGATTACATGAAATAATCCAATTAGCCGAAAGAAATAGATTTAAATGGGTTAAAATCAGCAAACCAGTCGGAGCCCTCCTGGTTCGAAGTCTGATGCGAAGGGTGCGCCGAAGGGTACCTTCGGCGTCTGGTGCGAAGTGCTCCGCCAAAGGATGCTTCGGCGTTCGGACTGATCCGGCCAGAGATAGACTCCGAACGGACCTGAACGCGGTGATCACCTTCGAACAGCGGGGTTCGGCGTGCGATCTCCGATCCAGTGAAATATAGAGTAGTGACGCCAAGGCCACACGCGGGTGCAACTTCGTCTGGTGCGGAGCGTAGTCGTGGCGAAGCCTGTCACGATGAAGTATATCGGCGAACCATGTAGTCGAAGCCTGCAATCCTGTCAAAGGGTGTCCTGGGGACCTCCGGAACAGATCTCTCAGCTCCGAACACCTCGGGCGAATGGGCTCCGAACGTGCGAACCTGCAACAGGGATGATGCGAAGTACTAATTCGGCCTTAGCACCAAATTTGCGAGGTGTTGCACGGGTGGCGAAGGTAGCAATCTATTACGCAGATTAGCAGATACTTCAAAGGCGAAGTAACAAGGCGATAGCAATCTGTTACGTAGATTAACGGGGACTTCACCGGCAAAGTACCAAGGCTTACCACTGTTCCATAGCGGCGGACGGAGGGCTTCCAGGCAAACCCACGATGAGGTACAGGAAAGTAAAGGTACAAGTAAAGGTACGATCAAAGAATCGCTTTGGTTTGGTTTGTGTTGGGGGGGGGGCTCTCCACACCGGCCATGCCTCTCTATTTATAGGGGGTTAACTCCCAATCTAATCTGCTATTAAGCTGGCCAGTTAGAGATAGAGATTGAGCTGGCGATGCAAACAGCTCTATCTCTACCGAGGTGGGCTTCGACTAGGCCCGTCGGGGCCTGCTCCTCGGGCCAAAGCTTCAGTAGCGTGGGCTTCGGCCAGGCCCGTTGAGGCTTGCTCCTCGGGCCGAAGATTCGACAGCGTGGGCTTCGTCCAGGCCCGTTGAGGCTTGCTCCTTGGGCCGAAACTTCGACAGCATGGGCTTCGGCCAGTCCCGTCAAAGCTCGCTCCTCGGGCCAAAGCTTCGGTAGCGTGGACTTCGGCCAAGCCCGTCGAGGCTTGCTCCTCGGGCTGAAGCTTCGATAGCATGGGCCTCCGAAGGCTTCTGAAGCTTCGGCAGTGTGGGCCTCCGAAGGCGTCTTGGCCGAAGCCCATGGGCTGGCTAGAGGCTTTCGGAGCCCATAGCTTGATGGGCTTCGACCCTATAGGGCTTCGGACAGGCCCTGGACAAGTGTATTTTCAGCCCAAATCACCAAAAATTGATATTTTGATAATCTAGCCATTAATGCCACTTTTTTCTATCAACAGGCGCATAGCAGGCCAGACGGTTGAATTCATGGAGATACTCCATGACGGTCCGACTTCCTTGCTGCAGGTCTCGAAACTCCTACTGCTTGACTGCGATGACTCCAGTGGGGACGTGGGTGGCGCAGAAGGAGATGGTGAACTCTGCCCAAGTCACCTCATGGTCCTCCAGCTAGGACTCACGGTAGTTGTCCCACCACTCCGCGGTGGGAACTTGGCGTTGGTGAGTGGCGAACGTCACTCTCTCCCGGTCGGTGCAGGGGAGGAGGTCCAACTTCTTCCTAATGGTCCGGAGCCAATCTCTGGCCTCCATGGGGTTCGTTGTGCTGGAGCAGATCGGGGGTCGCACACGCAAAAACTCCGAGAGTTGAGGCGCGGGTGCGGGGGCTAGTGCACGTGGGATTGGCTCCATGTTTTGTTGTTGCAGCCGATCCAACTGTGCCTGTAGGTGCTGCATTTGGGTGATCAGGGTGGTGATCAGCTGGTTCTGATTCGCCATCATCTCCGCCAAGGTGGGATGGTTGGCTGATGGTGGCCCAGTTTGACGTTGGCCCATTGCGCCCCAGTTGGGCACAACACTTCTGGGTAGACCGTTACTTGCCCCTTCTCCATTGTTGGACCCAGTGTTTTGGTTATTGGCCATCTTCTGAACACATGAGATTTTTAGTCATAAGAGAAAACTTTAAACTAAGCTTTACCAAGAAAATAGCCCAGAGGGGCTCACATATATATAAGTGGTGAAGGAAATGTTCATTACATCAACGTTCTTATTTTAATCCACCCACAACACAAGCGTTGCAGGTGGCACCACAATCACAAAATTATTAAAATCAGTCATCGAAAACTATCGCCTACTCGCCATTTGGGGTGGTCTCCATGCTCTCGGAACCACGAGGGTCCTGAGGGACGGTGGGCTCGAGAATGTTCTCGATGATGGGATGTGGCAGGATCCTCTTGGGGCAAGGGGAGGGCGTGTGGATGGGCTTCTTCCTCCTTGGAACGAGGGGAATCATCTCTGCAATCTCCTTCTGTAGATGTATAATCTTACGCCGTAGCTCGTCATTTTGTTGGATCAAGCTCTTCGTCTCCTGACGAAGAAACTCGACTGCCTCGTGGTGTTCCTCGGCGTCAAACATGACCTCAGTATGGAGGTCCTCCATGGCCTGAAGAAGGCTCTCTGCCGGGCCATGACCAGATCATGATCAGAGTGGACTCCGATGTAGATGCTGCGGTGGGCAACGGGAGTGCGCTTCAGCACTAGCCGAAAGGATGAGTTCTAAAGACGAACGTTATAGATCATCCTTAGCTCCATGAGGGCTTGGAGGGCGACGCGTTGGCACACGACATCGAAGGTCGGGCCCCCAAGCGCTGCCGTGAAGAATGGCTGGTGATCGCCGGATCCATGGATGGTGAGGGAGACGTCACATGGTCCCGTGAACTCCTCCATGTAAACGCCATGGAACTCGGGCTCAAAGAGAAAACCAAGGAAGGTCACCATCATCCGGAGCTCCCGGACGAAGCCCTCGAAGCGGCGGCAGAAACTGTGGACTTGGTAGACTGGCATCTACAAAAACAACAAGTTGAAGAGAAGTAAGGGAAGGAACAATGTTATGAAGTAGGTTTTCGTGAAATAGATTTTATCAAAACTAAGTACTAGGCTGGTTCGTTTGGCTTCCTACAGTCAAGTTGGCTCTGATACCATCTTGTGACGCCCCGATTTACCAAATCGGAACATTATTGAATTTCCAAAGAAAAACAATGATAACAAGAGGTTCATCATGAGACAATGTACATACGACAATCGTTCGTGGTACGCAGACCACATTATTACATAGGAGTAAAAATAAAATAAACAACAAAAATAAATGGCATGACGAACATCTCCTTTAGGATCTTCTTCTTGACTGGGTCGCTACTCCAGACCATCCTCTTCATAGTAAGCAGCCTCTGAAGTGTGTGTCCAACGGGTATGAGTACAAAAAGTACTCAACAAGCCACCGCGAATGCAATAGTAATGCAGGATAATAACAAAGGGATAATAATGGCTAAAGTGCGGAAAAGTACATTTTTTAGTTATAGCATTTAGTGTAATCAAATTTAATCATGCAAAATATTAAACATGAACATCATAATATCATCTAACTCGAGGAGTACGTTTTCCCTCCTCGCTCAACAGTCCTTATATGTCAAATTCATCATGCACACTCATTAAAAGTAAACTAATTGTGGGATGTCATGCAACCCGCCCTTGACCGTGGGCTCGACTTTTTGAAAAGATTTAAGACTCTGATCAGAGGTGTACCACTGTACCCACAAGGCACGCACTCATCCCATACACCAAGGTGTAACGAGATGACCCATACCACGGGAACTCGTGTCAAAACCTCAGCATGAAATGCTCCAGGCGATAATCACCCGCTCTAGGTTTCGCCGGTGCGCCGGGCCGCATCCCGGCTAACGTCGCACCCCCTTTTGCACCTCGTCGGTACAAGCCACCCGCAGGTGCTGCTTGACCCATCTCCAAGTGGTGCCTCAGATTAGAACACTTCATACCTTAGTTAGGACTTACCCACTAGACTTGTGGTTAGTACGGAAATGAATTGCAATGGATCCCACAGACCGGTCCTTATAGTGCCCCGGGTGCCACCGACCAATGCCCTAGCTTGCACCGGAACCCGCCATGCGTACACTTAACCATAACTATATCACCAACATAATTCCAGGGATAAGAATAAATGGGGATCATATAGTAGATTCCAAATTGCTACGACTCATTTTTAACCTATAGCAATTGTGTCGATACGTCGGACACTATCTACTAGTACTAATAATATGGTGACAAGGTGTTTAGGATAGATAGCATGGCTTGGGTTGCACATCAAGGTCAGTGATCTAAATAAATATAATGTAGGGCTTTCATTTGACTAATGCATGTATAACCTATGTGTTTTAGCGATAGTTTAAGAAAACTAGGTTGAATATGCTCAAAAGATTAGTTTTGTGACTTTCCTTGATCAGCGAAAGAGAGGGAGGAACTTCCGGGCAGTATTCCGGCTCGTCGACAGCATCGTAGTCTTCTCGATACGAATAAAATAAACATAACATTCAATTAAACAATCCAAAACCACACAACAAGCGTATAGGTTTTTATTAGGTTAAATTAAGGAAAATAAGTCATTAAGCTACTAGAGTTTATTATATGAATTTTCAAAAATGAACTTTGATGGAGTTAGGTATTTTTCTAAAAAAGGAATAAAAATGTAATCTAATGCATTTTAAACTTCCAATTAATTTAAAATAATAAGTTCAGAATAAACCTATTGTTTCTATTACACCAATATGAAGAGAATAAAAAGATAAATTTTACTAAACTTGAAATGGACAAATTTTGAGTTTATCCTAAAGTGCATTTGAATACTTTATTAAATAAACATAAAATACTCAAAATAAACCTACTATTTTTATTGTACAGACATGTAGAGAATAAAATTATGAATTTTCTGGAATTGAAATGGTTAATTTTGGAGTTAAAATGAGCAAGATATGAATTTTAGAATTTTAAAACCATTTCTAGAATTTAAATTAAATCTAAAACAGTCGCCGGTCCACGATGAGCCGAATCCACCGTGAACCCGCACATTGTGCGCGTGCGCTGGATCACGGATCTCCGTTGGATCATGATCGGACGGCGACGAGCGAGGCGACAGGGTTTTAAGTGAAAACGGTCGCACGAGATCGCACGGTACCCCTTTGGTCGAGATGGACAATCAAGATTAAACCCCGCAACAGCATTAATCCCTACCGCCGAATCAAGATCGTGCGGCCAGGACTGAATCCAACACGGCATGCGTCGAGAGGGTTAAAGTACCCATCTTCCTCGACTCCGGCGGTGCGTTGGTGAGCGATTCCGGCGACGGCGAGGGCTACCCGGCCTAGCTAGGGCTAAAAACGGGAAGAGGAGACTACAGGGAACACGAGGGTACCGGCAGTGGTGCTGACGGCGAGTTGACGGTGACCGGCGACGTAGAGGGGCGATGAAGCACCTCGTGTTCTCATCAGCGGTGGGGTTCCGGCGGGGTTCGTCATCGAAGGAGTGGTGGCCAGGGTCGGGGAGGCGTCAAAGGTCACAACGGTGCGATCGCCGACGGGGAAGGAGGTCTCTGGTGACGGCGAGCGACGGCTGGAGCGAGGGCGGCGATGTGGCGCTAAAACTCGGATCACGGGTGCTCTGTTCGTTCTCAGTGCGAATGGGTGTGCGGGCTATACGCAGTGGAGGCGTAGGGTTTAAATAGAGGCGCTGGCGGGGGCAGAGGGGGCGCAATAGGGTTAGACCAGAGTAAACAAGGCCTTAACGCTGGTGAGCTCAGGGTGCATGGGGTTCATCGAACCTAGACACGAATCGGATGGAATTTAAGAGGGGAACGGTCGTCGGGGATCGCGACTTAATGCGGGCTCAATTTGGGGGGAGGGGGTTAGGGACAACGGATCCGAGGGGAGTTAGGGCTTCGGCCGGTGAGGGGGGGGAGATTTTGGGGCGGATCTCGTGGAGACGACGAGTCTTACGAGTGGGGCCACCGTTCAGTGTGTACGGGGCGAGAACGTGGCAATGGGATGCACTGATGGGTGGGGTCGGGCTCGACCGAGAGGGGGAGTTGGCGCCGACAGGTGGGGTCGGGGCAGAGTGAGAGGGAGTCGCTGACGAGCGGGGTCCGCTTGTCAGTGATTGGCACGGGGAGGGAGTGGGCTGGGCCAGCTGGTTCTGGAGAATAGGGGAAGGAGGCCCATTACTATTTAAATACGTTCCTGAATAAATTTAATTTCTGAAATTAGTTTTAAAATATTTGGGTTGCTTCCAAGGTTGATAAAAAATTGTAAAAATCCTCAAAAATATATCTTGGCCTTGGGATCATATACAAAATTTTCTACCCTCTGGTTTGGATATTTCATCTAGGTTCTAGTTCATTTAAGCATAAAAGGGCATTAAAGGTATTTCAAAATTAATCATTTCCAGAAAAATATAATAAAATTAAATTTTTATTTCTCTGAAAATTTGGGGTGTTATAGTGATTCTCCAATAATGACCGCTTTCCCCTTAGATGACTCGGCCTGTTCTAGCCGAATCAACACCATCTTCTCATTGAGGTCGATGGTGTTTATGGGAAAGGGGTCTTTGTCTAGCTTCATCTTCGGACTAGAATCTATTTTCAATCATCCTTCTTCTATGGCCGATTGAACTTGCCGACGGAAAAAATTGCAGTCATTAGTATAATGATAATGCGAATCATGCCACTTACAGTAGGGGCGCTTCTTTAGTTCGTCAGTGGTTGAGATGACCTGACCCTTGGGCAACCTGAGAAGCTCGCTCTTCAAGAGGAAATCAAATATTTTATCGCATCTAGTCACATCAAAGGAGTATTTAATTTCGCTAGGCCGACTCTTAGTGGGAGACGGCCACAGCTCAGAACAAGTGACAAGCTTGCTCTTAGTGCTCCAAGCCTATTCGGCCGCATACATATCTGCTGAATCGTCCTCTTCCTTGTCGGAGTGTTCCATGATGTGAACTTCAGCCCTAGGTTTGCTAAACATTTTAATGACTTTTTATCCTTGGCTTAGCCCTCTTGGACCAGAGCCTGCTGTAGGGCTTGACTGACCTCTAAGATGTTTTGGTTATCTAGACTTTCTTTAATCTCAGAATGTAACCCGTTATAAGCTAGATCCGCCAAATCCCTTTCTGAAATATTGAGACTAAAACATCGGTTTCTGGTATCCCTAAAGCGTTTGACGTACTCAGAGAAACTCTCTCTAGATTTCTGTTTGACGTACTTGTATTAAAATAGTCATGGAACTTCTTTTCTAATTGGGCACTTGTTTGGACAGAGTTTGGCGGAAGTGCCGAAAACCAAGTGAAGCGATGACGGATAGTCAAAGAGAAAATAGTCTAATTTTTAATGTGTCCGACCCACTAGCTTCTCCACACTGTGCTAAGAATTGGCTGATATGATTTAGTGTGGTCTGGTTACCCTTGCCGTCGAATTTGGTGAATTTAGGGACTCTATAGCCGCGAGGGTAGGGTATGGTGTCGAAGTGATCGGGGTACGACTTTCGGTAAACCCTAGCCCATCTCTAGGTGTGAAGCCAGTGCACTCCCTAAACAGCGCGCGGATCCACTCCTCAATGTCATCCTGGCCTCCTACCTGTGTGCGTCTCTCATGCGGGGGCGTGACACACGGTGGTGTGTTAGTGGGTCGGCCGCGGGGCTCCTCCTCCCATGCTGGCTCAAGGTATATGATGTGCTCATGGCTATGTGGGTGCGTAAGAGCATGCAGCGTAGGCACCACGGAAAGGCTGGCGCAAGGTTAGCTTGGCCATAATAATAAGCAGGGTTAGCTTGGCCGTAATAATAAGCGGAAAAGGTGTAGACGGCGCATAATAAGCAGGGTTAGCTTGGCCATAAGTGTAGTGACTTGTCTCGACCGTAGATGTTGAGCCGGAAACGTGATAGCTTGGCCGGTACTACCATCAATTCTGCTATAAATGCGATTTACCAGGGGTACACTAGCGATTGGAGTTGAAGGAACGGGATCAATAAAGCCAAACCTTCTAATTGTTGCCTCTACGTGAGAGCTAACTACTAAATCTAGACAGTGGGCTAGCGAAGCGCTAACGGCTTGATCTACAGATGCGGCTATCTTTTGCTCAATCTCTATAGAAGATAAAGGAGGCGACACTGGTATTACCTGAGTCTGGGCGAGGTCGGGGATGTTGACGTCGCGCTTGATGAAGCACACGCGTGTTTTGACGTAGTTTCCGATCATGAGATCTTGGAGCTCTTTCATCTTTGCCTCAATCTCCGCTTGACCTTCTTTGGGGATATTTTCAAGGGTGGGCGTCATGATGTTTTGGTTGTTGATCTCTGTGCCCCCCCATAGGATCCATCGGTGTTGTAGACGTAGTAGTCATTGTAGAGGTACTTGTAGCTGATGTAGACGTACTCGTCATGTTGGCGTAGCTCTCCATAGTGGAGTCATCAAAAAGTGTGTTGACACGGGAACATGCCCCTGCACTTGGGTCAGTTCGACGATCCAAAAGCGTGTGGATACTTAGGGATGAGCCTAAGCGTAACACAACACTGACGTCATGTTCCGACTACCCTTAATAGTGGCAAGGGGGGTGGACTCGCCAGGTAATCAGATCACATAGAAATAATCCAATTAGCTGAAATATATAGATAAAATAATACAATCGGCCGAACAGAGCCAGATTGGTTCAGAGTATACCATGCAAAGGGTCACCGAAGGGGGCCTTCGACGTCGGGTGCGAAGGGTGCATCGAAGGTAGCCTTCGATGTTCGGATCGATCTGGCCGAAGACAAGCTCTGAGCAGACAGCGAAATGAAATCACCTCCGAACGACTGGGTCAAGTGCGAAGCCTCTGACATGACAAAATCCAATGTGGAGTGCTGGCACGACGAAGTCTGGTGCGGAGCGCCGGTGCGACGAAGTACGATGCGGAGCACTGACGCGATGAAGTCCATTGCGGAGCATTCTAGCATGACTCCGGTGCAAAGAAAATCCAATGCGAAGTACCTCCGGTGCGCGGTACTTAACCATACCAACAACATCGTGATGGATCCGACACGGATGAACGAAGCGAGGACTTGCTGAAGGGTGCTCTAGCAGCCTCCGAAACCAGCTTCCTAGCTCCGGAAACCTTCATTGAAGGGGGCTCCAAACGTGAAACTTGCAGCAAAACGAAGATCAAATGCCAATTCATCCTAAAGACTGAATTACCAAGTGCTGCAGTGTACAAAACGAAGGGTAGCAATCTGTTACGTAGATTAACGGATGGTTAACAAGTGATCCAACAAGGTGATAGCAATCTGTTATGTTGATTAACAGATGATTCACAAGCGAACAAATAAGGCTTACCACAATTATTGCATGGCCGATGGAAGGCTTCCAACACAAAACCACGAAGGTGTACTGTTCTAATGTGGAAAGTAAAGAAAATAAAGGTACAATTCAAACTAGGGTTTGAAGTGTTGATCTGTGTTGGGGGTCCTATGAACCGGCCTCACCCCTGTATTTATAGGGTCCAGTCTTCTTATCTCTAACTCTAATCTGATAAGATTAGGTCTAATCAAGATTAGAGAAGGGCCACAGAAGGGCCTTCGGGCCGAAGCCAGCCTCCTAAGCAAGCCGCTAAAATGCCCCCGAGGCCTCATGCAGGTGGGCCTCCGGTACTTCAGGGCTTCGGCCTGTACCAGGAGTTGCATATTTTCGGCCCAAATTACCAAAATTGATATTTTGACAATTTCAACCATTAATGCCGTTTTTTTGCTATCAACAGATAGACCCACCTAAGATACGGTTAGGATTGTTATTTTTATGTGCCATCAGTTGTCATCTCAAGTGGTTTACCTGTAGAGTCCTCAAACCTGAGATCGTCAATTGATTCTAGAATGTGTAGTGGCACACTTAGATGCATCCCAACGCTATTCCACAACTGGGTAGCCATAAGAGTTGTTTTCAGGTGTGTTTTGAAACATGTCGTGGGATGTGGATGGTCAAGATGGAATTTACCCCTCATTATAATGAGAGAAACGTCGCTGGGCCCCATGAGGTAGTTAGATTGGAAAAGTGCATGGCCATGCCACTATCACTAAAGAGTTAGTCATGATTTGAATCCGATACTTATTTGACTGAAATATCAAGCTAACCAACAAGAGTGGCATGTATCTCACCTTGAACTTGACATATGTTGTGTGGTAAAGGGACTAGTGCATGTGTATGTCAAGGTTCAACGAAAATTTGATTTTGTATGCTTTCGGGGTCAATATGTGCTGCTAGTTACCGATATTTATTAGTGAGATGTAACATTTTTCGGTGAATAGCTGTTTGTGTATGAACCTATTGGGTACATAGTTAAGGGGATGGATTAAGAAATATGCTAAGGATTTATTCTTGTGCAAGCTGGAGATTGAAGGAATTATGCCCAAGAAAATTCTTGGGGGATCGGAAGTTCCGATTTGGAATCAGAAGTTCTGATTATTTTCTGAATTAGAAACCGAGAGATCAAATCAGAAGTTCCGATTTAGAATCAGAAGTTACGATTATTTCTTATTTAGAGACAAAGACTTCAAATCGGAATTTCCAATGGTACAATCGGAAGTTCCGATAGGGGTATCAAAATTTTCGATAATTTCTGGGTTTTAGACTAAGAGTTCTGATTGGAAGCTCCGATCTAGGATCAGAAGTTCTGAGGTGGACGAAACATATTAGATTTATTGGCCCTTAATGTGGATTTGGGCGCAGGGTCCTAGCTCTATATAAAGGGAGGAGGAGGAGGTCAAGGACATAACATTAGTTTCAGTTTAGATTAGATCAAAACTCTAGCCTCCAAAAACCTCTCCACTCCCTTCTTGATCTTAACCATTCAGATTGGGATTTCTCCCAAGATTTCACGTTCGGTGCTAGCACGCTGGCAAGAGATCAATCTTATCCATATATGTGTGGACTCCATAGAGGCCCTGCTCGAATAGCGGTGCTTATGGGTTTCTTCATATGGACATCGGCGTTGTTCACCAATTGGATCAGGGGGAACAGGAGGAGCGAGATGAGGATAAGCGAGGACACACTTCCCCAACATCTTTTTCCGTTGCACTAGTGCATCTCGCATTATAAGGTAACGATTCATGATCCCTCATGCGTATGGTTCTAGGGTTTGAGGGTCAAATTTTTGAAATTGACGACTAGCGTAGCTTCCCCATATCCCTGCATATATCTGAGCTCAGTGTATCCCTTCTCATTGTGGTCTCTCAGAAAATGATATCTCACTTCAATGTGTTTGGTTCTACAATGCTAAACTAGGTTATTGCCAAAGCTAATGGCACTAGTGTTATCACAAAGAAGTGGAACACTCTTAAAATCCAACCCCAAATCTGGAGCAATAGCTAACAGCAGCTACATATTCAACTTTAGCAGTAGACTGTGCAACGCTCGACTGTTTGTGCGAAGAGCAGCACACAAGAGAAGAACCCAAAAAATGACAAGTACTAGATGTACTTTTCCTATCAATTCTATAACCAGCAAAATCTGCATCAAAAAAATCTCTAAGATAAAGAGATGAAGATGTAGAATAACAAAGGCTAAATTCAAGAGTATGCTTGAGATACCTCAAAATGCGCTTCACGGCTTGACAATGTGATGATCTTGGAGAAGCCTGAAAGCGAGGACACAAATAGACTATGAAGTGAATGTCTAGTCTTGTGGCCATCAAGTAGAGGATGGAGCCGATCATGCTCCTAAACATCTTGTGCTATAAAACTATTTAGGAAAGCACTTTTGACATCCATTTGGAAAAGTTTGAAATCATAGGATGACGCAAATGAAAGAAGAATCCTAATGGCTTCTAGTTGAGCAACAGGAGCAAAGGTCATTCCAAAATCTATCCCCTCGACTTGAGAAAAACCTTGAGCCACAAGTCTAGCCTTGTTTCTCACAATAGACCCATCTTCCCACTATTTGTTTTTGAAAATCCATTTGGTGCCTATGATGTGAAAATTTGGAGGTGGTTCTACAAGGACCTAGATTTGGTTTCTCTTAACATTTTCAAGCTCTTTATGCATGGAATTGATCCAACATGAATTAGATAAAGCATGACTAACATCTAAGGGCTCAAAAGAAAAAACAAATGCAAAATCAATAAAAGGAGCATGCGATCTCGTTACCCTTTCAATGAGTTCTCCAATGATCATGTCTGTAGGGTGATGCCTCTAAATGTGGTGAGGTGCCTCTCGTCGGGATAGAACCTCCCCCTCAACCATAGCTAGTGTACGCTCGATACTGGCTGAAATGGATGTAAATGCTCCTGGACCGTCTACTGAAGTAGATGAAGCAGGATCCTACTCCGGAGTAAGAGTAGTAGTGTTAAGAAATGGATCATCCTCGTCAATCTCCAATGAATCTTTTTCTTAGAAAAGGCTTTCATCCATATCCTTCTCACTTGCATGCTAAAAAGTAGTGCTTCTACATGGGGAAGTTTCATGAAAGGTCACATCACATGATTCAAAATTCAATAAGAATGACCATGAGTAGAATACGCCAAGAAAATGCCATCTGAAGATCGTGACTCAAATTTGTCAACATTTCCACATTTTAGGATAAAGCACCGACATCCAAATACTTTTAAGTGAGAAACATTAGGCTTCCTCCCAAAACACAACTAATAAGATGTTAAGTTCAAAATTGAGTGCCAGAAAATCCGGTTGGAAATGTAGCAAGCAATATTAATGGGCTCAACCCAAAACCTCCTAAGAGTCCTATGCTCATCAAGCATTGTCTTAGTCATCTCCACCAGATTGCGATTCTTTCTCTCAACAACTCCATTCTATTGAGGAACACGTGGAACAAAATATTGATGTTCTAAGACATTCTCAAGGTAAAATTCATCACAGAGAATGTTTTTGAACTCAGTGCCATTATCACTTATAATTGCTTTCAATGCAGGAGGGAGTTCCTTAAACAATCTCAAAGCTAAGCTATGAAAATGTGAAAACACTTCATCCTTGTTGCATGAAAGAAGACCTAAGAATAGTGAGAGTAATCATCCACCATGACAAGGACATACCATTTGCCTCCTACTTAACTAACTCTGGATGGACTAATAGTGTCCATATGAAGAAGTTCTCCAGGTTTTTCAGTCAACACCAGATTGACTGGTGAATGAGAGGCAACCACCATCTTTCCATGTCAACAAGGATCACAAACAATTTTCTTGTCAAACGAGTGAGCAAATCAAAGCTCATTTGCCCTAGTATCCTATGCAACATCAAGAGATGAGCTTCAAGTGCTTTCCCTATTCTAGAAATCTTTCAAACTAAACCGCTACATGCATCTATTAACACTAAAACCTAACGGTCAAAGCGCCAAACGCACTGACGCCGATCTGATGATCCAAAAGCGTGCGGATACTTAGGAACAACCCTAAGAGTAACGCAACGGCGACGCCCTGTTCCGACGACCCTTAAACAATGGTAAGGAAATAACAGAGTCGCTAGGCAATCAAATAACTTCAAAGCAAAATTATTCAACTAACTGAATTTTTATAGAAAGTAATTAAACCGAAATGGCCAAACAGAGCCGATTAGATCAAATTGTACTGTGCGAGGGGGTCACCGAAAGGGCCTTCGACATTTGGTGCGAATGATGCGCCGAAGGGTCCTGAAGGGGCCTTTGGCCTCTCAATCGGTCGGACCGAGTGTATAACCCTAGTCGGACCAAGAGGACCTCGGGGCTTTGGGAGTCGATACGAAGATGGGCTCTGGCATGAATCCATTTAGTGTGACGAGGTCCAATGCAAGGACTTCGGTGCGATGAGGACCGATGAGAATAGCCTGATTTGACGTAACTCCATAACGAAGCAGTCCAAGTGAGAAGAAAATCCCGTGCGAAGATGCTCTGGCACATGAGGATATTCAGAACGACAATGGCGTGATGAATCCGACACAATATCGCCGAGCCGAAGCCTTGGCGGAGATCAGTCTGATAACCTCCGAAACGAACCTCATGGGTCTAGAGATCACTTTCTAGGAGTTGAATTGAAGCAAAAACTCTCAGCGGAAAAGATCGAAGTGTAAACTCTGCAAAAACACTAAAATAAAATGCCAATTAGGCCAGGAGACCGAATTATCAAGTATAGCCAAACAAAACTGATAGAAACAATAGCAATCTATTACGTAGATTAAATGGATGATTCACGAGTGAATCAACAAAGACATACCACGGTTTTGATGTGATGGACGGAGAGTTTACGACGCAAACTCACAAAGATGGACTTTAAAGCTACTCCTAGGGCAGGAAAAGTAGATTGAAAGTAATACGATTCAAAACTATGGTTTTGAGTTGATCTGTGTAGATAGATTTGAATCAGCCTCACCTCTATATTTCTAGGGGTTAGTCTTGATGTTCTTGGCTATATCTCTAACTCTAATCTGATCAGGATTCAACTAAAAACAATTTAGATTTGATTAGAGATCATAACAACCCAAAACCCATTAACAAATTTAGACACAGGCCTACCTGAAGTGGGCCTGCGGCAGGCCTACCGAAGTAGGCCTGTCGGGCCGAAGTCTGCCTGCGAAGCAGTCCACTGAAGGGGCTCTTTGGGCCAAAGCTAGCCTATGAACAAACCGCTGAAGGGGTATCCAAAACCCAATGAAGATGGGCCCTCGACACTTCGGGGCTTCGGCCTATGCCAAGAATTGCGTATTTTCGGTCTAAACTACCAATTTTGACTTTTCGACAATCTTGACCATTAATGCCATTTTTTACTATCAACACATGTGCCTCTGCGTTTTTGCAAACTTTTGTGAGCCAAAGCCACAACGAGCTAAGGGCGATATGCTCCTTATCGGCCTTTCGACACTTAAGAATTTTGCTACACACTTGGGAAGAACCTTTTCAAATACCTACCATTCAATGCTCTATGAAATCGCTCTCCCTGAAGATACTCTAGGAAATATGCATTACCTGGAGCGATTTCAACAACTCTAAAAGGACCTTCCCAACTAGGCGACCATTTACCAAACTTTGGGCTCTTAGTGCCTAAAGGCAAAATCGTCTTCCAAACCAAGTCACCAACTTTAAATGAGTTTGCTCTCACCTTCTTGTTATAAGCTGTAGCCACTCTTCTTTTGTCTCTTTGTATTGCCTGTAGAGCTCTTAACCTCTTATCGGTCACCTCTTCCAAATTATCTTTCAAAAGAGTTTCATACTCATCAAATGATAAGCCATCTTGCTTAAGCAACCTCAAAGAACCAAGATTCACCTCTACAGGTAAAACGACTTCTTTTCCGTTTTACCTTCTTTTCCATATACCAACTCATATGGACTTACTTTGGTGGAACCATGCATTGCAACTCTGCATGCCCATAATGCCTCAGAAAGCACTTCATGCCACCTTCTAGGAAACTCTTCAATATTTTCCTTAATGAGCTTAATCACAGTTTTATTACTAGACTCGGCCTGACCATTGGCCTAAGCATAGTATGGTGAAGAGTTTATCAACTTTATACCATAATATTTGGCAAAATCACATACTTCTTTAGAAACAAATTAATCACCCTGATCTATAGTAAGAGTTTGAGGGATACCGAATCTATGTATAATGTGCTTCAATATGAAATCAATTACCTCATTCTGCGTCAAGTTCTTGAGAGGCACGACCTCGGTCCACTTGGTGAAGTAATCTGTAGACATCAACACAAACCGATGCCCTTTTGAAGAGGATGGATAAATCTGGCCGATGAAGTCCAAGGACCAACCTCAGAACGACCATGGTTTGATAGTAGGATTAAGTAAAGATGCAGGAGCAAGCTAAATATTACCAAACCTTTGACAAGCTTCACATTCTCTATAGTACTTGAGAAACCAAGTGAGGCTTGCACTATGGTTTTATCTTGATGATGAGTGATTGACAAGATTGTTTGTCTGATCTCTCTAGTTGTATGAGTAATGGTATGGGTTGCATGGAGGTGCATGTTTTGCTTGTCTCATGTGTGCAGGGTTGAGATGCTAGTCGGCTATCGATGGTCAAGGAAGCCAAGTGAAGTTGAGGGTGATGTCAGACATACACATGGAGATGAGGCAAGACATGGACAAACTGATGATCAAGGCAGTGTGTTGACCAAGTAGCGAAAGGGAGGCCAGTGCAAGTGGCAAGGCGGCTTGAGGGATCGAGAGCAGAGAGACATTCTTGCAGTCGAGTTCGCAGACGGGTGACACATGTCGAAGATCTGGAAGGCTTTGTCGGTTTCGGTTGAAAACAATCGTATCAGAAAATGTTTTTAAATTACAACAAATAGGAGTTTATTTTTTTAGTTTAGCCGTCTAGATTAAATGTAATCTTTTAGTATTTTTCTGAATTTTTAAATTCTGAAAAATACTAAAAGTATATGTTCAAAATGTAATAAATTAGGTGTAGACTTTTGTGTATTTTCAGAATTATTAATTCTGAAAATACACAAGGGTATTTAGGTAATTACTTTGTAATTCAACCCTAATGACATTTTGGAAAATACCTTTATTGGATTGCGTATAATAGGGACCTCATGCCTTGGGGTTTAGGTTAAACTTTTTGGCTGAACTTTTGGGGCTAAGAACTATATTCAAAATGTTATTTTCTCTTAGTTCCTCTGCTATTTTGTTTCCGCCGGCTGCTGTTTCTGTTCATTGCTGCCTCCGTCCTGGAACTTCTACAACGGCGGCCATTGCAAGCGCCACACAAGTAATTTTGCTTAACTTGTTGCTTCACTGTTTTTTATCAGGGAAAATTGCTGCTATTTTCTACGTTTATGCCGGAAACATTGTTGTGTTATTTCATGTCATGATCACCGAAGTGCCTAGCAAATTTATTTCACGTTGATGGGGTGATTACTGTTTCCAAGCTTTGTTCTACTTGCCGATCTAATATTCCTAGTTCTTCACTACTGTTTTTGTGTGTTTCGGTTCTCTGTCCGGTGATTGAATTCCTGCACAACAAGTATTTATTCTTCGTTGCTGGCACGTGGATAATATTATGTGCCTTGGATTGCTCCAAGTGCTACGTTTTGTTTTTGTCCAGGAAAGAAAAACTCAACCTAGGTTGTTTTAATTTTCTAGATGCTCTAGACAAGATGACACGGCCTTATGGGAACTTCTAGATAAGCACTGTATCATTCACCATAACGACAATCACTCTACTCGGAATTGCTTTCAGCTGTAGAACCAGATGGTGAGTAAAGCTAGAGCGTCCTGTTGACTAGATAAGCGTTGCCGGGACACCGATGAAAGAAGTACCGAAGATGCGAGGATCAAATACAACGCTCCTTCGGGAAGGAACAATTTCCATGAGCCCGCCCGAATGGTCTTCATGATATTCGAGGGCACGATGGCAAGATGAAGCGCCAATAGAAGATGATGACCCGCCACGTCAAGGCCATCAACACTGAGGCGCCAGAGCACCTCCTATGGTCCGAAGTTCCAATCACCTTTGACTGCGATGACAAGTGGCCTGATGTCCCCAAACCATGGCGCTGCCCACTCGTCGTCGACCTTGTCATCCTAAAGGTCCATCTAAAGAGGGTGCTGGTCGACGGGGTAAGCGGCCTCGATGGCCTATTCAAAGGGAAATTGGGGGCTCTCGGCATCGACTACTCCGCACTCTAGAATACCTGTTGAGATAGAAACACGCCGACACACTAACGTCGGTTCAGCGATCGAAAAGCACACGACCGTTTTAAGGGAAAACCCTAAAACATCGTGAGACACCGACGCCGCGTTTCGATGACCCTTAAACACTAGTGTGGGGAATAATAGAGTCGCCAAGCAATTAAATGATTATCAGAAACAATGTTCAATTAACCGATCTGAAGGAAAATTAATTAAACCAGCCAAGTCAGGGCCGGTTTGACAATAGTACAGAAGGTGGTCAGACCGGTATAAAGGGGCTGATTAGACTGAGGTTTATCCGATGGTTGGACATCTCCAGCAGATGAGTGCACGTCAGAGAATAATTGTGCACTATCGGTTGAGTTGCACACAACCTGCCGGTCGGACCGCCACGTGCCGGCGACAAGGTTACAGACCTGGCACCGGTCGGTACGACTGAGCAACATCCACCGGTTGGAATGATGTGGTAGGAGGGGGACGTTGCATGTTGCTGGCAATAAGATGATGGCCTAGCACGGCACGCACCAGTCAAACTGGGAGTTTGCCGCCGGTCAGACCGACGGCGCAGATCCAATCTGTCCGTTTTCTTAGGTGACCTTATGGATGATCTTCGATAAAGAAACGGCGACCAGAGGGGGGGGGTGAATGGGAGCTTTTAAAATTTTGGGCTAAAAATTAGCCTTCGGTATTAGTTCTGTCTTCTGCGGAACAGGCTTCGAACACTACCTTCGGAGGTCTGGTTCGGAGGTCCTATGACAGCTCCGAACACAGGCTTCGCAGGTCCAAAAGTTCGAAGCCAAGAAGACTTCGCTCCACTTACAACCCTCAAAAATCTATTCTGCTAAGTCAGTGCAGGCTCCGCACACAGGGTGCTTCGAGCAGGCTTCGCACTTCACCCTTCGCAAGAGTGGACGACCCTCTGAGGACTTCGACCAAGTACTTGGCAGCAGCAACTGGTGCTGGGATTCGTACACGAAGGTCTAAACGCACACTAAAAGACTTCGCTAGGGGCTTCGACACAAGAAGCAAAACGGGCTTCGATCAGGGCTTCGCTAGTAAGCAGTGAGGTCTAGCCTCCTGTTACACAGAGCGAACGCGCACTGAAAAACACACTTCGCACAAAACACCCTTCGCCTAGACAGGCTTCGGTGCACTACAACTAGCGAGGTATGTAAAGCAAGCTCAGGCAAAAAGCACACAAAAGCAGGGCTTCGCCGCTTGAACAAGGAACACAGAAAATGAACTCTCTGGATGAATACAGCGAAGTGTGTGGCTACAGGAGCTCAACAGTATATGCTCAAAGTGTTAAATGTTACCTACCGAGCCCCCATATTTATAGCCCACAGTTCACCCAAAGGAATTGACTACTTTACCCCTAGGGTTTACAATGGTTTTGTCTCTACAGAACTGAGGGGTACAAAAGGTAGTCAACTTTATTGGAGGCTTCTCTGTCAGCCTTTGCAGAGGAGACAGCGCCAGCTTTTTGTAGAGCAGACACTGTCAGACTTGCAGCCTTTGACCTTTCCGAAGCCCCCCTTCGCACGTGAGGGGTGCGGTAGCTTCGGTGAGAAGCCTTGAGAAAGAAGGCCTTCGCTTCACCGAAGTCAGCCTTCGATACAGTGACGGTTTTGAGCCGAAGCCGTCAAAGCCCTTGGGCCTTCGCACCAACACCTCCGGAGTGGACCACCACGGCTTCGCAGCTTCCCCCAGCTCGAACTCCGTCAGTCCGTGTACCGAAGCCATGCAGGCCGAAGTACCTCAAGACAACCACACTCCGAAGCCCCACCTTCGGAGTACCACCCTTCGAACTCCCTCCTTCGTCCAAGGCCTCCGCACGAAGCATTCCATGAGCCCTTCGTCGCAGTGTCTCTCCCCGAGCACACTTCTCGACGAGCCTCACCCGGACCATGCCTTCGATGCACCTCGACTTCTGAGACCTTCGTCGGGTACCTTCGAATGTCTCCCTTCGGAGCACACTTCGAAATTCTTGCCTCCGCAGAGGACTTGTTCCATCCAACTCCGAAGTCACTCCATCCGGAGTACCTTCGAAGTGCCTCACCTCTGAGGACTTTGTCTCGGAGTACCTTGACCCGGAGCCATGCTCCGCACTCTCTGCCTTCACCTGGCGCACCTCGACCCGAGGACCGACCCAGACCTCTTCGCAGCCACCGTGATGGAGCTCCCCGCTCCCCTGGCATCAAGCCTCCCGCTTGACCCAGGTTCACCTGCCACGAACCTGTCCGTCGCCTCCGAAGTCCCTGCGCACCACACACAAACAGACAAGTGTATCCAGTACTCTAGAGACCTCTCCGGGTTAGCAACCTCCGGCACACACTCCGGTGTACCACCCAAAGTACCAAAGCCTTTGGTACACACCCAGTCATCGTGTACTGTCAGACCCCTCCGACACGCACACTCCGCTGCAACAGCTGCAGCAAGCAAACCACCGAACACCCTTCGGTGAAACCACCTCCGAACACCCTTCAGAGGTCCCACCTCCGAACCCCCTTCGGAGGTACCCCTTCGAACCTTGGGGTAAAAGCATGTCAATCACTCATCACAAACACCGAAACCAACACTTGGTTTCTCAATCTCCCCCTTGATGAGTGCATTGACAACCAACTTTAAGTTCAAGAAAAATTAAAAGACTTTTAGCACACAAGTGACCATAAAAACTCAGAAAAGAGCAAAATCATGTCACTTGACAAAAAAAATTTCCTCCCCATTTCTAAAAAGCCCCTTCGGCAAAACACCCGTTTTCAAGATAAAAACTCCCCCTGAGTTAATTTTCCCCCTTTATGTCAAATTTTCTCCCCCTTTGGAAATTATGCCCCCTTGCGGCCGAGAACGTAGCAAATCTCTCCCCCTTTGGCAATGCAAGCATCAAGGAGCATGAAAAAGATGCACAGCTAGGAAAGGAGCAGAATTGCAAAGACATATAGAGCAAAAATATGCCAACAATAATACCAATGATCATGGGCTCATCTCAAATTATCATTCTCTAAAAACATGATGAAGCATGTGAGTTGATCATTTTTGAAATAAAAGCATCACCACTTAGGCAAGGAAACTAGACAAGTAAAAGTAAGGACGGCGCAAAGCTAGTCAATTTCTACTCCAGACAGACAATTCCAGTTCAAATGGAGTAATGAAAGCAAACATGATGATCAAAGAATTTTGTTGTTCTTTTCTTAGTGCCAGGGGTTATTTGTTTGTCCACCTTATACTATCCAATCAGGCCAAGCCTAGGCATGAAAACCATAAGAAGCTTAAGGCAATGATTTTGGCATACACTACACTATTCCAGTTCAGACCAATGTGCAATGGAAAGCAGTCTAGAATAGAGTAGTGCGACAAACAAACCCACCTGGATCTTTTCACTTAAAGCATGCAAATCATGGAATGTTTGATTTTAACTAAGTGAATCAATTGTTTGGCACTTTATGAATATCCATGAAAATGTAGAACAATTTTTCAAGTTGTAATTTTTAGCATCCAATGAGCAATGTCTTGCTATCAAGCAGATAAAAGATAGCTAAAGCAGTCCTGCCTAAACATGCTAGATTCAAGACTAAGCAGTGAGCACGATTTGATTTTGAAAAGAAAACATCATGCACATGAATGTTTCAGATAAATTAAAAGGAGCTGAGATGTCATGATGTCATGGATTATAATCAGGCATATAATTGCAAAAGATGGAAATGCAATGTCAACCCACAATTAGCAAATGCACATCCATCTAAATCTGCTCCCCCTCACAAAATGCCGTAAGGGTGACAAATGCCAAGTTCCCCATGCAAGTAGGCAAATCGAGAAGCATCAAGGGGTTTTGTAAAAATGTCGGCAAGCTGGTGTTGGGTATCAACATATTGAAGTTCAATATCACCCTTCTCATTGTGATCTCTGAGAAAATGATATCTCACATCAATGTGTTTGGTTCTGGAGTGCTGAACCGGGTTGTTTGCAATACAAATAGCACTAGTGTTATCACAGAAAAGTGGAACACTCTTATAATCTAACCCGAAATCCCGCAAAGTGGAAGTCATCCACAAAATCTGAGAGCAACAGCTAGCTGCAGCAACATATTCGGCCTCAGCCGTCGATTGTGCAACACTAGACTGTTTGCGGGAAGACCAGCAAACTAGTGAAGTACCCAGAAAATGACAAGTACCAGAGGTACTTGTTGGGGGAAAATATCTCATCTTCGGGGTTATTGCCGAAGCAGCATAAAGACAGTCAACCAGTTCGAAGATTCTTCGAAGATCATCTTCGAAGATGCCCGGAACCCCGTTCGAAGCACGAAGACATGCATTGGTTCGAAGTATGTCTTCGAACTAAAGCCCTTCAGGATCTTTTCTGCCAGCTAAGATGGAAGACTTATCTTCTTTCTTATTAGATTAGTCTTTTACCATTTTAGCCCTATTAAGGAAACTGAATAGTTTCCTTAATGTCGGTTGTAATAGAGGGGCAAATAGGTCTTTTCCTTAATGTTTGGGCCTATAAATACCCCCCATTTCACCCTGTAATAGGGACCGGATACAAGTTATTCAATACACACTTTCGAACTATTCTAAGTTATTATCCTTTCGGAGGCTTAGAACAGTTTGCTTCACAAACACTTCGTTTGTTAGTTTCTTTTCTACAGAAACCTGTTAGCGTAATCTTTTACGCCAACAGTTGGCGCCGTCCGTGGGGAACCTAGTCCGAAAAACTTCGTTCTCTACCAACTTCTTACATCATGCCTCCTAAGCGGAGCGCACCTCGCAATCCCACTCGGAGGTCCTCTCGGATCTCCGGAGAGATACCCTTCGACACAGTTGAAGTCGGAGGGTCTTCGACTATCCCTCCACCTCAAACTCCGGAAGGGGCTTCTATCCCTCGAGGATACGAAACCTCTCCGCCAACCCCTTCCATACTCCAACCGCCCGGAGTCACTCCGCCACCCTCCATCCCAATTTGAACTGATCCTACCAGTTCTCAAGACCCGGAAGGTCCTTCCGGAGGAGATGAAGATAGCCTTGGAGATATGGCCACTCAAATGGCCAACCTTCAAGCTGAGGTAGCAAGGTGGCGACAAGAAGCTGCGAACAGGCTTCGCTCTCAAGCCACCTCAACTATCCCCGAAGTGCCCGAAGACGACGATCTTGGTTATCCTGAAGCCCCAGAGAACGCCTCCTACGACAATGAATCTCCGTTGCATCCTGAGCTGCAGAAGGTTCGCTTTGATCCAAAGTTTAAAACTTTGAAGCTCTGCAAGTATGCCGGAGATGAAGATCCCGAAGAGTTCGCACGTTCTTATGCCCTAGCAATTGAGGCTAGCGGCGGAGTCAGAGACACTATGGCGAAGTGCTTCCCATTAGCTATTCAAGGAGTGGCGTTGAGATGGTTCTGGTCTTTAAAGCCAGGATCAATCAATTCGTGGTCACAATTGAAGAGGAAGTTTATAAGTAACTTTCAGGGCACCTTCGTGCCTCCTATGTCAACAGGAAGCCTTTTCCAAGTGAAACAGCTCCCCGGAGAAACATTGAGGCAGTACTTCAAGCGCTTCGCTCATACGAAGTCGCAAATTCGAGGGTTGTCCACATCCTCAGTGGTCGATGCGGCTCGGGAAGGCGTCAGTCATCAAGGCCTTCTGGATAAACTGCATCGGAAGAGCATCTCCTCAGTGTCACAGCTGATGTCATATTTCGAGGAGTATGCGAGGTCAGAAGAGGGTTGGCTTCGGAGGACTGCTGCTACTTCGACAGTATTGCAAGGAGTTAAAGTAGAGGTGAAGACTTCGGCACAGCGGCAGGAACCAGTCTTCGAAGTGCAACATGATCGAAGAAGAGGGCAAAAGCACCCTCGCTCTGAAGTCTTGAATATTGCACCCCCACAGAAGTTTGCACCAAGAGCTCCACAGTCTGCGGGGAACAAGTCCAGCGGCTGGAGGCCGCCAGGGAAAACGGTTGGCAAGGGCCAGACCCTTTTTTGCTGTATTCATGGAGAAAATCGAAGCCATGCAACTGACACTTGCAAGGCTATCCTTACCCTAAGGGGAGAATACTTGGAAAGAACTTCGGGTCGAGGCAGTACCGACCGAAGTCCAGCAGCAGCGCGCCCAGACCCGGTCCAGGCTGTGGCGCGGATAGAAAATTTTGATGCTGCAAGGCACCCTCCGGTGGCCAATGTTATGCCACCTTCAAAGCAAGAAGAGGGGCAAGATAGAGGAAAAAGAGTAGTTCTCCCTATCTCCGGAGGAGGTACCCTCGGAAGCATGTCCAAGAGACAGCGAAGAGAGTACGTTCGGGAAGTAGGTCACATTGGGACTTCGTCATCTGCAGCTGCAATGCCGGAGTGGTCTCATGTTCCGATATCTTTCTCTGCGGAGGATGCAGCTGGTATTAAGTTCCCGCATGCAGATCCATTGGTTATCACTGCTGATATTGCAGGGACTGAAGTCCGAAGGGTGCTAATTGACGGAGGTAGTTCGGCGGATATCATTTTTGTGCGAGCCTTCGATCAGTTATGCATTTCCAGGAAGCATCTCCTCCCAGCGGCTCGTCCTCTGCAAGGCTTCGCAGGACCTCCGCTTGATGCACTCGGCCAGATAGGCTTGGAAGTAACCTTCGGAGAAGGTTTATTAGCCCGAACTGAAGAAGTTATCTTTGATGTGGTAGATGCCCCATATGCTTATAATGTCATCTTCGGACGGGGCATGTTGAATCAGTTCGGAGCTGTGGCGCATCACAACTACTTGTGCATGAAGATGCCCACTCAAGCAGGAGTCCTAACAATTTTCGGAGATCAAGCCATGGCTCGGAGGGCAGAATACGGTCACGGTCCTCCTCTTGATCCGAGGCAAGTAAACAGTGTGCAGGATAATGAAGAAATTTTTTCAGCCTCCTCCGAAGCTTCGAAGAAGTCTTTTCCGAGACCAAGTCCCGAAGGAGAGATTGCAACGAAGATCATTGTTAAAGATGGTAAAGAATACACTTTTCAATTTGGTAAAGATTTACCTCCTGAAGTTGCAACCTCCTTGGAAAAGGTCGTGGAAGAAAATTTGGATGTCTTCGCTTGGTCTGACGAAGATATCACCGGAGTCGATCGGGATATCATTGAGCACAGTTTACTTGTAAACCCGAAGGCCCGGCCTGTTCGACAAGGACTCCGGAAGATGTCCACAGAGAGAGCTGCTCTAGCTAAGGACGAAGTTGAAAAACTGTTGAAGGCTGGGATTATCAGAGAAGTGGCTCACACAGAATGGATAGCCAACCCAGTCTTCGTCAGGAAGAAGTCTTCCGGGAAGTGGCGCATGTGCATTGATTTCACATCCCTGAATAAAGCATGCCCATGTGACCCCTACCCCATGCCCCGAATTGATCAACTAGTTGACTCCACTGCAGGTTCGGAGTTACTAAGCTTCCTTGACGCGTATTCTGGTTATCATCAAATATGGTTGAAGCGCGAAGATGAAATCAAGACAAGCTTTGTAACTCCTTCGGGAGTCTTCTGCTATGTAAGAATGCCCTTCGGCCTAAGAAATGCCGGGGCTACTTTTTCAAGATTAGTTGCTAAGGCTCTAGGTCATCAACTAGGTCGCAATGTGGAGGCCTATATGGATGATATTGTAATAAAGAGTGCTTTAAAGCACCAACATAGCCTAGACTTAGCAGAAACATTCAATAGCCTTCGGGCATGTGGGATCCGTCTTAACCCCGAAAAATGTATATTCGGAGCTAAGGCTGGAAAGTTGTTAGGGTATTTAGTTTCAAGCAGGGGAATTGAAGCTAGCCCTACTCAAATAATTGCGCTGCAGAAGATGGCTCCTCCGGAGAATTTAAAGCAAGTGCAAAAGCTGACTGGACGTCTGGCCGCACTTAGCAGGTTTTTATCAAGGTCTGTGGAGAGGAGCTTGCCAATATTTAAAGCTTTGAAAGGGTCCGAAGATTTTGCATGGACACCGGAGTGTCATAGAAGCTTCGAAGATATTAAAGATTATCTCAGCAATCTTGCTACACTCACGGTGCCTATTGCGGACGAAACCCTACTCTTGTATCTTGCAGCTACAGGTTCAGCTGTCAGCGCAGTCCTTGTCAGAGAAGTGGATTTCAATGGGAAGTTGGTCCAAAATCCTGTCTATTTTGTATCCGAAGCATTATCAGGAGCGAAGACAAGATACTCCGAACTTGAGAAGTTCGTTTATGCTCTGATAATGGCTTCAAGAAAGCTAAGACATTATTTTTTGGCTCACAATGTAATTGTACCAACTTCGTATCCCTTAGGAGATATGCTCCGAAGCAAAGATTCCACTGGAAGGATTGGAAAGTGGGCAGTAGAGCTAGCACCCTTCGGCATATCTTTCCTGGCAAGGACAGCTATCAAATCCCAAGTCCTAGCAGAGTGGACTCCACCTGCGAATTTGACTCCGGAGAAATCAAATGATGGAGTTTGGACTGTTTACTCCGATGGGGCTTTCCAAGCATCCGGAGCAGGCATTGGGGCAGTGTTGATTTCACCGTCAGGGCAAAGAGCAATGTATTCCGCAAGACTCAACTTTAAGTCTACCAATAATATAGCGGAGTACGAAGGGATTTTGTTGGGACTCCGGAAAGCACGTGCTCTAGGGGCTACAAGAATAATTATAAAAACAGATTCTCAGATAGTAGCAGGGCACGTAGACAAAAGTTTTCAAGTTCGGCATCCACAGCTTGCAAAGTACTTAGAAGAAATCTGCAAAATCGAAGCACACTTCAAGGGTATTTCCATTCAGAGTATACCAAGAGCTGAAAACGTGCAAGCGGACATTTTAGCAAAGGCTGCAGCCGGAGCTGTGGATGTGCCTGAAGAAGCTTTCTATGAGGAGCTCAATATACCTTCGGTGCCACAAATTGCCTCTGCGGAGATTCTTTGCATTCCTAGTGCAGATTGGAAAGATTCAATCATAGAACTCTTGCAAGGAGGAACAAATTTGCCCGAAGAGCCCCAGTTGTCCAGATTAAAGCTCAGAGCCAGAAGCTATCAGTTAATCAACGGTATATTATACAAGGCCGGAGTATGTTCCCCTCTACTCCGATGTATATCTCAAGCCGAAGGCCAAGAAATTCTTCGAGAAATTCATGAAGGCCTTTGTGGAAGCCATTTAGCCCCTAGAGCTCTGGCAGGAAAAACACTTCGCCAGGGGCTTTATTGGCCCACAATAACAGCTGATGCGGAGAGCTTGGTCCGCACTTGTCAAGGATGTCAGTGGATGGGTCGACGGAGTCATCGCCCACCAACAGCTCTTCAAGTCATTGCTCCGGTAAGGCCTATGGCCAGATGGGGTATGGATCTAATTGGTCCCTTTCCGTTAGCAAAGGGAAATCTGATGTTCGCAGTGGTAGCTATTGAATATTTTTCTAAGTGGGTGGAAGCAGAGCCCTTAACAGCTATCACTTCGAACAATGTATAGAAATTCTTCTGGAAGAACATTATTTGCCGGTTCGGAGTGCCTAGATATCTCACAGTTGATAATGGAACGCAGTTCGACGCAGAACCCTTCAGGAAGTTTTGCGAAGACCTAGGCATTCAACTATGTTTTGCTGCAGTGAGACATCCTCAGTCGAATGGAGCCGTAGAGCGAGCCAATGGAAATATTTTATCAGGGCTAAATCGAAGAATAGTAGGATTATCAAAGGGACTGTGGACCGAAGAGCTTCCGAAGATTCTGTGGTCCATTCGGACTACGCAAACAAGGTCCACAGGTTTTACTCCGTTCAGACTACTATTCGGAGATGAAGCTATGACTCCAACGGAGCTCAAAGGGGGATCATTTCGCAGCAGTGAACCGGACATTGAAGAAGAAAGACAAGCTTCGTTAGATTTGTCAGAAGAAACAAGACTTCGGGCTGTAGCTAATTTATCAAAGTATCATCAGCAGACGAAGACTTGGTATGACCCGAAGGTTAAGCTCAGCGAGTTAAGGCCGGGTCATCTTGTTCTACGAAGCATTATAGCACCAGGGAAGTTAGGCAATAAATGGGAAGGTCCATATCTAATTGTCCGCTCGAGGCGCCCTGGTTCATTTAAATTAGCTAATTTAGAAGGTGAAGAGTTAGCACATACTTGGCATGCGGAGCACCTAAAGCGATACTTCGCATAAGGGCTCCTTGTATTTCGCTTGTAATCACCTCTAAATTAATAAAGCATATGACCCTGATAGTTGCCTTCCCCTCATAGACTTCCAGCTTCCGAGTGGACGCACTGGAACCGCGGGGTCGACCGAGAGGGAAGTGTCATTAAGCTGGGTTGTATTTTCGGACTTCGAACCCATAAAGTTCGAAGCCTCCGACGTGGTGGCTGACATAATCCGGAGCCCAGGCCAACGGCTTGTAGGCATCCGTAAAAGAGCCCAAAACCACATTCTACAGAGTCCAAGCCATTGGCTGGTAGACTTCCGTAAAAAGAGCCGAAGGTGGCCAAAATCTACGGAGTCCAAGCTGCAGCTTGCAGACTTCCGTAAAAAAGAGCCGAAGGTGGCCAAATTCTGCGAAGTCCAAGCCATTGGCTGGTAGACTTCTGCAAAAACAGCCGAAGGTGGCTAAATTATACGGAGTCCAAGCCATTGGCTGGTAGACATCCGTAAAAAGAGTCCAAAGAGACCATTGCAAACTCCGAACCATTGGTTCGTCAGAGATCGCAAAGACAAGCCGAAGGTGGCTAAAGCAAAACAGCATTTGAGCCATGAGTTTCGAATGTCTGTTAACATAAGTCCAAAGTGACAAATTTTTTAAGACACTAAAGTGTCCTGAAAGTTATCTCAATTGATTTCTTTCGTAAAACAAAGGTACTAAGTTACCATTCTTCTGACTGCAAAAAGTCGAAGACATTTCATAAGATTTCAAAAGATCTTTAAACGACAGAGGGGCTCCGAACCCCCAAAAAATTGTACTCCGAAGTTTTTCTTTGCGCATAATCATCTTTGAATACATTTCGATGTTGCTTATACCCAAAGAGGGGCTAGTAAATATGGAGACAATTTTAAATCGGCATTCATTATTGAAATAAATGTGTTTACAGATTACACTATGAAAAATTGGTATCTATACCAAGAAGGAATCGGAGACCTCTTCGGTCCCGAGAGCTAGGGGTGGAACGACTAGTTCCAACATCGGAAGTTCTAAGAACTTTACGTTTAACTCTCTTCCTCCCCCTCGAAGCTCTAAAATCCTTCTGCTCTTGTTGAAGCTCGGCCCAAGTTCGAAGCCGCTCGGGGCTTCTTTCCCAGCTTCTAAGATCTTCAGATCTTTTATTTTGGGCTTCACCTTCGTCTTCAGAGCAATTAGTGTCTTCAGAAGACGAGGTGTTTGCGTCAACCTCTTTATCTTCCTCTTTAATATAAGACAATACGTCTTTGATTACTTCGGGCGCAATTACGCCGGAGTCATCTCGAGGAATAAGAAATCGAGGATGCTTATAACTCTTTAGAAGTTCGAAGGTTTTCCACAATGAGCGAAGTTCGCTGTTAAGCTCTAACACTTCGATATCTTCCATAAGAGGCAAAGCCTAAAAATATGACAAACAAGACTTTCATTGATAAATGTTTACAAGCATGAGCTTTACATAATCAAAAAAATCCTAAATAAATCCTAAACCTGCGGGTTCGGAGGAGGTTGACTGCTCGAAGCTTGGCTCCGAACTTGCTTCTGGCGTTGGCCTTCATCAATCCAAGCCTTGATCGCAGAACGACCTTCGGCTCTCTATGAAGTTTGAAAGGCTCGCCAGGCGGCAGTCACGCCTTCGGAAGGATTCAAAAGTCTCTCGTCGTCAAAGGTAATGGAGCCCTCTGCGCTCGGAGTAATTATTCGGCCTAAATCCTCATAGTAACGAAGTAATCCAAGGGCAGACACTTGTCCGGAGAGTTCTCCATAACGCATGCCTGCCGTCTTCATTTGCTTCGCTGCTCCTTGGATCCTCTTTAACCGGCGCAGCAGACTCACATTGTCATCCGAAGGTAGTGATCCGGTAGTACCGAAGTACTCCAAGACACCTAGCATCTGCTCGATGACCTCCGAAGCCACCTTCTCAGACTTAAGCTTTTCCTCAATAAGTGCATCCTTGGCCGAAGTCGTTTCTGCTAGAACTCCGGAGATTCTAGCATTCTCTGTAGTCAAAGTATTCTTTTGAGTCAGGAGTTGGCCAGCCTCTTCTTGGAGCCTCACAAGTTCGGACCCCTTAGCAGCATCCTCCTTTCGCAGTTTTTCAACCTCTGCTCGAAGCACAATTCTTTCTGCTTCGAGCTCTTTCTTCGCAGCCTCCAAGCTTTGCCTAGCCTTTCGCTCTGCTAATATTATATTATCCATCTGAGCTACTCGACCTTCGGAGAAGTTAAAATTTCTTTGAAGAGCTTCGTTTTCTTCCCGAAGTTGAGCAATTTCATTTTCGCCCGATAAAGCTGCAGCGCGGGCCAAGACTGCTTGCTAAAAAAAAGAAAAACAGAAATAAGAAATTATTCATATATAATTTGCTATTTGGTTCAAAGATGCTTTGTACCTGGTAGGCTGCTCTTTCTATAGCAATGTTAAGCTCCGAACTTTTCGCCCTGCTTAAAAGGGCTACCAGTTCTGTTTCCCCGACTTTGCGACTGGCTTGACCCAAAGGTTTAACCAAAGTCCGAAGTCTGGTTCTCTCCTCCAAAAAAGGAGTTAAGAGAGGAAGCATTACTGAAGCCTTCTGATCAGCTCTGCTTAGCGAAGGTTCGGAGAGTTCTTCTGAGGCCCTTGGAACTTCAGTAGATGGCTCCCCCTCAGTTGATTCACTTTCATCTGACTCAGACGAAGTTGATCCTTGAGTAGGGAGAGGCTCTATGTGTCTTTTACCCCTTCCAGGCCCCTGTTGAGTAACCTCCGGGTGTGGCTCTGAAGTTGTCGAAGGCCTTTGAATTGTATCTTCGTGATGCACTTCTACAGCAGGAGGCTCTGCAAAAACAAAAATATTATACATTGTATAATTTTGCAGAAATTGATAAGAATTATGCGAAATTTACCTTCGACATTCTCCGGAAGATCGAGCACTGGACTGATCGGAGGATCAAAAGTGAAGTCACCATCTGAATCCGCAGTTAAATTTTCCGTTGTCGGAGCATCTCCGTGAGCAGTCCTTTCCTCCACAACTGAAGTTGCAGGAACTTCGACTTCATCTCCACCCATAGGGGCTTCGATTTGCTCCTCTTGGGTATCCGGAGCTCTTACTTCTTCAATGTTGGCTTGGGGCTCCAGGATACCTGCAGTATCTTCAATGTGAATATTTCGTTGAGCTGCATCTTCATCAATCAATCTCACTAATAATATACCTTCATCTTCTTTAGAACCAGAGATTGAGGTTCTTGAGCTTGAAGGCGCAGGATTCGAAGGTGCGAGATTTTTCGGCTTCCGAGCCACCTTCTTCACCGGAGTCCTTGCGGAGCTAGAAGCTCCGGCTTCAGCTACTCTTTTCTTGGGTCCTTTCTCCAGAGGCACCCAGTCCATCAGAGGGGGCGGAGTTAAGTCCAACATTCCCCATACTCTGTTAAACCGTTCCCAACTCCCGACCAATTTAATTCACCATTCTTTTTCCGTCGGAGTTGGGGCACCCAGAATCTTCTCCGAAGCCCTTATAATTTGCTCTGAAGTAATAGGGACTGAAGAAGCTAAAAAATAATTCAAGTTAGTCTTTCTTCGAAGTAAATATGTACAATGCATGTTGGTTTCGAAGTTACCTGCAGGGCTCGAAGTAAAATTGATCTTGCGAAGACCGCCTTCCGAGTCATCCTCGAAGATGATAGGCCAGTTGGCCATTAGCGGAGGAATTTGCAGTCCGAGGAATTCTTCGGCTAAGTCCCGCATGCTTAACCTTCGGCTAATTTTCTGAAGCAAGTTAAGGCGAGCTTCGAGCTGGCCTTCGTCAGGCTGCACTAAGGCTTCCTTCCGGAATTGAATTTCTTTGAGGGGCCCAGCCAGAGGACTGCTCGCTCCAACTTCGGCATAGAACCACCTCAGGACCCAATCAGTGTACCATCTAGCATTGATGGCCTTGGCAGGAAACTGAAGAGCATATTCGTCCCGAAGCCTAAAGTTGATAGAGCCGAAGGATACTACCACTTTTTCACCTCCGGAGCCTACGAAGGTCTTCGGCTGGCAAGTTGCTCTATGAAGTGCAGCGAAGATTTCTGCCCTCCCCTCACAACCTTCGGCTCTCAGCGCCCATTCAAAAATAGCTAATCTAGCTACAGCATTCGGAGATAGCTGGGGGAGGGTTACATGGAACAGATTAAGTACTTCGGCCAGGAAGTCCACAGCAGGGAGGCCCAAGCCTGCTTCGAAAAAGGCTTCGAATACTACAACCTTTCCGAGTCTTGGTGATGGAATCGATTCTTTGCCAGGCTTCCGAATCATAACTCCATTACTAATTTTTCCCCCTGCTGTGATTGCCAAAGACTCTCTCTTGCAGGTAGAAGGCCCCAACTCAAAAGACTGATCCAAATATTTGGTTGATGGTGGGCACAAACCTTGGTCATCGGCGATTTGGGGATTTCTCCCCCCAGCCGCCATGGATGTCGCCGCCTGCATCGGAGGTGCCGCCGCCAATGCTGCCGCCGCTGCTGCTGCGGCCGCTTGTTGCCGAGCCAAGGCCGAAGGAGGCGCAGATCCCTTGGTCTTCACCATCACGATTGCTGGATTGCTCTGAGGAAATGGAGGCTAGGGCTCAAGAACTCAAAGGCTAGGGCTCAAGAACTCAAAGGACTCAAAAGTTTTTGATTGCTAGAATGCGGTGAAAAGGTAACCGGGTAACTTCTAGACCCTTTATTTATAGCCTAGACTTCACTTTCTTACCGTTAATCCCTATCGTTTCGCATTCCTGTCGTTACTTCTTTTACGAAATTAATGCCTGCTACAGTTTCCGTTAGGAACAGAAACTAACGGCTATTTCTTCTAAGTCTAAAAGACTTTCGAACTTCCTAAGTCAGTTCTAAGATAGTTCGAAAAGTAATTACCTTAAGACTGATTCGGAGTTCATATCTTCATGCATTTCGGAGATAAAATAAAAACTAATAACCCCTATGATTGGTTATCTTTTCTTTCCGTATACTGCTCTCCTAACGTTACAGGTCGAACGGAGAAGCGTATTCGAGGGGCTACTGTTGGGGGGAAATATCTCATCTTCGGGGTTATTGCCGAAGCAGCATAAAGACAGTCAACCAGTTCGAAGATTCTTCGAAGATCATCTTCGAAGATGCCCGGAACCCCGTTCGAAGCACGAAGACAGGCATTGGTTCGAAGTATGTCTTCGAACTAAAGCCCTTCAGGATCTTTTCTGCCAGCTAAGATGGAAGACTTATCTTCTTTCTTATTAGATTAGTCTTTTACCATTTTAGCCCTATTAAGGAAACCGAATAGTTTCCTTAATGTCGGTTGTAATAGAGGGGCAAATAGGTCTTTTCCTTAATGTTTGGGCCTATAAATACCCCCCATTTCACCCTGTAATAGGGACCGGATACAAGTTATTCAATACACACTTTCGAACTATTCTAAGTTATTATCCTTTCGGAGGCTTAGAACAGTTTGCTTCACAAACACTTCGTTTGTTAGTTTCTTTTCTACAGAAACCTGTTAGCGTAATCTTTTACGCCAACAGTACTCTTCCTATCAATTCTACACCCAGCAAAGTCCGCATCGGAATAACCTCGAAGACACAAAGAGGATGACGCTGAATACCAAATGCCGAATTCAAGTGTATGTTTGAGATACCTTAGAATGCGTTTTACCGCTTGGCGATGCGAAGCTCGTGGTGAAGCCTGAAAATGAGCGCACAGACAGACAGCGAAGTGTATGTTTGGCCTCGTGGCAGTCAAGTAGAGGAGGGAGCCGATCATGCTTCGGAACTCCTTCTGATCTACAGCTTCTCCATCTTCGTCAGGATCCAATGCTACAGATGTAGCCATTGGAGTGGCGAGAGGCTTTGCATCAGCCATGTCGAATTTCTTGAGCAGGTCCTTGGTGTACTTCGTCTGGTGGACGAAGGTACCTTGTTTGCTTTGCTTGATTTGCAAACCAAGGAAAAAGGTGAGTTCACCCATCATGGACATTTCAAATTCCCTGCTCATGGTATCTGCAAACTCGGCAACCAAAGCATGAGAAGAGCCACCAAAGATGATATCATCCACATAAATCTGAACTAGGAGGAAATCTTTGCCATGCTTGAGAGTAAACAGGGTTTTATCAACAGAGCCCATCAAATACCCTCGCTCAAGCAGAAAAGACTTAAGTCTGTCATACCATGCCTGAGGGGCCTGCTTGAGTCCATAAAGAGCCTTATGAAGTTTAAGGACTTTATGTGGGTACTTGGGGTTTTCAAAACCAGGGGGTTGTTTTACATAAACATCTTCACCTATGAAGCCATTAAGAAAAGCACTTTTGACATCCATTTGATAGAGTTTGAATCCCCGGGATGTCGCAAAGGCAAGCAAAATCCTAATGGCCTCAAGGCGAGCAACAGGTGCAAAAGTTTTAGTAAAATCAATCCCTTCTAGTTGAGAAAAGCCCTGAGCTACAAGTCTAGCCTTGTTTCTAACTATAGTCCCATCCTCCCCTTGTTTGTTTTTGAAAATCCATTTTGTTCCAATGAAATGAACATTTGGTGGAGGATCAACTAAAGTCCAGACTTGGTTTCTCTCAAAATTTTCAAGTTCCTCATGCATGGCATTGATCCAACTAGAATCAGAAAGTGCATGACTAACATCTAAGGGCTCAAAAGAAGCAACAAAAGCAGAATCAATGAAATGAGCATGAGAACGTGTTACCCTTTGATCAAGCTCACCAATGATCTGCTCGGGAGGGTGCATCCTTTGAACATGGTGTGGAGCCTCACGGCGGGATGCAGTCTCGCCCTCAACTTGTGCGTTGGAGTGGTCCAAGATGACCGATGTTGAGGTAGTCGCTTCGGGACCTCGTGCCAAAGTAGTCGAAGCGGGGTTGGCTTCGGGGGTTGATGTCGAGGGTAGCAGGGGTTCATCCTCGAATTCTCTGGGATCTTCTTCTTCGAAGATGGTCTGTTCCATGTCGTGTTTATTTGCCTGTTCAAATGCAGAACTAACACAGGGGGTTGATTCATCAAAAGTCATATCACATGACTCGATGACAGTGTTAGTCTCTAAATTATAAACACGATAAGAATGACCATGTGTTGTGTAACCCAAAAAGATCCCGTCAGTAGATCGCGACTCAAATTTATCCAAATTACCACGTTTTAGGATGAAACAGCGACAGCCAAAAACTCGAAGATGAGTAACCTTGGGCTGTCTCCCAAAACGCAGCTCATAAGATGTCAAATTTAAAATTGAGCGCAAGAACATACGGTTTGAGATGTAACATGCAGTGTTCATGACCTCAGCCCAGAATTTTCTAGGAGTCCTATGCTCATCAAGCATCGTCCTAGCAATCTCAACCAAAGTGCGGTTTTTCCTCTCAACAACACCGTTCTGTTGAGGAACCTGCGGAGCATAGAATTGATGTTCTATGCCATGCTCCATGCAAAAGTCAACAAAGAGACTATTTTTGAACTCAGTGCCATTATCGCTTCGAATGAATTTCAATGCACCTGGGAGTTCAGTAAAAAGTCTCAAAGCCAAGCTCCGAAAGTGTGAAAACACTTCATCCTTGCTGGCAAGAAAGAAGACCCAAGAGTAGCGAGAGAAGTCGTCGACAATAACTAATACATACCACTTGCTGCCTAAAGAACTGACCCGAGAAGGACCTACAGTGTCCATATGGAGAAGTTCTCCGGGTTGTTCAGTCATCACTGTGGTGACTGGCGAATGCGAAGCGGCAATCATTTTTCCATGTCGACAAGGAGCGCAAACTAAATTCTTCTCAAACTTGAGCTTGGGCAATCCTCGGATCAGACCTAGGGCGCTCAGACGAGCGAGCAACTCAAAGCTCATATGCCCTAGTCTCCTATGCCACTTCCAAAGCTCAGAAGTCGAATGTGCAACAAGACAATGAGAAGAACCAGACGACTCTGAAAAATCAGCTCCAAACACTCTCCCAACTCTAAAGATCTTACACACCACAACGCCATCAGAATTGAGCACTTGCGAAGTATCGCGATGGAATCGCACTTCGAAGCCCTCATCAAGCAACTGAGATACAGACAGCAAATTGTATCCCAGGTTCTCAACCAATGCAACATCTTTGAGAGTGAAATTCGAGTTAATTCTTACCACACCTTTAACTTTCACTCTACTCCTTCGATTGTTTCCGAAGGTGATATGTTCCCTTTGCTTGGTTGTGGTGAGGCTGGAGAACCATGCTGCATCTCCGGTCATGTGGCGCGAACAACCGGAGTCCATGATCCACGTGCCCTCCAAGCCTCGATCTGTCGCCTACACATGATAAGAATATCTCGATCGCTCAGTGCTGGGGTGAGTGAAATAATGACGAGGCATCCAGCACTGAGTGACACGAGTAGTAGGCACAGTAAAAGTAGACGGTCTACGCACATGATAATCTGAATGATGCAAAGTGCGAGGTCTACCTACATGCAGTGATCGAAAAGCATGACGAGGTCTCCTACTCTGACGAGGTACAAAGCTACTCGCCTGAGGTCTAACACCATATGGAATATGGTGAACACCTCGAGGAGCAAAACCTCTCCGAGAAGCACGAGGAGCCTCGAAAATAGGACGAGAGTAGAACTCAGACTCATGCATACCTAAAGATGGGTAATGCATGTCCCGGTAACTCATCGCCTGAGAGCGTCGCTCATCCTTGATGCGACGAAAACAGAACCCAACCAAATGACCCACCCGCTGACAGTAGGAACAGTGAAAAACTCTCCTGGGGGCACTCTCATGGGTCACAGGAGCAACTCTCACAGGCTCCTTGGGCTTCTTCTGAGTGGTTTTCTTGGGAGGATTTTTCTTGGCAGGAGGTGTGGTTTTCTTTGGTAGTTGGGTAGGCTTTTTGGCTGAAGGGGTGTCTAACAGAGCTCTCTCTTTCTCTAAGGTAGTGGGAGAGGTAAAAACAGTTTTGGTCTTACTGTCTGAAGGAATCCTCTCAAAACCCAAACCTAGAGCTACCCCTGCTCTGTCAGCACACAACTTGGTCTTGGCCAAGAGCAAATCCATCCTACCCTTTCCCTCGGTGCATTTATTAACCACGGAAAGAAGGTATTCATTTTCTGACATGAGGTTTTCAGCTCGCTCTCTGGCAGTGCCTAGCTGGTCCTTAAGGGTAATGCATGTGTCACAAACAGGTTGCACATCCTTAGAACTACCGGCCCTCTCCAATCTAGCCTCTAAATCATGAACATGTTTATCACGTAAATTAATGCTCTCGCGTAATAAAGAACAGTTCATGCAATCAATAACATCATGAGGTATAGAATCCACCTCCAAAAGCTGCTTCTGTGCAGTCTCAAGCTCAGAAAGAGTTTGAGCATGTACAGAACGCAACTGAGGAAGCTCACCCATGACAGTGGTACAAGAATCACATTCAGCATCATTAAACTTAGACTTAAGCATGGCATATTCAGTAGAAACAGTTTCTAGCCTAAGTCTAAGGTCTTTTCTTTCTCTAGCGGTTTGCACAAGCAATCTATCCTGACCAAGAACTACTTCATTCAGCTCATCTAGTTTTATTGAAAGCTGGTCATAGGATAGAGTTACCTCAGATGAGTCAAGCTCATCGCCGCTGTGATCGCTGTCGGCCATGAAGCAAAGGCCGGTGAAGTCTCGTCCCTTCTTGTCCTTCTTGTCCTCCTTCCTTGGGGACTCCTCCTCCTCAGAGCTCGACTCCTCAGTTGAGTAAGTGTCGATGTCGTTGAGAGCAGCAACAAATGCTTTGGAAGCGGCTTTGGCTACTTTCTTAGCCATCTTGCCGCGCTTGCCCTTCACAAAAGGCTTCTTCTCCTTTTTGTGGTATTTGGGGCACTCACTCTCATCTCTCTTCTTGAGCTTGGGGCAATTAGCCTTGATGTGAGAAGTGTCGCCACACTCAAAACAACCACTAAAACCACTTCTCCTCTGATCCTGGCTCTCATGGTGAAAACGAGTGAACCTTCTGGCAATGAGAGCAAGCTCATCATCATCCAGAGTGTCCACCTGCTCCTTTGTGACGGAGACCAGGGAGGACAAAGCAAAACCTTCTGCAAAAACACAAGTGCCAGATGTGCTTGGTTCTGCAGTGGTGCCACGGCTAGTGCTAGAAACCAATGCCAATGGCTGTGGCAAAGAGCTTCTGTGCACTGCGAGAGATGCCTTGGCAATCTTTGTGGACTTCAGCTTGCTGAAGAGCTCATCATAGGTCAATGTGTCATAACCTGCAGACTCCTCAATGCTGGATATCTTCACTTCCCATATGCTACAGTCAAAAGTATAGAGAAGATTGATAGCCCTATCATGGTCATTGTAAGCAAGCGTCCCGTTGGATCGCAAGTTACTCACTATCACATCAAAGCGAGAAAACATGGCATCTATAGATTCACCAGGTGCCTGCACAAACAGCTGATACTGTTGGTTGTATGTGCTTTGGCGCCTGGCCTTAATCTGTGTAGAGCCCTCATGAAAAATAGTGAGTGTTGTCCAAATCTCCCTAGCAGTACTAAGGTGCTGCACCCTATCAAACTCACTCCGACTCAAACCAATGAACAGTATATTCCTAGCCTTGGAGTTGGCATTATACTGATCTTTTGCTTTTTGAGTAGTGCGAGTATCAGAAAGAGCATGAGAAATGTCTCTGGGCTCAAAAGATGCAACAAAAGCAGATTCAGCAAACACAGCAAGAGAGTCAACAGACGAACGCAAAGTTCTTGTAGACACATCACCGATGATGAGCTCTGAGGGGTGATCACGCTGAACTGCTCGGGATCCCTGGTGATCTGAAGTCACCTCACCAGAGTCAGCAGCTGGCACCTCTGGACTCGACTGAGGGGGCTCGATCGAAGTGGAAGAAGTGATCAGAGGTCCGCCCTCGTCCTCAGTCGAAGTTTCAGAAGGTGTGGGCTCTGCAGGAGGTGCAGAAGGCCCACCCTCATCAACAGCTGGAGAATCCTCATCATCCTCGAAGATGGACTCTCTGAGCTCACCATCACCAGAAAACTCAAAAGAAGTAGTTAAAGAAGGCAAGGACTCATCAAAAGAAACCTCGCAAGTCTCGACAAGCTGCTGGGATTCGAGGTTCCAAACACGGAAACCTCGAGAATGCAATGCATAACCAAGAAAAACTCCGTCCCAGCAACGAGACTCAAACTTGTCCAAATGCCCTCCCTTCTTGAGCACAAAGCACTTGCAGCCAAACGCTCGCAAGTGGCTCACCTTGGGCTGTCTGCCAAACCGCAACTCATATGAGGTCTTACCAAGGTAAGCTCTAAGAAAAATGCGGTTGGCCAGATAGCAAGCCGTGTTCATGGCTTCAGCCCAAAAACGCCTAGGAGTCCTGTGCTCATCGAGCATCGTCTTGGCCATCTCGACTAGCGTGCGGTTCTTTCGTTCCACAACGCCATTCTGTGGGGGAGTGTAAGGAGCAAAAAACTGATGGTCAAGACCCTGATCACTACAAAAACTGATGAACTGAGAGTTCTTGAACTCAGAGCCGTTGTCGGAGCGAATTGCTCGCATCCAACCATTGTTCTCATTCTTCAGCTTCAAAATCAGGTCATGAACAAAATGAAAAGTCTCATCCTTAGACTCCAAAAAGAAAACCCACGAGAATCGAGAAAAGTCGTCAACAATCACAAGTGCGTACCACTTCCCACCGACTGAGCGAACTCGAGCTGGACCGAAAGTGTCCATGTGTAACAACTCGCCCGGATACGATGTCATCACCTGAGTCACAGGTGAGTGAGAAGCGGCAACCATTTTCCCGTGACGACAGGGATGACAAACTAGATCTTTCTCCATTTTAAGCTTGGGCAATCCTCGGATGAGGTCCATAGAGCTTAACCTGACTAGCAGATCAAAACTCAAATGACCTAACCTCCTATGCCACTTCTAGAGCTCAGAAGAAGATCCAGCAATCAAACAGCGAGAAGGGCCAAAAGAACTAGAGAAGTCAATTCGAAAAACTTTACCAAAAGGTAAGATCTGGCAAATCAAAGACCCTCTAGAATCAAACACAGAAGAATTGCCCTTCTTGAAACGCACCTCCAAACCATCCTCAAGAAGTTGCGAAACAGAAATCAAATTGAAGTTCAAGTTTCCAACCAAAGCAACGTTCTTCAAAGAAAAATGGTCTGAAATGCGAATTGAGCCAATGCCACTTACTTTCCCTTGACCACTGTTCCCGAAGGTGATGTATTCTTTGGAGCTCGGGGGAGTGAGATTGGAGAACCATCTGCGATGTCCCGTTATGTGGCGAGAGCATCCTGTGTCCATGATCCAAACGTCCTCCAGTCCACGATCCTGCACAATCAGTGGCTGTAAGTGGGAGCAAATGGTCCGGCACCAGGTTTAGCAAAAGAGCTAAACCAGTGTCGAGCCATCCGCTCAAAAGACGGAAAGCAGAAATCATCAGAAAAGTTTGGACCTAAACGCGGCTCAAAGCGTGGTCCTCGGTTCTGCCTAAAGCCTCGGCCACGAGGTCCAGGACCGTAGCCAAAACGGCCTGGAGCTCTGCCGGAACGACCACCACCAACTGGAGTACGAGCAAGAAAGTCGTCTCCTCTACCACCACCTACACGACGCGGCCTGGCCTCCAGCCTCTCCCCGCGTCGAGGAACATGCAGTCTACCACCCTGCTGGTAGAACTGCTCCTGACCACCACGAGCTCTCTCTGCTCTCTCAACCCGCTTCCTCCTGAAGCAAAACTCCGCAAGATGCACGTCTCTCTGACAATACTCACAATGATAGGTGGGCTTCTTGGGATGTGGTTGAGGCTTGGGGTTCTTGGGCTTAGTTGTGTTCGGTGTAGTCTTCTTGGGTTGAGAGGGTCCAGGAAGAGAGTCTAGAGAAGTGTGGAGGAGTTTGGGCTTTGGAATCCAGATGGGTTTCTTGGGTGGAGCTTTGGGTGGTTCATGGATCACTCCATCCTTGGGCTGACAAGCCTGGGAAGACTCAGTGGAATGGGTCTTGGGATATCTCTGCTCAAGAGTCATTTTACTCCACTCCACTGCTCGGCTAATGGCACTCTCAAAGTCAGCCTTGGTGTAGGTGTAACCTACCCCAAACCCATCCTGCCTCTTGAACTGCTGGATCATCATGCCGAGTTGTGGCTCTCTGGCACTGATCCAACTCAGGATAGAACGGAGGTAAAAGTTCTCATTCTGAGAATCAGCTAACTCCTCTCTCAAGGCAGCTAGAACCTCCACCTGAGACAAGCAGGTCTCACACTCGCTATCTATCTGGACAGACTTCTCGGCTTTCAGCTTAATCAACTCCATTCTAAGAGACAGACAGTTCTCACAGACAGTGGGTGGAACTGACAATGTCTCAAGCTCTAGCCTAGTCTGCGCAAGCTCAGCTCTTACTCTCTCCAAATCACCCAAATGCACATCGCCCTTGGCTTTCAGCTCAGCTAAGACAGCTAGATGAGATGGGCACTCAGCACATGGTGCAACGACAGTGGCTTGAGCATCTTTCAGCTCCAGCTGAGCGCTTTCAAGCTCAGTGGCAAAAGCGTCCCTCTCATCAACCCTTTCTGTGTACCTGGACTTCAGAGTCGACAGGTCACACAGAAGCACCTCACACTTTGGGCACTCACTGCTATCACCCAAGCAGGGGAAAGAAGATAGACTCTCAATTCTGCCGTTGGCCACGGCAAGCTCACTCTCTAACTCATATATCCTCTTCTTAGCCCCCCTAAGCAGTTTTTCCCGATACTTTAACTCCTGACGATTGCTCTCAAGTAAATCAACAATTTCTCGTTCATAGGATGATACCTTGTTGTCGTCGTCGTTGGAGTCATCGGAGGAGCTCTTTTCTTCCTTATCCCCAAGAGCCATTGAGCAGAAGCTCTTGCGGGATCTTCGGCGCTGATGTGAGCGGCTCTTCAGTCTGTCCCCGAAGGCCATGAAGCAAAGGCCCACTGGATCATCCTTGTCCTTCCCCTTCCTGATGATGATCTCCTCATCGCTTGAGCTCGATGAAGAGGAAGAAGACGTGGACCGCTTGGAGTAGCTCTTCTCCATCTCAGCGAAGAAGGCCTTGTCGCGCTTCTTGTTCTCTCGCCGGTAGTCCTTCAGGGCCTTTCTGAAGAATCTGGTCTTTGGCTTGCCCTTGTTGAAGGAGGAGCTGTCGTGCTTGCCGGAGTCGTGGAAGCCACCCCCGGTGCCCTTCTTGTGGCCATTGCGCTTGGGGCAGTCGGCGATGAAATGTCCTGGATCACCACACTCAAAGCAACCGGTTTTTGTGCCGTGTCTCTTGAACATTCTTTTGTCATAAACACGACGCACCCGGTTGTTAAAAAGACACAAATCATCATCTCCCAAAGACTCAAGCTGGTCCTCAGTGATAGACATCAAGGAGAACCCAGCACAGCTCACAGAAGAGGGATCAACAGAAGGTGTAGCAAGGGCCAGAGACTTTGATCCAGAGCCAGTGAGATTTGATCTCAACTGGGTATCAACCTCGGTGGCCTTCAGCTTGCTAAACAACTCAGAAATGGTCAAGGTATCATAAGATGTGCTCTCAATGATAGAGGATACCTTGATCTCCCAGATCTTTGGGTCCAAGGTATGGAGAACCTTGAGGGCCTGCTCGTGATCTGAGACTAACTGAACACCCTCACCCTTGTTGTCCCGAAGCTTGTTGATGATCGACTGAAAGCGACCAAACAAGGCTTCAACAGATTCACCCGGCTTCTGTGTGAAATTCTCATATTCACGCCGGTAGGTCTGATAGAGTCGAGCTTTGACCTGAGCTGTCCCCTAATGGTGTGCCTGGAGGGTAGCCCAGATCTCTCTCGCAGTGGAGAGATGGCTCACACGCTAAAATTCAGTGGGACCTAAACCAGAAAACAGAATATTCACCGCTTTGTTGTTGTTCTGATGTTGGGCAATGATATCCGGAGAATCACGCTCATCAACAGGCAACACTGTGAAAGTAGCGTGAATACAGATGTCCCAGATGTCCGAGCTTTGGCTCATCAGATAGGCTCGCATGCGAGTCTTCCAATAATTATAGCCATAAGCTTCCAAGGACAGGACCTTGCCAGGAGACGTCATGATCACTACTGGGGTTTAGAACCGGTTAAGGTATGGAAAAACCCTAACCAGGCTCTGATACCACGTGTAGGACCGAAAGTAGCGACCAGAGGGGGGGTGAATGGGCGCCTAAAAAAATTCTTTCGAATCAATGGCCTTCTCCCAACACCCAACGCACCTCAAAATATTAACAGCGAAAAGTAAACAGATCAACAGAGATAAAAATAGGCTATAAAGTAGGTTTTCGAGAAATAATTTTCTGGAGCTATTGGCTAGGCTGGTCTATTTGGCTTCCTACAGTCAAGTCGGCTCTGATACCATCTTGTAACGCCCCGATTTACCGAATCGGAACATTATTGAATTTCCAAAGAAAAACAATAATACAAGAGGTTCATCATGCGACAACGTACATACGACAAGCATTCATGGTACGCAAACCATATTATTACATAAGAGTAAAATTAAAATAAGCAAATAAAAGCATGACGAACACCCTCTTCAGGATCTTCTTATTAACTGGGTCGCTACTCCAGACCATCCTCGATGTAGGCATCATCTGAATTGTGTGTCCAATGGGTATGAGTACAAAGAGTACTCAACAAGCCACCGCAAAATGCAAATAGTAATGCAAGATAATAACAAAGGAAGGATAATGGTTAAAAGTGCGGAAAAGTACATTTTTCAGTTATTGCATTTAGTGTAGTCAAATTTTAATCATGTGGAATAGTAAACATGAACATCAATTATACCATCTAACTCGAGGAGTACGTTTTCCCTCCTCGCAGAACAGTCCTTACATGTCAAATCATCATGCACATACATATTAAAAGTAAACTAACTGTGGGATGTCACGCAACTCGCCCTTGACCGTGGGCTCGGCTTTTCGAAACAATTTATGAATCTGATCAGAGGTGTACTACTGTACCCACAAGGCACGCACTCATCCCAAACACCAAAGTGTAACGAGATGACCCATACCATGGGAACTTGTGCCAAAACCTCGACATGAAATGCTCCAAGCGATAACCACCCGCTCTAGGTTTCGCCGACGAGGCGGGCCGCATCCTGGCTAACGTCGCACCCCCTTTTGTGCCATGTCGGTACAAGCCACCCGCAGGTGTTGCTTGACCCATCTCCAAGTGGTGTCCTCGGTTTGGAACAGTCCATACCTTAGTAAGGACTTACCCATTAGACTTGTGGTTAGTACGGAAGTGTATTGCAACGGATCCCACAGACCGGTCCTTATACTGCCCCGGGTGCTACCGACCAATGCCCTAGCTTGCACCCGGAACCCACCATGCATACACTCACAACCAAAATTCTATCACCAATAGAATTCCAGGTATAAGGATAACGGGGATCATATAGTAGATTCCAATCGCTATGACTCATTTTTAATCCTATAGCAATCATGTCGATACTTCGGACACTAGCTAATAATACTAATCATATGGTGACAAGGAGTTTAGGCTAGATAGCATGGCTTGGGTTGCACATCAAGGTCGGGGGATCCTAATAAGTATATTGTAAGGGTTTCATTTGACTAATGCACGTATATCCTATATGTTTTAGTGATAGTTTAATAAAACATGGGTTCAATATGCTCAAAAGATTGGTTTGGTGACTTTCCTTGTTCAGCAAAGGGTGACGGGGGAACCTCCGGGTAATATTCCGGCTCCTCGGCAGCGGCGTAGTCTTTTTAACATGAATAATAAACATAACATTCAATAAACAATACAAAATCACACAACAAGCGTATAGGTTTTGATTGGGTTAACTTAAGGAAAATAAAGTTGTTAAGTTTCTGAAATTCATTTTATGAATATTTAAAAATGAACTATAATGAAATATGGTCCTTTATAAAAGAGATTTTAAGGGTGAACAATCTTATTTTAAGTTTTCTAACTAATTCAAAATAAGAGGTTCAGAGAAAACTAAGTGGTTTCATTCTATTAACAGGAAAAGAATAAAGATAAATTTTACTGAAATTGAAATAATTAAATTTGTAATTTACCCTAAAGAGCATTTGAATACTTTATTAAATAAGCATGAAATATTCAAAGTAAACATATTGTTTTTATTGTATTAACATGTAGAGGATAAAATTATTAATTTTCTAGAATTGAAATGATAATTTTTTGGAGTTAAAATGAGCCAGATATGAATTTTAGAAGTTTAAAACCATTTCTAGAATTTAAATTAAATCCAAAACAGCCTTGGGTCCATGGTGAACCGGGCTCACGGTGAACCTGCGCACTGTGCGCGTGCGCCGGATCGAGATCCACCGTTGGATCACGATCGGGCGGCCACGGGCGAGGTGGGGGAGTTAAGTTGTCATGGACGACCAGGATTAAAACGCCGAACCAGTACGCGATGGATGAACAGATTAAATGTGGGTTTTAAATATTAACGAACGCACGAGATTAAAATGTACCACTTCGCTCAGATGATTTAATTGCCACCGTTAGATCTGGATCGCATGGCCAGGATCGAATTCGACATGGCACGGGTACTTGACCCATGCCGGTCATCTTCTCCGACGACGGCGAGAGGGCCAGGGGCCACGGCGAGCGACGGCGGCCCTAGCTATGCCTAGAAATGGAAAGAGGATGACTAGGGGAACACGAAGGTACCATTGGCGAGGCAAAAGGTCGATGGAGCGTGGCTGGCGACGAGCGTAGATGAAGGAGGCATTCGGGTCCTCGTCGGCGGTGGCGTTCTGGTGGGGTTCGTCGACGACAGAGTGGTGGCCGAGGTTGGGGTGGTGTTAGCGGTCACAGAGGTGCGGTCGTCGAGGACGGAGGGGGACTTCGGTGACAGCGAGCGGTGACTGGAGTAGGGGCGGCAGTGAGGTGCTAAAAAGTGAAATGTGGCGCTCTGGTTCGTTCTCAACGCGATCGGGCATGCGGGCTGGACACGGTGGAGGTCAAGGGCTTAAATAGAGGCGTCGGAGGGGCTCAGAGGGGATCGCATGCAAGGAAAGCCAAGGGGAGGGTTTTAACTCGCCGGCACGGTCTTGGCCATGCATGGTGCTACATTCCCGGGGGCTTAAACGCGTCCCTTAATGCGATTAAATGGCCGGCGGGCCTCGGGGTGCATTAAACCGGCGCCAATTGAATGAGGGAGGGGCCAGCGAGGAGGATCCGAGGCGGGGTCGTCGGCCGGCATGATTTGGGGGCGCTGGTGGGAGGTGGACGACGGGTCCGACAGGTGGGCCAAGGCGGTCAGCGGGCACGAGCGTACGGGTGCGGTGGCTGATGGGTAGGGTCGGGCTCGGCCGAGAGCGGGAGTCGGTTGGCGCCGACAGGTGGGGCCGAGGCGCCGGGCACGCCCGCGAAGATAGAGGGGGTCGCTGACAAGTGGGGCCCGGGTGTAAGTCGGGGCGTGCAGGGAGGAGTGGGCTAGGCCAGCCAGGAGAGAGAGAGAAAGGGAGGGGGAGGGCCCGTTACTGTTTAAATGCTTTTCTGAATAAAAATAATTACATAAATTGATTTAAAATATTTGGGCTACTTCCAAGGGTGATAAAAATTTGTAAAAATTCTCAAAAATATATCTTGACCTTGGGATCATATACAAAATTTTCTAGCCTCTGGTTTGGTCAATTCACCTAGGTTCTAGTTCAAATAAGCTAGGAAAGGAATTAAAGGTATTTCCAAATTAATTAATTCCTGAAAAATATGATAAATGGTATTTTTATTTCTCTGAAAATCTGGGGTGTTACAAAAAGTGGCGAAAAGGATGGCTACAGCTTTCGTGGCAGCACTTAGTGACATCGACAACACCTCGAGTGAAGAACCAAGTTCTGATGAAGATGAACCAAGCAAAAATGAAGAAAAGAAGGAAAAGATGAAGGACTTCAACGGCCTCTGCTTCATGGCCAATGGCTAGCAAACTAGTGATGACCTTGACTCATCTGAGGTTAGTCTATCTATTGATCAATTACTTGTTCAAAATGATGAATTACATGATGCAATCATTTCACAAGATAGAATGCTTAAACTTGCTGCTAAAGAACGAACATAACAAAAGCTTAAAATTGAATCACTTTCTACTGAACTTGCTTTGTTGAAGTCTAAATCTGAAATTGCTGAATGTGAGTCATGTCTTTTCGTTATGGATGAACTTGCTCAGTTGCGTCTGATTCATGCTCAAAACATTGAAAAACTTGAAAATGTTCAGAAGCAACTTTTGGTGGTGGAGTCTAGTACTTGAGCCATCGATGAATGCTTAAATTGCACTTTACTTATTGAAAGCATTAGTCTGAGAGATAAGCATATTGATGAGCTTAAGGCTAGATTGGAGAGTGCTGAGTGTTCTAAGGATGTGCAGCGGGCATGTCCCACCTGCATCACCCTTAAGGACCAACTCAGCTTTTCTAGAGAGCAAGTAGAAAAACTGAAGTGTGAGAATGATTATCTGCTTTCCATGGTAGACAAATGCACTGAAGGGAAAGGGAAAATGTATTTGCTTTTGGATAAACAAAAATGTGCGCTGAGAGGGCAGGGTTAGCTCTTTGGTTAGGTTATGAGAGAACTTCATCTAATGCCCCAAACCAAACTGTGTTCACTCTACCTAGTACCCTTGAGAAAGAGAGAGCCCAGTTAGACACACCACAAAAGCCAAAAATCCTATCCAACCTAAAAAGATAATCATTCCACCACTCAAGATAGACTCGAATTGTCATCGTGTAGGTCATTTGATTGGTTTTTGCTATAGACGCATGAAAGATGAACATCGTGCTCATGCTTTACATTTTCATGATTATCCTTCATTTGATATGCATGACTATGGTTATCATACTTATATTGATTACGAGGCTCCATACAGTTATATGAGTGGCTATGCCCATCGTGGTGTATATCATACTTCGTATGATGATAGACCACGTAGGCGTTTTGGTCCAAATTATTTTAGGAGACCTCAACAATTTGCAAGGAGACCTCATGTTCAGTATGATTCTCATCTCACATAGTCTCTTGCTTTACCTACTTCTCGGGTAGTTCAGTGCTGGATACCTAGGCATTTTATTTCTGAACCCAGCGCTGAGTACTCGAGATCTCCCATCTCTACTTAGGGGAGTCATGGGAGACTGGAGGACAAGTGGATCATTGATTCTAGGTGTTCACATCACATGACCGAAAAGTCTTAATGGTTCTCTAGCTTCACCTCATCCAGGCATCGAGAATTCATCACATTTGGAAACAATCGCAAAAGCAGAGTGAAGGGCAAAGGTATGATCAAAATTAATGAAAATTTCACTCTCACAAATGTTGCTTTGGTTGAGGACTTAGGGTAAAATTTGCTTTCTGTTTCACAATTACTCGATGAGGGTTTTGAACTTCATTTCTATCGTGATGTCTCTTATGTGCTTGATTCTTCTGGTGTTGACATTTGCAAAACCTTAAGACTAGGGAGAATTTTTGGAGCTGATTTCATTGAGTCTTTTGGATCTTCTAAATGTCTTTTAGCTGAACCGTCCTTTGAGCTTTAGATGTGTCATAGGAGTCTAGGGCACATGAGCATTGATCTTCTTGTGAGATTGAGTGCCCTAGGACTCATCCGAGAATTGCCCGAGCTAAAATTTGAGAAGAACCTCATTTGTGCTCCATGTCATCTTGGAAAAATGGTTGCTGCCTCGCATTACCCCATAAACATGGTGATGATTGAGCGACCCAGTGAGCTTCTTCACATGGATATGGTTGGTCCATCTCGAGTTAGCTCTTTAGGCGGCAAATGTTACGTACTCGTTGTGGTTGACGACTGTTGGCGTAAAAGATTACGCTAACAGGTTCTCTAAGATCAAGAACAGACAAACAGTGAGTTCATGTTTAAGAACTATCTCAAGCCTCCGAATTGGGTAATAGCTTAAGTAGTCCGAATATGTGTATTGAATAGCTGAGTATTCGATGCCCATTACAGGGTAAGAAGGGGGGTATTTATAGGCAAAAAAGTCTAAGGGAAAGACCTATTTACCCCTCAATTACAACCGACATAGTGGAAACTATTCGGTACCCTGAACAGGGTTAAAACGGTAAAATCTACCCAAAGCAAGTAGATAAGTCAAACATCTTATCAACCCTGCCATTTTATTCCGGAGCCTCATATCCTGCGGAGGGTTCCTTTGGATCATAAATCGGAGCTCCCTTCGGCTTAACGACTCATCCACCTTCGTGCATGAGCCCATCAGCTCCGAAGCTGATAAGTCGTTTTGAACTGTTAATCTCTAAGTCCTGAAAGTGAAGCATTTTCCCCCAACAACGACTATTCTTGTTACTCTTGGGTTTTCTTTCTCATAAGCAAGGATGAAGTGTTCATACACTTTTGGATCTTAGCACTGAGTCTATTCAATGAACTCCCTAGTGTAATGAAAGCTATTCGCAGTGACAATGGCATCGAGTTCAAAAATAGCTCTTTTGCATAATTTTACCTTGAACATGGGATTGAACATCAGTTTTCTGCACCAAGAGTCCCTCAACAAAATGGTGTGGTTGAGAGGAAAAATCGCACACTTGTGGAGATGGCTAGGACGATGCTGAATGAGCACCGGACTCCTATAAAATTTTGGGCTGAAGCCATGAGTACAACATGCTTCATCTCCAACAGTATCTTTTTGCGCTCTTTGCTGAATGTGACTTCTTATGAACTTCTCTTTGGGAGGAAGCCCAAGGTCACTCATTTCAGAGTGTTTGGATGCCGTTGCTTCATCCTAAAGCGAGGTAATTTGGACAAATCTGAATCACGCGCATCTGATGGGATCTTTTTGGGCTATTCTTTGAATGGTCACTCTTATCGTGTTTTTAATCTTGAAACTAACACATTGGTTGAATCTTGTGATGTAATTTTTGATGAAACATCTCCATGTGTTAGCACTAACTTTGAATTTGCTACTGAGCATGATATGAGTGAAAAACTTTTTGAGGAAGAAGATCCATTAGATGATGAAGATCCTGAGGTTGTACCACTACCTCCCTCTACGGCGACTCCAGAAGCTTCGACCACGTTGACAAGAGGACCCGAAGATTCTACTTCTAAGAGTTTGGAGCAAACTTCGGCAAGAGTTGAGGGAGAGATTTTGTCGCAGAGAGAAGCACCGCTTCGTATTCAAAGAATGCATCCCCTAGAGCAGATCATCGACGAGCTAAATGAATGAGTAACCCGATCTCACGCTCATTTCGTTGATTCTCTTTTTTTGCAAATTTTGAACCATTAGATGTTAGTCATGCTTTGTCTGATGTGAGTTGGATCAATGCCATGCATGAGGAACTTGAAAATTTTGATAGAAATCAGGTTTGGATTCTTGTTGATCCACCCCCTAATATTCACATACTTGGTACAAAATGGTTTTTCAAAAAAAAACAGGGGGACGATGGGGCGATAGTGAGAAACAAAGCTAGACTAGTGGCTCAAGGGTATTCTCAAGTGGAGGGGGATGATTTTGGAGAAACTTTAGCACCGGTAGCTCAACTTGAGGCCATTAGGATCTTGCTTTCTTTTGCCTCTTCGCACGACTTTAAACTTTTTCAAATGGATGTAAAAAGCGTGTTTCTGAATGGTTTCATAGGAGAGGACGTGTATGTCAAGCAGCCTCCTAGCTTTGAGGATCCCAAGTACCCCCATAGAAAGCTCTATATGGACTCAAGCAAGCACCGAGGGCCTAGTACGACCGCCTTAGGACATTCTTGATTGAGAACGGGTACAAGATGGGGTCTGTTGACAAAACTTTGTTCACATTCATGCATGGCAAAGACTTCCTACTCATTCAGATATATGTCGATGATATAATATTTGGTGGTTCATCTCATACACTTGTTGTCGAGTTTGCAGAATCAATGAGCAGGGAATTTGAGATGTCGATGATGGGTGAGCTAACATTCTTCCTTGGTTTGCAGATAAAATAAAGCAAACAAGGAACATTTGTTCATCAAACAAAATACACTAGAGATTTGCTTAAACATTTTGACATGTCTAACACTAAACCTCTTGCTACCCCAATGGGTAATTCTATTTATCTTGATCGAGATGAAGACGAAGAAGAAGTGGACTAGAAGGAGTATCACAGCATGATTGGCTCCCTTCTGTACTTGACGGCTACGAGGCCAGACATACACTTTGTTGTGTGTCTGTGCGCTCGTTTTCAGGCTTCTCCTAGGGCGTCACATCGCCAAGCTATCAAACGCATCCTAAGGTACCTCAAGCATACTCTTGAATTCGGTATTTGGTTTTCTGCATCATCTCCATAATGCTTGAGAGGTTTTTCTAACGCTGACTTTGCTAGTTGCCGGATTGGTCGTAAGAGTATATGTGGGACGTGTCATTTTCTGGGATCTTCTATTGTGTGTTGGTCTTCACGCGAACAATCTAGAGTTGCACAGTATACATCCGAGGCTGAATATGTAGCTGCCGCTAGCTGTTGTCCACATATTTTGTGGATGGTATCTACTTTGCAGGATTTTGGGTTGGAGTTTTCACGTGTTCCATTATTTTGCGATAACACAAGTGCAATCAGTTTATCAAACAACCCAGTACAACATTCTAGGACCAAACACATTAACGTGCGTTATTACGTTTTAAGAGATCACAATGAAAAAGGCGATATTAAATTGTGTTTTGTTGATACTCGGAATCATCTTGCATATATTTTCACCAAGCCTCTCGATGCTTCTCGCTTTGCATTTTTGAGGGGAGAGCTTGGCATTTGTCATCTTTATGGCATCATGTGAGGGGGAGTTGTGTACTTTTGCATATGCTTCTGAAATATGATTAAATGATTTTACATGTACATGCTTGTGTGTGCACTTTATAATATTGTCCTGTGTTCACTGTTTGATTGTGCTTAGAATGAACTCATCTATTTATATGGTTTGAGCATGGCTTTTCTTTGCGAAAATTTTAAAATGGTCACTACCAAGTCTAGATTCTAGCATGAATAGGCTAGGGTGCTTTTGCTATTCATTTCTTACTTGATAGCTTTGTCCCTTCCACTTGGATTCTCATATGCATGTTGATCATGTTTTGCTCAGAAATAATAAAAAAATTTTAAAAAATGAAAAAATGAAAAATTGAAAATTGAAAAATGAAAATGATGAAAATGAAACAAAAATACAAATGTTGTGATAAAATTGAAAAGATCCAGGTGGGTTTGCATAGTCGCACTACTTTGTTCTAGACTGCTTACCATTGCACTTTGGTTTGAACTAGGACATTGAGTGTATACCAAGATCAATGCCTTAAGCTTCAAATGATTATCCTAGGTTTGGCTTGATCGATTAGCATAAGGTTGACTTGCAAATAACCCTTGGCATTAAAAATAAAATAAAAAGTTTAATTTTCTCGCATATCAAGTTTGCTGCAGCTCCTTGTAGTGGGATGTGCTTTTCAAGTTTGCTTGTGACTAGCTTTTGTATCTCTTACCTTGCCATGTCTAGTACACTAGTCTAGGTAGTGATGCTTTTATTTGCTTAAACTTCAAAATGCTTGCTCATATGATTATTTAGATTGTGTTTATTCAAAGCTTGCGATAAAGTTTTGCCAGGACAGGTTGTGAGGCACAAGAAGTGTTTGTACTGTAATTGGGCTTAATCATATTCTGGAAACATTGCATGGTCACTTTACTCTCTTAACTCACGGGGCTATCTTGATGTCTGCATTGCCAAAGGGGGATAGTACTTGAGCTTTTTTGTGAATTTGTGATCTTTTGAGCTTTTGAGGTAGGTAGTTTTTGCTTTAGTTTTGCGTTATCATTTGGCAAGTGACATGTTTCTTTCATTTTGCTCTCTTTAGAGATTTCATAGTCACTTGTGTGCTGAACCTTTGCTTTATACTTCTTTTGGATCTTGTATTGTCAATGCACTCATTAAGGGGGAGATTGAGGAACATAGTGAGGTTTGTCACTATTGTTCAAGGTAATGATGAGTGATTGATAGGGTGAAATCATGGGTTTGTGTCTGGGTATTTTGGATATGTTGTGTGTGTCTGTGTTTGTCTCGTGTGTGCAGGCTTGAGTTACTCGTCAACTGCCGATGGCACGAGATCAGGGTTAGATGGGGAGTCTAATGCCAGATGGTTGAGGGTGTCAGTCGAAGTCGAGAGTGGACTCTGATGTACGCATAGAGGTCGAACAGGACGTGAGTTGAAGGTTGATCAAGACGAAGAGTCGATCGAGTCAGCGAAAGGGAAGCCAGTTCAAGTGACAAGGCGGCTCGAGGGATCTAGAGTGGGAGAGACTTGCTGGCGGTCGGGTTCGTGGACTAATGACGGTCGTCGACGATCAGGAGAGGCTTTATCGGTTTTTGCTGAAAACCATCAAAACTTTAAATGTATTTGTTAAATTCGATAAATAGGTGTCTAGTGTTAGTTTAAATTTTTCAGTTTCTTAGTGTATCCTTTTTAGTGTATTCTTAGAGTGGTTCTACTCTGAAAATATACTAAAAGGGGAGTCTGTTTGTAAGTTTTACTTAAGGACTTAAAGGGTAATTTTTAGAATTGGTATTTCTGAAATTACCAACGGGTGTTGTGTAAAAAGAAGCTTCTAGAAGAGGTGGGCTATTGGGATATTATTCCCTGGCATGTCTTGTAGCCGAATAAATCCTGTAGAAACAACTTTTGCTCAGCATTTCAATCAAAAAAACTAGAGAAACACTTGGATTGATGATTTCTTGATCCGGTACAGTGATCGGGTGATTTTTCGGATGCACTACAGAGTTTTCGAAATCTCTGTTCAGCGTAAGGCTTCCCCTGCTTCCAGCATGTGAATTTGTAAGTTTTCTTCGGTTTTTCATGGAATTTCCTGATGATCTTGATTGATTTCTAGTGAAATTACATCTTGAAGTCATTGTGTTCTATGCTGAGTATTGATGATCCTTGAATCTGTTTTGCTCTTCATATGATGTTTACAATTTCAGTATTACCTCAAGTTTAGTGATATGTTCAGAAATGTCTGTGAGCAGAACTTTTTACAACATATTTTCAGTCCTAAAGGTGTTGATCTTCCTGTTATGAGTATGTTTTTTGACTGAAGTATTATGGCTACAAAATCTGTGTAGTTACTTTATCTACAATCTGAACATGTCTGAAATTCATATTAGAACTGAACTGTTTGATGCTGTTTGAGAACTGGTCTAGTTAGGGGTTCTGTTCTGAATATCTTTGGTTGAGTATTTGTCAAGGCTCTCATATAATTTATGATCATTCTAGTAAAGTTCTGTAATCAATCTCAGTCTGTTTTTCAGTGTGTTCTTTTCAGCTTTTACTGGTTTACTTGTGCAGTTTTTGTATTCCTCAAGTACAAATAATCTTCATCTGTTTAGTACTTTGATCTATCCTTTTGAATGAATTTCTTGGTGATTAGATGCTATAGAAAAGGCTGAAATAGTATTATATTTCACTGGATGAGAGTGATTTTGAAGTGTATCAATTTACACCAGTTTTGATCAAAACTAAATTGTTCATTATCATGTCTGTTTTCAGATTCAGTCCTGTGATGTTTTCTGCAATGTCTATAGCTATGTTCTGATCTTGAATTGGATTATTACAGAAAATTGATTCAATATTGGTGTTCACTGCCGTGTGCAAGATTCTGACTGTTGGTAGTCCGTTTAACTGAATTTTGTGATTGATAGTGAGTATTTGCTGTTTGAACTTCAGTTGTAATTAGATCTTCAGTTGTGTACAAGTTTCAATTGTAGTTGATGAGTAGTATATTTGAAACCTTATTTACTTTGGTTTGCTATTCTTAATGATAGTCTGAAGTGGACTGTTTTGGTTGAAAGAAGATCACTTCTGCTGGTGTATGTTTTGGTTACAGTAATTACCTTCATTCACTGTTTTGTTGTATACTGAATATATTCAAGTTTTCATTTGATCTGATCTGCATTTACCTAGAACTGCTTGTGTGTGTTTGATCTGAATCCCTCTCAGCTGTGTTTGAGTGAAGTCTTTAAAGAGAGTAATTGAGCTTGAGTTGTGGTGTTTTGAAAGAAAGTAGAAGAGTGCTGAATTGAATCAAAAGTATATAGTATTCAAATCTATTTTTGGTATAACTGCAAATCTGTTTTAATCTGTTAACTAATTGTAGTGTGAAGGTGTAGAATCAAAATTGTTCTGAAAATGAATTCGGCAAATTGAATCAAATCCTGAATTCTGAACCATTCTAAAATCTGTTTCTACTATTCATTGTCCAGAGTGTTTTAGATGTGTTGAGATTGCATTGGAATTCAATTGTGACAAGTTGATTCATTATTCAAATCCTGTTTAAGCTGAATCTGGTTCTAGGATTAAATGTGTTGTAGTGATGGAATTATTAGAACTAAAATTGAATTGAAAACATGAGTTTGTGATCAGATTTGGAAATTTGTTTGTTTTAAAACCCTGTTTTCAAGTGATCATCAAGTTTGATACTGCTATCTCTTAGAGGTGCGTTGGGTGATTTGAACAGACCATCAAATTCATAAGAAAGTGTCGAGGTGCCTATTCACCCCCCTCTAGTCGCCATACCGATCCAACAAACCCCTAAACATAACACAACGTCAACGCCGCGTTCCGATGATCCTTAAATAGTGGTAAGGAAATAACGAAGTCGCCAGGCAATCAAATAATATTAATCTAAAATTATTCAACTAATCGATGTGATAGGAATTAAACTAAACCGGTCAATTAAAGCATGGTTGGGCTGACATAAGACACACGGTTAGACCGGCATAAAGCTGTCGGTTAGACCGATTGGAAGGAGGTGGTCAGACCGGCCTGCAAACGGCGGTCAGACCAACGACACGGTTAAATAGTGTGCGGGACAAACAGAATAGAAAATAGACCAACCAAAGTATAGCGGTCGGACTGGCCTAGTACTGCCGGTCCCAACACGGGCCGGTCGGACCGGGAAATACCCACCGGTCAGACCAACAAGCCATGGAAGATAACTTCGGTGCTCCGACAACCAACTTTAATATATTAGATAGATCTAAAACTCCTTGGCAAAGAACATGAAGAAGAACACAATGCAAAAACACCAAGAAACCAAAGGTAATTCGGCCAATAGACCGAATTACCGGTAAAAAACCGATAAAATGATAGAAATCTGTTACGTGGATGAAACAGATGATTCACGAGTGAACTGACAAAGACTTACTGTGATTATGCCGCGGCGGATGGATGGTTTCCAGCGAAAACCAGTAAAGATGGACGTTACAACTAAACCTAGGGCAAAAAGGTAGATTGAAAAGTAACGGTACAATTCAACGAAATAATAGATTGGATCTATTAGGGTTTGGGGGGCTCTCCTTGAATCGCTCTTGCCCCTATTTATAGAGGTTGGTCATGAGTTCCTGGGCTCTTCTCTGAGTTAGACACGGGTTCCAAGTCGTTATAATAAATTAGAGATAAAATATACTCAAAATCAGCTAATCTGAATCAGATACAGATTTGGGCCGATCTGACGAAGCCAATATGACCGGTTTGACCGAGCCTACATGGTCAGTCAGACCGACCCTACATGGTCGGTCAGACCGAGCCTACATGGCCTGTTGGACTGGCCTGTGCCAGGTCTCGGCATATTTTTGGTAAAACTACCAAAAAGTGATATTTTTATAATTTCAACCATTAATGCCAGTTTTTGCTATCAACACCCACTTGCCGACATCCTAAGATATCGGGATGTCGATGGGCGGATCACCATCAACTTCAAGCTGAGGACTGCCATCAAGTCTCAAGCGATCGCCGACTTTGTCAGCAAGTGGACCGAGTGGTAGCTGCTGACAGAGACCGTCATTGAGAGCTTCTAGACCCTACATTTTGATGGCTCCCTCAATCTAGAGGGGGCGGGTGCTGGAGTGCTCCTGAGATTTCCCAAGGTTAAGATTTGAAGTTTGTTCTCCGCTTCTGCTTCACCGCGTCCAACAACATGGCCGAATATGAAGCTCTGCTCCATGGACTCCACATTGTTGTCTCCCTTAGGATTCGATGGCTGCTGGCGTTCAGAGATTCCAAGATGGTGATCAACCAAGTGAACAAAGACTAGACCTATGTTAATGAGAAGATGGATGCTTACTGCCATGATATTTGCAAGCTAGAAGGAAAGTTTGACAGCCTAAAGTTCCATATCATCCCTAGGGATAAGAACTCAGCCACCGATGCACTGGTGAAGCTCATAACATCAAGAGCAATGATTCCTGGAGGGGTGTTCCTTCAGGAGTTATCGAAGCCATCCATCAAAGAAGAAGTCTTGCAACCTCCAGAAGATGAAGTCGTATCAGTCGGCATAATCACTACTAGCAAAGAAGAACATGATTAGCGCCGACCCATGATCCATTTCATCCTCACCGATAGGGTTCCCCGGGACAAAGATGTTGCTATTAGGCTATCTAGAAGAAGAAAGCAATACATCCTGATAGAGTCGGAGCTGTTTAGAAGAGTTGCATCCTCCCGAGTGTTTCTGAAGTGCATCGACAAGGATGAAGGATAGAAGATCCTAGAGGAAATCCATGCTAGCACCTGCGGGAAACATATTGGGGCCTGTACGCTGGTCGGCAAGGCATTTCGGGCCTGATTTTATTGACCTACTACCAACTCAGATGCTCACCAACTGGTACGAAGCTGCAAAGGATGCCAATTCTTCACCAATCAACACCACCACCCTGCACATGCTCTGTATACCATCCCATCTTCCTAGGCTTTCGCTTGCTGGGAGCTGGACATGATGGGGCCATTGCCAAAGGTGCGGTAGGGATATGATTGTCTTTTTGTGGCAATTCAAAAATTCTCCAAATGAATTGAGGTCATGCCGTTGAAGACCAATACAACCAAAAAGGAAGTGGAATTCATTGAAGGCATAATTTACCGGTCCGGGGTCCTGAATCAGATCATTACAGATTTGGGGACTCAGTTCACAGTTGATGATTTTAGTAGTTTCTGCGATGACCGATACATTGAAGTCAAATACGCCTCGAGGGTGGGGTGTGAATGGGCACCTAAAAATTCTTTCGAATCAATGGCCTGCTCCCCAACACCCAACGCTCCTCAAAAGACTTAGTAGGAAAAAGTGAACAGATTGATGAAGCCTAAAGGAATCTAGCCTATAAACGACCGGTGACCTAGACAAAGAAACACCAACACAGTGCTGATAGGCAGATTAACAGATCATTCAAAACATGGCAGATCAAACTTCTCAGAAACAAATCACCACAACAATTGATCTAAGTACATGTAAAACGAGATGAGAAGTTACTGTTCAAAGTTTGTCTCCAGTAAGGTACTTGGCGAAGCCTGCAACGTCGAAGCCTGCAGTGTCGAATCCTGCATTGTCGAAGTTCTTTGTCGAAGTCTGTCGTGGAAGTGTCGGAGGTTGATGTAGTTGAATCTTGTTCGGAGGTGTTGTGTGAAGTCAGAAGATGTCGAAGGTTTGCTTCGAAGATGTTATGCGAAGGAGTATACTGCGAGTTTAGCTTCGACAATGTAGATCGAAGCCTGCAGTCGAAGTACCTTCGCACAGTGCAAGGAGAAACAACAAAGTATTCGAACACAAGAAAAATTGACTTCAACTCAAACAGTTCTTCACTTGTGAAGTAAAAGGGAATTCGAAGCTTCGAACAAACGGAGATTCAGAAGACTGTCAACGAAGTACCTTCGAAACCACAACTTCGAATCCTATACTCCGAACAGAGAGCTTCGAACAGAGTTCACAGAAAAGCAAGCTTCGAAAGCGAAGCCAAGCACACAGCAGCAAGACCAAATCGAGGCCTACAAAGTAACCTTCGAAGCTAGTTTGATCGATGTTTGACTATCGGAGTAGTTACTGTTAGAGCTCAGACTAACTTCGAATTGGAGTCTGCTGGTGCTCACACATAAGAAACCGAAGTCTAGACACATACTTCGAAACACAAACTTCGAATGTACAAACTGAGATCCATAGACATGACAACAGCAGAAACCTCAGTATCACACTCTGAGCGAAGCCAACCAGAGAGACATGCTTCGAAGCTAACTTCGATACCTGTCGAAGTATGCTTCGGAAGAGCAGTTGAAGTATGTCAGGGTAAAGTCTTCAAACAAAACACACTTTGAAACAGAGTTCACAGCTCAAGTTCAGATCTGTAACACCCCAAATTTTCAAAACAATAAAAATATTATTAAATTCAATTTCTTGGAATTATTATTTCTGAAAATACTTTTAATACTCTTTTATACCCTTTTTAACTACAACATAGAGTAGATGGCCAAACCAGGAGGTGAAACTTTTTGTATATGATCCTAAGACCAAAATATATTTTTGAGAATTTTTATAAATTTTTACCAACCTTGGAAGTAGCCCTAATATTTTAATCTATTTCCTGGAATTATTTTTATTCAGAAATGTTTTTAGCACAGTGTTGGGCCTTCTCCCTCCCTTCTCTCTCTCCCAGCCGGCCCAGCCCGTTACCTCGCGCGCCTTAGGCTGACAAGTCGACCCCACCTGTCGGCGCCGATTTCCTCCCCTCGCGCGCGCACCCGACATCGTGGCCCCACCCGTCAGCCTTCCCGTTCGCTCGCTCACGCCCGCTGGCCAGTGGCCCCCATCTGTCAGAGTCGTCGTCTACCTCGCGCCGTCGCCCCCAAAAAACGCCGGCCGACGACCCCCGCCTCGGATCCGCCTCGCTGGCCCCTCCCGCATTGAATTTGCGCCATTAAACGACCCCCCCCTCCCCCGCGCCTGGCCGACCGTTTTCCCCCCGTTAAACAGCGCCTTTACGCCATGGGATCGCCGCTACGCGTGCATGGTCGAGCCATCGCCGGCGAGTAAAAGCTCTCCCCCGGTTTCCTTGCATGCGAGCCCCCTCTGACGCCTTATTTAAACCCCCCTGCCTCCGCCGCGTTCGGTTCACGCATCCATTCGCACTTAGACCCAACAGAACGTCCGCACATCGCCTGTTAACGCCATCCCCCTGGTTCGTCTCCGGCCACCGCCCACCGTCGCCTCGGACCACCCCGGCCCGCGCCTCCGCCACCGTCGTGACCGCAAGGACGTCCCCAACCTCGGCCACGTCTCCACTGGTCAAGGAGATCGCCGGAACACCATCGCCGACGAGGAGCCCGAACCACTCCGCCGTCTACCCTCGTCGCCGGCCACGCCCCGTCGTCCCCGGACCACCGCCAAGGTACCATCGTGACCTCCGTAGTGCCCTCTTTCCGTTTCTAGGCTTAGCTAGGGCCGCCGTCGCTCGCCGTGGCCGCTGGCCCACTCGCCGTCGTCGGAGAAGACGACCGGCACGGGTCGAGTACCCGTGCCGTGTCGGATCTGATCCCGACCGTGCGATCGCGATCGGACGACGCGCGTGAGCCCACGTACGCGATCTAATCCGCACCGTCGGATCTGGTCAAAGCGTTACGTTTTGATCTCACGCGTTCGTTTTCATTTAAAACCGGCGTGCGATCTCGTGCATCCACGTGGTACCCCTTCGCACGTTTTAATCCTGACCGTCCATCGTGACTTACGCGCCCCGCCTCGCCCTCGCGCGTCGGATCTGGATCCGACGGTCCAGATCGACCCGGCGCACGCGCACAGTGCGCGGGTTCACCGTGGGCCTGGCTCACCGTGGACCCGAGGAGTTTAAAAATTGAAAATGAATTTCAGAAATACTTTTAAACTTGTAAAATTCATATCTAATGCATTTGAACTCTAAAAATTACCATTCCAATTTCAGAAAATTCATAAAATTATTCTCTACATATTTATGCAATAAAAACAGTAGGTTTACTTTGACATTTTCATGTTTATTCAAATAAATATTTAAATGCCTTTAGGATTAAAATATGAATTCAAATGTTTGAACTTCAGAAAAATTCATATTTATTCCTTTCTATTCATATACTGCAAAACACTAAATTTCCATGAACTTTTCATTTCAAAACTTATTAGGGAACTTAATATGGGACTATTCACATTTAAACATTTGTTTTCTAAAAAGGACAACCCTTCATTTTAATCCCTTTAAAATTATTTATGAAATAACTTTCAGAACCTTCACAATGGAAATTATTTTTAATCAAACCAACAGTAACTTATGTGCTATTAATGTAATGTTATATTGTTTGATTGAATGTGCTCTTTTTATTTTGCTTTATTATATTAAAAAGACTACGACGTCGCCGAGGAGCCGGAGTATCTCCCGGAAGTTCCTCCCTCCCCATTCGCTGAACAAGGCAAGTCACCAAACCATTCTTTTGAACATATTGAACCCATGTTTGAATTGACTATCGCTAAAACACATAGGTTATATACGCATTAGTCAAATGAACCCTTACACTATATTTATTTAGGATCCCCCGACCTTGATGTGCAACCCAAGCCATGCTATCTCGCCTAACCTCCTTGTCACCATATGGTCAATGATATTAGCTAGTGTCCAATGTATTGACACGGCCGCTATAGGATAAAAATGAGTCGTGGCAAAATGGTTCTATTATATGATCCCCGTTACTTCTTATCCTTGGGAATTCTGTTGGTGATGAGTCATGGTTGTGAGTGTATGCATGGTGGGTTCCGGGTGCAAGCTAGGGCATTGGTCGGTAGCACCCGGGGCACTATAAGGACCGGTCTGAGGGATCTGTTGCAATACACTTACGTACTAACCACAAGTCTAGTGGGTAAGTCCTAACTAAGGTATGGGTTGTTCCAAACCGAGGCCACCATTTGGAGATGGGTCGAGTTGCACCTGCGGGTGACTTGTACCAATGTGGCGCAAAAGGGGGTGCGACGTTAGCCGGGATGCGGCCCGGCGCGCCGGCGAAACCTAGAGCGGGTGGTTATCGCTTGGAACATCTCATATTGAGGTTTTGGCACGAGTTCCCGTGAAATGGGTCATCTCGTTTGGGATGAGTGCGTGCCTTGTGGGTACAGTAGTACATCTCTGATCAGAGTATAAAATCTTTTCGAAAAGCCGAGCCCACGGTCAAGGGCGGGTTGCGTGACATCCCCCAGTTAGTTTATTTTGAATATGTATGTGCATGATGGATTGACATGTAAGGACCGTTGAGCGAGGTGGGGCTGACTGTACCCCTCGAGTTAATTGATGTTGATGATGCTCATGTTTACTTTTCGCATGATTAAAATATGATTACACTAAATGCAATAACTGCAACTGCATTATTCTGCACTGTTAGCCATTATCCTTCCTTGTTTATTACCCGGCATTATTATTTGCATTTGCGGTGGCTTATTGAGTACTTTTTGTACTCATACCCGTTGGACCCCACAGAGGATGCTTACTTTGAAGACGGTCTGGAGTAGCGACCCAGTCGAGAAGAAAGATCCTGAAGAAGATGTTCGTCATGCCGTTTTCTAATTATTTCACTTTACTGTTTTTATTAAAAACAATGATGTAATAAATATTGTCTGCGTACCATGAACATTGTCGGATGTACGATTGTCGCATGATGAACCTCTTGTATTATTGATTTTCTTATGAAATTCAATAATGTCTCGATTTGTTAAATCGGGACGCTACAAGATGGTATCAGAGCCGACTCGACTGTAGGAAGCCAAACAGACCCGCCTAGCCATTAGCCACAGGAAATTATTTCTCGAAAATCTACTTCATAAACTTTGTTCCTCTCCTCACTTTTATTCAACTTGATGTTTTGTAGATGCCTGTCTACCAAGTCCACAGCTACTGCCGCCACTACGAGGGCTTCGTCCGGGAGCTCCGTATGATGCTCACCTTCCTCGGGTTCCTCTTCGAGCCCGAATTTCAAGGAGTGTACCCCGACGAGTTCGCCGGGCCTTGCGACGTCTCCCTCACCGTCCACGGCTCCGGAGAACACCTGCCGCCCTACACCACCGCGCTTGGAGGCCCGACTTTCGACGTCGCGTACCAACGAGTCGCCCTCCAGGCCCTCATGGAGCTGAGGATGATCTACGGCGATCGTCTTCAGAACTCGTCCTTCCGGCTCGTGCCGAAGCGCACTCCCGGAGCCCACCGTAGCATCTACCTCGGAGTTCACTCCGTGCGTGATCCGGTCATGGCCCGGCAGTCGCGTCTTCTACAGGCCATGGACGATCTCCACACCGAGGCGGTGCTCGACGCCGACGAGCACCATGAGGCGGTTGAGTTCCTTCGTGAAGAGACGAAGAACTTGATCCAACAGAATGGCGAGTTGCAGCGCAAGATTATGCAGCTGTAGAAGGATATCGTGGAGATGGTTCCTCTTCTTCCAAGGAAGAAGAAGCCCATCCGTGAGCCCCTCCCCCGCCCCAAGAGGATTCCACCACGACCCTCCCCCGCCAGGCCCTCTACCGGCGCCCCTCCTCCACGCCCCGGCCTCGTCTCCGACTCCATCATCGAGAATTTTCTCGAGCCCACCATCTCTCTGGAGCCGCGCACTCGTGGTTCCGAGAGCACGGAGACCGCCTCCGGTGGCGAGTAGGCGTTAGGAGACGCGAATTTAAATAAAAATCATAATTTTGTATGTGGTGCCGTCTGCAACGAGTTGGGTTGTAGATGGAATAAGAGCTTGATGTAATGAACAATTTATACCACTTGATATATTTATGTGCTTGAATCTTATATGATATTTTTGGTTGTATTTTTGTTTCGTCATCTTTTGCTTTATCACTATGTATATTCAGAAGATGGCCGATCACCAGAACACCGGTTCCAACAGCGGAGCAGGAGGAAGCCGTGATGCGCCCGAGGGTGTTGTACCCAACTAGGGTGCAACGGGCCCACGTCAGTCTGGGTTGCCTTCCGCCAACCACCCCACCTTGGCAGAGATGATGGCGAATCAGAACCAACTGATCACCGCCCTCCTCACCCAAATGCAGAACCAACAGGCTCAGTTGGACCGTCTGCAGAACGGGGAGCCCGCCCCTCGTGCACCAGCACCCGCGCCCGCTCCGCAACTCTCCGAGTTTTTGCGCGTGCGTCCGCCCATCTTCTCGAGCACCACCAACCCGATGGAGGCCGGAGATTGGCTTCGCACCATCGGAAAGAAGCTCGACCTCCTCCCCTGCATCGACCGGGAGCGAGTGGCCTTCGCCACTCACCAGCTTCAGGGTCCCGCCGCGGAATGGTGGGACAACTACCGTGAGTCCCAGCCAGAGGGCCACGTGGTGACTTGGGCGGAGTTCACCATCGCTTTTCGCGCCGCCCACGTCCCCGCCGGTGTCATCGCGGTAAAACAGCAGGAGTTCCGCGACCTGCAGCAAGGCAACAGGACCGTCATGGAGTACCTCCATGAGTTCAACCGCCTCGCCCGCTACGCGCCGAAGGAAGTGCGCACCGACGCCCTCCGCCAAGCCAAGTTCCTCAGGGGACTTAAGGATGAGCTGTCCATCCAGCTCGTCGCCGCCGACTTCGCCGACTTCCAACGGCTGGTCAACAAAGCGCTCATCCAAGAGACTGAGCAGAACAAGCTGGACCTTAAGAAGAGGAAGATGATCGCCTTCAAGCATCAGCAGGCGAACTCTCAGAGGCCCCGCTTCGTCCCTCCGCCACCAGCGCCTGCCTACTATCCTCGGCCCGCCTACAGGCCACCTCACGCCGCCGGTGGATCCAACGCCGGGCATCCTCGCCCCGCTCCACCAGCTCCGGCCGCTCAGCCGACACCAGCCGCCAAGGCCCCGATCTTGAGGGATCGCCAAGGAAGGCCGGTCGTCTGCTTCAACTGTCGCAAGGAAGGGCACTATGCACACCAGTGTCCTCACCCCAAGCCAGCTCAGGGCGCGGCACCCAACCAGGCGGTTCGTGCCCGCGTCAACCACATCAGCGCGGAGGAAGCTCAGGAGGCTCCTGAAGTCGTGCTCGGTACGTTTACTGTGAATTCCGTACCGGCCGTCATATTATTTGACTCTGGAGCAACCCACACCTTCATCTCGGAAAATTTTGTGAAAACAAACAAACTGGACGTGCTCCCTCTACCCATTCCCATGGTGATTGCCACCCCCGGCAATAGGACCTCAGCCCGCTTATACAGCCCTAAGGTTCAAATTGACATCCAAGGAGTACTGTTTCGGGCCGAGCCTGTCCTCATCCAATGCACCGGACTCGACCTTATACTAGGGATGGATTGGTTGATGAAGCACAAGGGAGTGATCGACTTTGCCAACAAGTCCGTCATGGTGACCCATCCTGAAGGCGTAACCGTCACCTTTCGGATGACCAGTCGCAAACCACTCGGAGCATCCCTTCGCTCGATAGCTCTTGAAGAGGTGCCTATAGTCAGGGAGTTTGCGGATGTCTTCCCTGAAGATCTACCCGGAATGCCTCCCAAGCGAGACATCGAATTCAGAATCGAACTTGTCCCCGGGACCACTCCAATCTCCAAGCGCCCATACCGAATGGCCGCCAATGAACTAGCTGAAGTCAAGAGCAACATCGAAGACCTAGAGCAGAAGGGTTACATCCGACCGAGTACCTCACCCTGGGGTGCACCAGTTATATTTGCCATGAAGAAGGACAAGACCAAGAGGATGTGCGTGGACTATAGAGCCTTGAACGACGTAACCATCAAGAACAAGTACCCATTGCCTCGGATCGACGACCTGTTCGATCAGCTGAAAGGATCCTCGGTGTTTTCCAAGATTGACCTCAGGTCAGGTTATCACCAATTGAGGATTAGGGAAGAAGACATACCCAAGACTGCCTTCACCTCCCGCTATGGACTCTACGAGTATACCGTGATGTCGTTCGGACTCACGAATGCCCCGGCCTTTTTCATGAACATGATGAACAATGTATTCATGGAGTTCTTGGACAAGTTCATCGTGGTATTCATCGACGATATCCTCGTTTACTCCAAGACAAAGGAAGAACACGAGACTCACCTCCGTCTGACCCTCGGAAAGCTAAGGGAGCAGCAACTGTACGCCAAATACAACAAATGCGAATTTTGGTCGTCTGAGGTGAAGTTCCTCGGCCATGTTATATCTGCCGGAGGAATAGCAGTGGACCCAACCACCGTTGAAGCGGTAACCAACTGGCTGCAGCCCACAACGGTGACCGAGATCTGGAGTTTTCTCGGATTAGCCGGATACTACCGCCAGTTCATCGAGAATTTTTCCAAGATCGCCAAGCCTATGACCAGACTTCTGCAGAAGGAAGTGAAGTTTGAATGGACCTCCGACTGCGAAGAAAGCTTCCAGACCCTCAAGAAGAAGCTAGTGTCAGCTCCCATTCTGACTCTACCAGACATCCGGAAAGACTTCCACGTCTACTGTGATGCCTCTCGTCAAGGATTGGGATGCGTCTTAATGCAAGAAGGGAAAGTGATATCCTACGCCTCCCGGCAGCTGAGACCGCACGAGCTGAACTACCCAACCCACGACTTGGAACTAGCAGCCGTGGTTCATGCCTTGAAGATATGGAGACATTACCTTGTGGGAAATCGGTGTGAGGTCTTCACCGACCACAAGAGCCTCAAGTACATATTCACCCAACCAGATCTGAATCTCAGGCAAAGGAGATGGTTGGAACTGATCAAGGATTACGACTTGGGCATCCATTATCATCCGGGCAAAGCGAATGTGGTGGCAGACGCCCTTAGTCGAAAAGGGTACTGCAATGCCATCATGATTCAAGACCAAGCTCCTCTACTTTACAAGGAGATGGAAAGGCTAAACCTAGGGATCACCACCCGAGCGTACCTCGCTGCCATGGAATCTCGGCCTGTCTTAATCGACCAGATCCGAGAGAAGCAGAAGGAAGATCCGGACATCCTGGAGATCCAGCAGAACATGAGGAAGGGTAAAGCCCCCGGATTTTCCGAAGACGAGCATGGTACCATCTGGTTCGGAAACCGAGTATGCGTACCCAACCTACCTGAGTTGAAGACCCTCATCCTTCAAGAAGCCCATGATACATTATACTCCATCCATCCCAGGAGTACAAAGATGTATCAAGACCTAAAGGAAAAATATTGGTGGGTCAGCATGAAGAGAGAAATAGCTGAGTATGTGGCCAAGTGCGACACATGCCGGCGAGTCAAGGCAGAGCATCAGAGACCTGCCGGACTTCTTCAACCTCTCAAGGTCCCTGAATGGAAGTGGGAAGAGATAGGAATGGACTTCATCACGGGACTGCCCAGGACCCAAGCTGGTCATGATTCTATCTGGGTGATCGTCGACCGACTCACCAAGGTAGCTCACTTCGTCCCGGTCAAGACAACGTACACCATCGCCAAATTGGCTGAGTTGTATATGACCCGGATCGTGTGCCTTCACGGAGTTCCTAAGAAGATTGTATCTGACCGTGTGAGTCAGTTTACCTCCATGTTTTGGAAGAACCTTCAAGAGGAACTCGGCACCCGGCTGAACTTTAGCACCACCTATCATCCACAGACCGACGGTCAAACCGAGAGGGTCAACCAGATATTGGAGGATATGCTTAGAGCTTGTGCTCTAGACTTTGGCGGAATGTGGGACAAGAACTTACCATATGCAGAGTTCTCCTACAACAACAGCTATCAATCCAGCCTGCAAATGTCCCCGTTCGAAGCACTCTATGGACGTAAGTGCAGAACGCCGTTGCTCTGAGATCAGACCGGAGAGTCACAACTGTTTGGGACTGATTTATTAAGAGAAGCTGAAGAGAAGGTTAAGATCATAAGAGACCGATTGAAGGCAGCCCAATCCAGGCAAAAGAGCTATGCCGACAACCATCGAAGGGACCTAGCCTTTGAGGAGGGCGATTATGTCTACCTCCGAGTCACTCCCCTCCGTGGCACTCAAAGGTTCAACATGAAAGGCAAACTAGCACCCCGCTACGTCGGACCTTTCCAGATCCTCCGACGACAGGGAGAAGTGGCATATCAACTCGAACTGCCCCCATCCTTGGCAGGCGTTCACGATGTGTTCCATGTCTCCCAACTGAAGAGGTGCCTCCGTGTACCCACCGAGCAAGACGACCTTCAGCAGCTTAATGTCCAAGAAGACTTGACCTACATAGAAAAACCCGTCAAGATCTTGGAAACCAAAGAGAGAGTAACCAGAAGTCGCGTTGTTCGCTTCTGCAAAGTCCAATGGAACAACCATCCCGCCGAAGAAGCCACTTGGGAAAAGGAAGACGAACTAAAAGCCCAATACCCCGAGTTATTCGAGTAGCGTTCCAATCTCGAGGACGAGATTCTTGTAAGGGGGATAGGTTTGTAACACCCCAAATTTTCAAAACAATAAAAATATTATTAAATTCAATTTCTTGGAATTATTATTTCTGAAAATACTTTTAATACTCTTTTATACCCTTTTTAACTACAACATAGAGTAGATGGCCAAACCAGGAGGTGAAACTTTTTGTATATGATCCTAAGACCAAAATATATTTTTGAGAATTTTTATAAATTTTTACCAACCTTGGAAGTAGCCCTAATATTTTAATCTATTTCCTGGAATTATTTTTATTCAGAAATGTTTTTAGCACAGTGTTGGGCCTTCTCCCTCCCTTCTCTCTCTCCCAGCCGGCCCAGCCCGTTACCTCGCGAGCCTTAGGCTGACAAGTCGACCCCACCTGTCGGCGCCGATTTCCTCCCCTCGCGCCCGCACCCGACATCGTGGCCCCACCCGTCAGCCTTCCCGTTCGCTCGCTCACGCCCGCTGGCCAGTGGCCCCCATCTGTCAGAGTCGTCGTCTACCTCGCGCCGTCGCCCCCAAATCACGCCGGCCGACGACCCCCGCCTCGGATCCGCCTCGCTGGCCCCTCCCGCATTGAATTGGCGCCATTAAACGACCCCCCCCCGCGCCTGGCCGACCATTTTCCCCCGTTAAACAACGCCTTTACGCCACGGGATCACCGCTACGCGTGCATGGCCGAGCCATCGCCGGCGAGTAAAAGCTCTCCCCCAGTTTCCTTGCATGCGAGCCCCCTCCGACGCCTTATTTAAACCCCCCTGCCTCCGCCGCGTTCGGTTCACGCATCCATTCGCACTTAGACCCAACAGAACGCCCGCACATCGCCTGTTAACGCCATCCCCCTGGTTCTTCTCCGGCCACCGCCCACCGTCGCCTCAGACCACCCCGGCCCGCGCCTCCACCACCGTCGTGACCGCAAGGACGTCCCCTACCTCGGCCACGTCTCCACTGGTCAAGGAGATCGCCGGAACACCATCGCCGACGAGGAGCCCGAACCACTCCGCCGTCTACCCTCGTCGCCGGCCACGCCCCGTCGTCCCCGGACCACCGCCAAGGTACCATCGTGACCGCCGTAGTGCCCTCTTTCCGTTTCTAGGCTTAGCTAGGGCCGCCGTCGCTCGCCGTGGCCGCTGGCCCACTCGCCGTCGTCGGAGAAGACGACCGGCACGGGTCGAGTACCCGTGCCGTGTCGGATCTGATCCCGACCGTGCGATCGCGATCGGACGACGCGCGTGAGCCCACGTACGCGATCTAATCCGCACCGTCGGATTTGGTCAAAGCGTTACGTTTTGATCTCACGCGTTCGTTTTCATTTAAAACCGGCGTGCGATCTCGTGCGTCCACGTGGTACCCCTTCGCACGTTTTAATCCTGACCCTCCATCGTGACTTACGCGCCCCGCCTCGCCCTCGCGCGTCGGATCTGGATCCGATGGTCCAGATCGACCCGGCGCACGCGCACAGTGCGCGGGTTCACCGTGGGCCTGGCTCACCGTGGACCCGAGGAGTTTAAAAATTGAAAATGAATTTCAGAAATACTTTTAAACTTGTAAAATTCATATCTAATGCATTTGAACTCTAAAAATTACCATTCCAATTTCAGAAAATTCATAAAATTATTCTCTACATATTTATGCAATAAAAACAGTAGGTTTACTTTGACATTTTCATGTTTATTCAAATAAATATTTAAATGCCTTTAGGATTAAAATATGAATTCGAATGTTTGAACTTCAGAAAAATTCATATTTATTCCTTTCTATTCATATACTGCAAAACACTAAATTTCCATGAACTTTTCATTTCAAAACTTATTAGGGAACTTAATATGGGACTATTCACATTTAAACATTTGTTTTCTAAAAAGGACAACCCTTCATTTTAATCCCTTTAAAATTATTTATGAAATAACTTTCAGAACCTTCACAATGGAAATTATTTTTAATCAAACCAACAGTAACTTATGTGCTATCAATGTAATGTTATATTGTTTGATTGAATGTGCTCTTTTTATTTTGCTTTATTATATTAAAAAGACTACGACGTCGCCGAGGAGCCAGAGTATCTCCCGGAAGTTCCTCCCTCCCCATTCGCTGAACAAGGCAAGTCACCAAACCATTCTTTTGAACATATTGAACCCATGTTTGAATTGACTATCACTAAAACACATAGGTTATATACGCATTAGTCAAATGAACCCTTACACTATATTTATTTAGGATCCCCCGACCTTGATGTGCAACCCAAGCCATGCTATCTCGCCTAACCTCCTTGTCACCATATGGTCAATGATATTAGCTAGTGTCCAATGTATTGACACGGCCGCTATAGGATAAAAATGAGTCGTGGCAAAATGGTTCTATTATATGATCCCCGTTACTTCTTATCCTTGGGAATTCTGTTGGTGATGAGTCATGGTTGTGAGTGTATGCATGGTGGGTTCCGGGTGCAAGCTAGGGCATTGGTCGGTAGCACCCGGGGCACTATAAGGACCGGTCTGAGGGATCCGTTGCAATACACTTACGTACTAACCACAAGTCTAGTGGGTAAGTCCTAACTAAGGTATGGGTTGTTCCAAACCGAGGCCACCATTTGGAGATGGGTCGAGTTGCACCTGCGGGTGACTTGTACCAATGTGGCGCAAAAGGGGGTGCGACGTTAGCCGGGATGCGGCCCGGCGCGCCGGCGAAACCTAGAGCGGGTGGTTATCGCTTGGAACATCTCATATTGAGGTTTTGGCACGAGTTCCCGTGAAATGGGTCATCTCGTTTGGGATGAGTGTGTGCCTTGTGGGTACAGTAGTACATCTCTGATCAGAGTCTAAAATCTTTTCGAAAAGCCGAGCCCACGGTCAAGGGCGGGTTGCGTGACATCCCCCAGTTAGTTTATTTTGAATATGTATGTGCATGATGGATTGACATGTAAGGACCGTTGAGCGAGGTGGGGCTGACTGTACCCCTCGAGTTAATTGATGTTGATGATACTCATGTTTACTCTTCGCATGATTAAAATATGATTACACTAAATGCAATAACTGCAACTGCATTATTCTCCACTGTTAGCCATTATCCTTCCTTGTTTATTACCCGGCATTATTATTTGCATTTGCGGTGGCTTGTTGAGTACTTTTTGTACTCATACCCGTTGGACCCCACAGAGGATGCTTACTTTGAAGACGGTCTGGAGTAGCGACCCAGTCGAGAAGAAAGATCCTGAAGAAGATGTTCGTCATGCCGTTTTCTAATTATTTCACTTTACTGTTTTTATTAAAAACAATGATGTAATAAATATAGTCTGCGTACCATGAACATTGTCGGATGTACGATTGTCGCATGATGAACCTCTTGTATTATTGATTTTCTTATGAAATTCAATAATGTCTCGATTTGTTAAATCGGGGCGCTACAAGATCGAAGTCTGCTTCACAGGACTAAAGGACTTCGATCGAAATACGGACCTCCGCCAGAAACTCCAAGAAATGTGCCAGATACTTCCTTCTCGATCAAAAAGCTATTGCAGGAAAAAGCAAGGCTAGAAGAACTAGTATACTGTAGCTACAGGAAATTAGTACTGCTTGCTGCAATAGGAACGAACAGGGAGAACTAGTACTCTCAGACCTCAGCACAGAAGCAATCAGAGAGACAACATGAACAAAACCACAAATCCGTGCGTGCAAAACGATGCAAAACAGACACACAACATCGCACCACACAAAATGACGGAACCCGAGAGAATAAAAAATTCACACGTTCGTGAAGAACAGATGAGCAGCAGTGGCAGCGCACATGAACAGAAACAGGAGACCAGTAAACAAAAAGTGACCCAATAGATTAGAAAAGTGATTTCAGAAAAAGGGTAACCTAACCCTAGGGATTGGGGCCCTATTTATAGGTAGCCCAATAGCTAGGAATATTCCACTAGCCCCTTAGGGTTTTTTACATACGCTTAAATAAAAGAAAAGACCAAACTGCCCTTATGATATTTTTACAGACTCGACTGACTGACTGTGGGCCTAAGGACAAAATAGTAAAACTCCTATTTACATATGACTTATCCGGAGGCTAAGTTTTCGTAGCGACTACGGCTTCTCTTCAGGATAGTCCGATGCGAGATTAGTGGTCGTCAGTTTTGCGCCGAAACTGACAAAGCGTTCACCGGCTTTGCACCAGGTACCCGAATTGGGCCGGCCAGATTCCGCAGCTCCCTCAGCCCAGCAATCGCTCGCCGCCCGTGTACCTGAGTCACTCCTGGTCAACATCCCAGTGAATCATCTACTGCTCCTAGCCCATGTACCCGGATTAGGCCAGCCCAACTTCGCGGCCCCTCTGCCCGACAGTCGCTCGCTGCCCATGTACCTGAGTCACACGCGGCCCAGACGCAGTAGGTCTTCTCTCTCTCTTCAGTCCTCTTTGACTACCGTTGACAATGACTCATCACATCTGGAGCCATGAGGCCCACGCTCTTCAGCATGACTCCTGAATCTCCCCCTTGATGAGTGCATTGTCAACACTTCACTTCTTCAGCTCTTCAGTACCTGCGAACACATGTGGAAACAAAAAAACAAAACACAAGAAAACAGAGAAGAAGAAAAATAAAGTAAAAGTTTAACCCTAATGACCAAAAGCCAAACAAAAGCAAGAAGCGGTCATTGTGGTTAACCAAAGGTAAAGACTCAAAATGAGTGCAAACTCAGAATCATCAACAAGGATGTCAAAAGAGTAAGGACAAACGGGACAAAAACTCCCCCTGAAACAAGTCCCAGAGAAAGCCAAAACTCCCCCTTAAACTCTTCTCCCAAAATTTCCCCCCCTTGTTGACAACTGAACTCATCAAGCGAGACTAAATGCACCCTAAAGAGACACTGACTCCCCCTGAAAAGCAACTCCCCCTCAAAATATGCAATGAATGCAACTGGGGTGCAGATGGAGTAAAGAAATCCTGCTTCTGTTATATGATTGAACAGCTTTACTTATTCTAGCTGGTACATGCTTTTGATTACTTGTCAATGATCATGTTTTGATTCAGTTCACTTGATATGTCTGATATATGTCATATGCATGGCTTTTATGCTTTAAACTTGAAAAATGATCACCATTGCTTCTGGTAACTAGCATGGTAGGCTGAGTGCTTTTGCTATCTGTTACATCAAGGTGTGATATGTGAATATGCATGATATGAACACACACAAAAAGACTCAAGAAAAGAGTAAAGAAGAAAGAAAACTGACGCAAAATATCCAAAAAAGGATACACAACACCCAAATCCCCTCGTAAACGCTCAAAGGTAGACTGATATAGGGGTTTGGTGAAAATGTCAGCCAACTGATGATGAGTATTAACATGAACAAGGTCAATGACACCTTTCTCATATTGATCTCGCAGAAAGTGAAAGCGCACATCAATGTGTTTGGTTTTTGAATGGAGACCAGAGTTTTTCCCTACACTAATAGCACTAGTGCTGTCGCAAAACAAAGGAACTCTGGTAGGAAAGAATAACCCAAAATCTCGCAATGTGGAAATCATCCAAACCAACTGTGAGCAGCAGCTACATACTCAGCCTCAGTGGTCGAAAGAGCAACTCCAGATTGCTTTCGAGAAGACCAAGAGACAAGAGACGAACCAAGAAACTGGCAAGTACCGGAAGTCGACTTGCGATCCAAGAGATGATGATGCTGAGTAATAAAGACCAAGATCAGGCGCATAGGTAAGATACCTGAAGATGCGCTTGACAGCCTGCCGATGAGACGCGCGTGGTGAAGGCTGGAAGCGCGCGCACAGCCCCACGGCGAACTGAATGTCCGGCCTTGTCGTCGTCAAGTACAACAGCGAACCGATCATCCCTCGAAACTCTCTCTCATTGACCTTGATGCTGTTCTCATCCTTGTCCAAGCCCCCAGATGTGCCCATTGGGGTCATCTGAGGCTTCAGCTCTCCACCAAAGTCGAACTTCTTCAACATGTCTCGAGTGTACTTACCCTGGTGGATGAAGGTGTCGTCCTTGGTCTGCTTGATCTGGCGCCCTAAGAAGTACTTAAGATCACCCATGAGACTCATCTCAAACTCATTGTGCATCTCCTTAGAAAACTTGGACACAAGAGCATCAGTAGTACCGCCAAAAATAATATCGTCCACGTAAATCTGAGCAACTAAGAAATATGAAACATCTCTGAGCAAGAAAAGAGTTTTATCCACAAAACCCATCACAAAGCCCTTCCCCAACAAAAACTGCTTTGACCGGTCATACCAAGCCCTAGGGGCTTGCTTCAGACCGTATAAAGCTTTCTGCAGCTTAAAAACATGTTGAGGAAACTTAGGGTTCTCAAAACCAGGGGGCTGCCTAACATAAACCTCCTCCTCTATGTACCCGTTCAGAAAAGCACTCTTGACGTCCATTGGAAAAAGCTTAAAACCCTTCGAAGCGGCAAAAGCTAAGAGAATGCGAATGGACTCAAGTCGGGCAACAGGGGCGAAAGTTTCTTCAAAATCAATACCTTCCTTCTGGCAAAAACCGTGGGCAACTAATCGAGCTTTGTTGCGCACCACAACCCCATCTTCACCTTGCTTGTTTTTGAACACCCACTTGGTGCCTATGGGGTTGCATCCTGGTGGCAGCTCAACTAGTGTCCAAACCCGATTGCGGACAAAATTCTCAAGCTCTTCTTGCATAGCATTAATCCAATTTGAGTCAGAAAGAGCATGAGAAACGTCTCTGGGCTCAAAAGATGCAACAAAAGCAGATTTAGCAAACACAACAAGAGAGTCAACAGAAGAACGCAAAGTTCTCTCAGTCAAATCACCAATGATGAGCTCTGAGGGGTGATCACGCTGAACTGTTCGGGATCCCTAGTGATCTGAAGTCACCTCACCGGAGTCAGTAGTTGGCACCTCTGGACTCGACTGAGGGGGCTTGATCGAAGTGGAAGAAGTGATCAGAGGTCCGCCCTCGTCCTCAGTTGAAGTCTCAGAAGGTGTGGGCTCTGCAGGAGGAGCAGAAGGCCCACCCTCATCAGCAGCTGGAGTGTCCTCATCTTCCTCGAAGATTGACTCTCCGAGCTCACCATCACTAGAAAGCTCAAAAGAAGGAGTCAAAGAAGGCAAGGACTCATCGAATGAAACCTCACAAGTCTCGACAAGCTGCTGGGATTCGAGGTTCCAAACACGGAAGCCTCGAGAATGCAAAGCATAGCCAAGAAAAACTCCATCCCAACAACGAGACTCAAACTTGTCCAAATGCCCTCCTTTCTTGAGCACAAAGCACTTGCAGCCAAACGCTCACAAGTGGCTCACCTTGGGCTGTCTGCCAAACCGCAACTCATATGAAGTCTTACCAAGGTAAGCTCTAAGAAAAATGCGGTTGGCCAGATAGCAAGCCGTGTTCATGGCTTCGGCCCAAAAACGCCTAGGAGTCCTGTGCTCATCGAGCATCGTCCTGGCCATCTCGACTAGCGTGCGGTTCTTTTGTTCCACAACGCCGTTCTGTGGGGGAGTGTAAGGAGCAAAAAACTGATGATCAAGACCCTAATCACTACAAAAGCTGACGAACTGAGAGTTCTTGAACTCAGAGCCGTTGTCGGAGCGAATTGCTCGCATCCGACCAATGTTCTCATTCTTCAGCTTCAAAATCAGGTCATGAACAAAATGAAAAGTTTCATCCTTAGAATCCAAAAAGAAAACCCACGAGAATCAAGAAAAGTCGTCAACAATCACAAGCGTGTACCACTTCCCATCGACTGAGCGTACCCAAGCTGGACCGATAGTGTCCATGTGTAACAGTTCACCCGGATACGAAGTCATCACCTGAGTCACAGGTGAGTGTGAAGCGGCAACCATTTTCCCATTATGACAGGGATGGCAGACTAGATCCTTCTCCATCTTAAGCTTGGGCAATCCTCGGATGAGGTCCATAGAGCTCAACCTGACTAGCAGATCAAAACTCAAATGACCTAACCTCCTATGCCACTTCCAGAGCTCAGAGGAGGACCCAACAATCAAACAACGAGAAGGGCCAAAAGAACTAGAGAAGTCAATCCAAAAAACCTTACCGAACGGTAAGATCTGGCAAATCAAAGATCCTCTAGAATCAAACACAGAAGAACTGCCCTTCTTAAAACGAACCTCCAACCCATCCTCAAGAAGTTGCGAAACAGAAATCAAATTAAAGTTCAAGTTTCCAACCAAGGCAATGTTCTTTAAAGAGAAATGGTCAGAGATGCTAATTGAGCCAATGTCGTGTAACTTCCCTTGACCACTATTCCCGAATGTGATGTACTCTTTGGAGCTTGGGGGAGTGAGACTGGAGAACCATCTGCGATGTCCCGTCATGTGGCGGGAGCATCCTGAGTCCATGATCCAAACGTCCTCCAGTCCCCGATCCTGTACAATCAATGGTTGTAAGGGGGAGCAAATGGTCTGGCACTAGGTTTAGCAAAAGAACTAAACCAGTGTCGAGCCATCTGCTCAAAAGACGGAAAGCAGAAATCATCATAAGAGTTTGGACCAAAACGCGGCTCAAAGCACGGTCCTCTGTTCTGCATAAAGCCTCGGCCACGAGGTCTAGGACCGTGACCAAAATGGCCTGGAGCTCTGCTGGAACAAACACCACCATCTGGAGCACGGGCATGAAAGCCGTCTCCTCTACCACCACCTACACGACACGGCCTGGCCTCCAGCCTCTCCCCGCGTCGAGGAACTCTTAGTCTACATCCCTGCTGGTAGAACTGCTCCTGGCCACAACGAGCACGCTCTGCTCTCTCAACCCGCTTCCTCCTGAAGCAAAACTCCGCAAGATGCTCGTCTCTCTGACAGTACTCACAATGATAGGTGGGCTTCTTGGGATGTGGTTGAGGCTTGGGGTTCTTGGGCTTAGTGGTGTTTGGTTTAGTCTTCTTGGGTTTAGAGGGTCCAGGAAGAGAGTCAAGAGAAGTGTGGAGGTGTTTAGGCTTTGGAACCTAGATGGGCTTCTTGGGTGGAGCTTTGGGCTGTTCTTGGATCACTCCATCCTTGGGCTGACTAGCCTGGAAAGACTCAGTGGAGTGAGTCTTGGGGTATCTCTGCTCAGGAGTCATTTTACTCCACTCCACTGCCCAGCTAATGGCACTCTCAAAGTAAGCCTTGGTGTAGGTGTAACCTACCCCAAACCCATCCTGCCTCTTAAACTGCTGGATCATCATTCCGAGTTTTGGCTCTCTAGCACTGATCCAACTCAGGATTGAACGGAGGTAAAAGTTTTTATTCTGGGCATCAGCTAACTCCTCTCTCAAGGAAGCTAGAACCTCCACCTGAGACAAGCAGGTCTCACACTCTCCATCTACTTGGACAGACTTCTCGGCTTTCAGCTTGATCAATTCCATTCTAAGAGATAGACAGTTCTCACAGACAGTGGGTGGAACTGACAGTGTCTCAAGCTCTAGCCTAGTCTGCGCCAGCTCAGCTCTCACTCTCTCCAAATCACCCAAATGCTCATCGCACTTGGCTTTCAGCTCAGCTAAACTAGCTAGATGAGATGGGCAATCAGCACAAGGCATGACGACAGTGGCATGAGCATCTTTCAGCTCTAGCTGAGCGCTTTCAAGCTCAGTGGCCAAAGCGTCCCTCTCATCAACCCTTTCTGTGTACCTGGACTTCAAAGTCAACAGGACACACAGAAGCACCTCACACTTTGGGCACTCACTGCTATCACCCATGCAAGGCGAAGAAGATAGACTCTCAATTCTGCCGTTGGCCACGGCAAGCTCACTCTCTAATTCATCTATCCTCTTCTTAGCCCCCCTAACCAGTTTTACCCGATATTTTAACTCCTAACGATTGCTTTCAAGTAAATCAACGATTTCGCATTCATAAGATGATACCTTTTCGTTGTCGTCGTCGTCGGAGTCATCAGAGGAGCCCTTCTCTTCCTTATCCCCAAGAGCCATTGAGCAGAAGCTCTTGTGGGATCTTCGGCGTTGATGTGAGCGGCTCTTCGGTCTATCCCCGGAGGCCATGAAGCAAAGGCCCGTTGGATCGTCCTTGTCCTTCCCCTTCCTAATGACGATCTCCTCATCGCTCGAGCTCGATGAAGAGGAAGAAGACGTGGACCGCTTGGAGTAGCTCTTCTCCATCTTAGCGAAGAAGGCCTTGTCGCGCTTCTTGTTCTCTCGCCGGTAGTCCTTCAGGGCCTTTCTAAAGAATCTGGTCTTTGACTTGCCCTTGGTGAATGAGGAGTTGTCGTGCTTGCCGGAGTCGTGGAAGCCACCACTGGTGCCGTTCTTGTGACCATTGCGCTTGGGGCAGTCGGCGATGAAGTGTCCTGGGTCACCACACTCAAAGCACCAAGATTTCATGCCATGTCGTTTGAACATTCTTTTGTCATAAACACGACACACCCGGTTGTTAAAAAGACACAAATCATCATCTCCCAAAGACTCAAGAGGGATCAACAAAAGGTGTAGCAAGGGCCAAAGACTTTGATCCAGAGCCAGTGAGATTTGATCTCAACTGGGTATCAACCTCGGTGGCCTTCAGCTTCCTAAACAACCCAGAAATGGTCAAGGTATCATAAGATGTGCTCTCAATGATAGAGGATACCTTGATCTCCCAGATCTTTGGGTCCAAGGTATGGAGAACCTTGAGTGCCTGCTCGTGATCTGAGACTAACTGAACACCCTCAGCCTTGTTGTCCCGAAGCTTGTTTATGATCGATTAAAAACGACCAAACAACGCTTCAACAGATTCACCCGACTTTTTTGTGAAGTTCTCATATTCATGCCGGTAGATCTGATAGAGCCGAGCCTTGACCTGGGCTGTCCCCTCATGGTGTGCCTAGAGGGTAGCCCAGATTTCTCTCGCAGTGGAGAGATGGCTCACACACTCAAATTCAGTGGGACCTAAACCAGAAAACAAAATATTCACACCTTTGTTGTTGTTCTGATGCTGGGCAACAATATCTGGAGTAGTGCGCTCAGCAACAGGCAACACAGTGAAAGTAGCATGAATACAAATGTCCCAGATGTCCGAGCTTTGGCTCATGAGATAGGCTCGCATGCAAGTCTTCCAATAATTATAGCCATAAGCTTCCAAGGACGGGACCTTTCCAGGAGACGTCATGATCACTACTAGGTTTTAGAACCGGTTAAGGTATGGAAAAACCCTAACCAGGCTATGATACCACTTGTAGGACCGAAAGTAGCGACGAGAGGAGGGGGGGTGAATGGGCGCCTAAAAATTCTTTCGAATCAATGGCCTGCTCCCCAACACCCAACGCTCCTCAAAAGACTTAGCAGGAAAAAGTGAACAGATCGATGAAGCCTAAAGGTATCTATCCTCTAAATGCGGTGTCCTATACAAAGAAACACCAACACAGTGCTGATAGGCAGATTAACAGATCATTCAAAACATGGCAGATCAAACTTCTCAGAAACAAATCACCACAGCAATTGATCTAAGTACACGTAAAACGAGATGAGAAGTTACTGTTCAAAGTTTGTCTCCAGCAAGGTACTTGGCGAAGACTGCAACGTCGAAGCCTGCATTGTCGAAGCCTACATTGTCGAAGTTCTTTGTCGAAGTCTGTCGTGGAAGTGCCGGAGGTTGATGTAGTCGAATCTTGTTCGGAGGTGTTGTGCAAAGTCGGAAGATGTCGAAGGTTTGCTTCGAAGATGTTATGCGAAGGAGTATACTGCGAGTTTAGCTTCGACAATGTAGATCGAAGCCTGCAGTCGAAGTACCTTCGCACAGTGCAAGGAGAAACAACAAAGTATTCGAACACAAGAAAAATTGGCTTCAACTCAACCAGTTCTTCACTTGTGAAGTAAAAGGGAATTCAAAGCTTCGAACAAACAGAGATTCTGAAGACTGTCAACGAAGTACCTTCGAAACCACAACTTCGAATCCTATACTCCGAACAGAGAGCTTTGAACAGAGTTCACAGAAAAGCAAGCTTCGAAAGCGAAGCCAAGCACACAGCAGCAAGACCAAATCGAGGCCTACAAAGCAACCTTTGAAGCTAGTTTGATCGAAGTATGACTACCAGAGTAGTTACTGTTAGAGCTCAGACTAACTTCGAATTGGAGTACGCTGGTGCTCACACATAAGAAACTGAAGTCTAGACACATACTTCAAATCACAAACTTCGAATGTACAAACTGAGATCCATAGACATGACAACAGCAGAAACCTTAGTATCACACTCTGAGCGAAGGCAACCAGAGAGACAGGCTTTGAAGCTAACTTCGATACCTATCGAAGTATGCTTCGGAAGATCAGTCGATGTATGTCAGGGTAAAGTCTTCAAACAAAACACACTTCGAAACAGAGTTCACAGCTCAAGTTCAGATCGAAGTCTGCTTCACATGACTAAAGGACTTCGATCGAAATACGGACCTCCGCCAGAAACTCCAAGAAATGTGCCAGATACTTCCTTCTCGATCAAAAAGCTATTGCAGGAAAAAGCAAGGCTAGAAGAACTAGCATACTTTAGCTACATGAAATTAGTACTACTTGCTGCAATAGGAACGAACAGGGAGAACTAGTACTCTCAGACCTCAGCACAGAAGCAATCGGAGAGACAACATGCGCAAAACCACAAATCTGTGCGTGCAAAACAATGCAAAACAGACACACAACATCGCAGCACACAAAATGATGGAACCCGAGAGAATAAAAAACTAACACGTTCGTGAAGAACAGATGAGCAGCAGTGGCGGCGCACATGAACAGAAACAGGAGACCAGTAAACAAAAAGTGACCCAATAGATTAGAAAAGTGATTTCAGAAAAAGGGTAACCTAACCCTAGGGATTGGGGCCCTATTTATAGGCAGCCCAATAGCTAGGAATATTCCACCAGCCCCTTAGGGTTTTTTACCGACGCTTAAATAAAAGAAAAGACCAAACTTCCCTTAGGATAGTTTTACAAACTCGACTGACTGATTGTGGGCCTAAGGACAAAATAGTAAAACTCCTATTTATAGATGACTTATCCGGAGGCTAAGATTTCGTAGCGACTACGGCTTCTCTTTAGGACAGTCCGATGCGACATCAGCGGTCGTCAGTTTTGCGCCGAAACTGACAAAGCGTCCACCAGCTTTGCACCAGGTACCCGGATTGGGCTGGCCCGATTCCGCAGCTCCCTCAGCCCGGCAATCGCTCACCACCCGTGTACCTGAGTCAATTCTGGCCAACAGCCCAGTGAATCCTCTGCTGCTCCTATCCCATGTACCCGGATTGGGCCAGCCTGACTTCGTGGCCCCTCTACCCGACAGTTTCTCACTGCCCGTGTACCTGAGTCACACGCGGCCCAGACGCAGCAGGTCTTCTCTCTCTCTTCAGTCCTCTTTGACTACCATTGACAATGACTCATCACATCTGGAGCCATGAGGCCCACGCTCTTCAGCATAGCTCCTCAACAGTCATGCCAAGCTTCTAGGAGGATGCCCAGAAATAGCATTGCTGAGCTTTTTATCTACTTAGCCGAGTCATCCCCTGTGCTTCTCTGAAGCCGAGGAGGCAGCGCCGCACCGAAAGAGAGCAATTCCTATGAGGAGGACGACATAAGGTCGACCCATGGGCTCGCCACGCCCAAGCCACACTCGAAGATCCACCATAAGGTTGCTGCATGGGCTTGCAGTCCCATCTCCAAGACACCGGTGATCTTAAAGAAGGAAAATTGATGAAGACCCATGTCATGAAGATTGATGAAGAAATAAAAAAGTGAAGAAACACTTACCCGAAGTTTGGAGGTTCTTGATAACCTTTCAACAAACCATCACGCCAAGCCATCTAGAGGATAACGCCTTCTGATGAAGAAAAGAGTCAAGGCAGAGAAGATGATTTACGCTGAGACTATGAAGAAACTGAAGCCAAAGGGGACCTATTTATAGGCCCAAATGGAAGGCGGAGAGGCAAACCGCCAGTGTCTTAGTAAAAGTGGAACCCCATTAATGATGCATTGAAAATCACCCCACCGGTCACCGTATCACGATGGTCAAAATCCCTTGCCATGTAGAAGGGATTCGCCGCCTGACGCGGCCATCGCCTCAGTGTCGTTTATGGCTTCACCATGATTTTCTCCAATGGACTCCGCCAAGCGGAATTTGCAGGATTTTACAATCCCACCACCACCGTCGGCCCGAGGCCGCCAAGATAAGTCTTCAATTCTCCATACGTTAAATTTCAATTTGATACGTCATTCAAATTTGGAATTTATTCACTTGTAAGCACGAATATCAGAGCATTAGTGGTTTTTTCCTACTATGTATCCATGATCCGCTCTGGCTGAGTCATTGGAAGGCCGCTCTGCTTTTGAGTGCTTAACAAGTTTGTGGCTCTTAAGCACTGCCCTTGGGACCTACCGTGGTCTTCCTACTCTGTATCCACATTCAGCTCTAGCTGAGTTAGTGAAGACCTTCTTGAGATGCTTAACGACCTATAAATAGAGATGGTTGGCCTTGTAATGATTGGGTTAATAGAGGGCTGAATGTACCGTGAACTTACCCATAACGATCTCAGGTGCGGCCTGGGCTTCCTCGGCAGAGACGTGGTTGACACGGGGCCGGACTGCAGGGTTGGTCGTGACTCCTTGTGAACTCTTGGGGTGGGGGCACTGGTGGGAGTAATGCCCTTCCTGGCGGCAGTTGAAGCAGATCACGGGCTTGCCGTGCTTGTTGCGCAGGACCTCTGCTTTCTTGGCAGGGGCGGGTGGTGCAGCCGGTGCGGTGGGAGTGGGCGAGGATGTCCGGCTCCGGCGTTGGCGGCGGGTGGCACTGGATGGTAGACTGGGCCTTGGATCTGGCGGAAAGCGATCATCCTCTTCTTCTTTAGGTCGACCTTGTTTCTGCTGGGTCTCCTGAATAATAGCTTTATTTACCAACTTTTGAAAGTTGGCATAATCTCCGGAGATCAACTGAAGGGAGAGCTCATCCTTCAGCCCCCGGAGGAACTTTGACTGCCTGGCCATATCAGTACGGACCTCCTTAGGCGCATACCGGGCCAACTGGTTGAACTCATGCACATACTCAATGACGGACCTGCTTCCTTGCTGCAGGTCCCGAAACTCTTGTTGTTTGTCGGCGATGATGCCGTCGGGGACGTGGGCCGCGCGGAAGGCGGCAGAGAACTCCGCCCAAGTATGAACGCGACCCTCAGGTAGAGTCTTGCGTAGGTTGTCCCAACATTCCGCGGCAGGACCCTGGAGGTGGTGGGCAGCGAAGGCTACCCTCTCCTGCTCAGTGCAAGTCAGGAGATCCAACTTTTTCCCTATCGTCCTGAGCCAATCACCAGCCTCCATGGGCTTAGTGGTGCTGGAGAATGTGGGAGGGCGGACTCGGAGAAACTCCGAGAGCTGAAAGGAGGGTGCAGGAGCGGTAGTGGTAGGGCGAGGTATCTCTGGCTGCTGCTGGTGAAGGTGAAAGAATTGAGCCTGCTGCTCTTGCATCTGGTGCTGCTGCTGTTGCATCTGGTTCAACAGCGCGGTTACCAACTGATTCTGGTTGGCCATCATCTCGGCCAACGTGGGGTGGTTGGCGACTGGGGCTTGCCTCTACCCAGTCACTCCCCATTGGGGCAAGTTGCCGTTGTCCCCTCCGTTTTGGGGAGCATTGGAGCCCTGGGTGTTAGTCATCCTGAACTTTCCAAAACAGACAACACTCTCTTAGTGGAAATAATACTAAGTTTTATTTCAAAAACGTGTTATCCTTCCGATTACATTTATGTCTTTTATTTAATCTTCACCCATGCCTTATATTTGACATGGATGGCAATACAATCCAAAACATTAAAAAGAAAACAATCAATCGTAAAGTCTACGTCTAAGGCAGCTCGGGGGACGACTCGACCACGGGCTCGGCAGAGATGGTCGGGGTCGTGGAGCTGGAGGGTCTAGTGGGAGGTGCACTGCGGGAAATCCTCTTAGGCCTCACTGTGGGGATCCGAATTGATTTCCGCTTGCGGGGCGGAAGGGTGGCGACCTCCTCGAGATCCTTCTGCAGCTCCTTTATCTGCTGGCGAAGCTGTGCGGTGTTGGTGATGCTCTGATGTAGGAGCTCATTCTGGCGCATCAACTCCTCGGCCTCGGCAGCCAATCGGTGCCCCTGTTGTACACGACGTTGAAGATCTCCGTTCTCGCGGTTCAGATCCTCAGAAGAGTGACGTTAGAAGTCGATTGTGTCACGCTATCCGTTGGCATCCTAAAGTGCCTCATAGTGGAGCTCATCCATCGCCTCCAACAAGCGTACAGTGTGCCCAACCGTGGAGTGGCGCTGGGAGAGCGTGCTAACGTAGACACTGTGGGGACTCCCTAGAGTGCGAAGGGGCACAAAACGATAGTCCGTGTCATAGATCTTGCTGTCGTAGATCACCCGTAGCTCGGTGAGGGCCTAAAGTGCGGCGCGCTGCCTGGCCACCATGAACGATGGTCCTCTGACTCCATGGGTGCAGAAGGGAGGCTGCGTGGAGGAGGAGCGGATGACGACCGTGACCTCGCAGTAGCTCTCGCTTGCATCGGGAAAGATCCCGTGGAACGCGGGATCGTGGGTGAATCCCAGGAAGTCGACGAGCATGCGAAGCTCGCGGATGAATCTGGCCTCGTCGCGAAGAGTCCCACTTATGGTATGGACCGACATCTACAAAAGAGAGAAACTATTTCGTGAAAACTTCCGAAGATGATAGGGTAAGTAGTTTTTTAAGAAAATATGGCTAATATAAGTCCTAGGGTCAGGTCTGTTTGGCTTCCTACAGTCAAGTCAGCTCTAATACCATCTTGTAACGCCCAGATTTAATAAATCCATACTTTTATTGAAATTCCATATAAAATCAATAAATCAAGACGTTCATCACATGAGCACGTACAATACGAGCAATCATTCATGGTTCGTAGACCGCATTAGTACAAAAGTGAATAAAGATGAAGAGAAACTAATAAAACAAAGGGTCCTAGATGAACGCCTCCTTCTAGTCTCGCCTTGAATGGGTCGCTACTCCACACCTTCATCCTCCTCATAGTATACAGGCTCTGGTGGTGTAAGTCAACGGGGGTGAGTACAAACGTACTCAGCAAGCCACCGAATGCAAATATAATGCAAAGTAATAACAAGGGAGATAGTGGCTAATTTTGTGGAAAAGCATAATTTGTAAAGCAATTAAATGTGATCAATTTATTAGTACTGAAATGTAATCATGTGTATGCATCATCATCTTCTAACTCGAGGGGTTCAGTCAGCCCCACCTCCCTCAACAGTCCATACATGCCATGAATAACTCAACCATTCAAACAATTGTAAACTAACTGCGAGTAGTCACACAACCCGCCCTTAACCATGGGCTTGGATTTTCGAAAAGATTAAATACTCTGATCAGAGGTGTACCACTGTACCCACAAGGCACGCACTCATCACATACACCAAAGTGTAACGAGATGACCCGTACCACGGGAAGTCATGCCAAAACCTTACATATAGTCTGCCTCGACCCGACAGCACCCTCTTATGGGTTTCATATGGTGCCCCGACGCGTCGAGCCAACACCATACCCCCCTTGAGCCACGTCGGTACAAGTCACCCGCGGGTTGCCCCTTGCCCCCTCCACTATGGTGCATCGAGTCGGTTTGTTCCATACTTTAAGTTAGGACTTACCCATTAGACTTGTGGTTGGTACGGAAGTGCTTTGCAACAGATCCTGCAGACCGGTCCTTATAGTGCCCCGGGTGCGACCAACCAATGCCATAGCTTGCACCCGGAACCCACCATACTTATAACATAGCCAACTCCAACAGAGTCCAGAGACAAGAATAACGGGGAAATTTCATATAATAGAATCCATCTATCTACGACTCATTCTTTTTATCCTATAGCAGTTGTGTCGGTACATTGGACACTAGCTAATATATTATAGTAGAGTGACAAGGAGTTAAGGCTCAATAAGCATGGCTTGGGTTTGCACACAAGGACGGGGATCTAATAAATATAAGTGTAGGGCTTGATATTTGACTAATGCAATAATATCCTATGAGTTATAGCGTTACTTTATTAAAACATGGGCTCAATGATGATCAAAATGGGGGTTTTGACTTGCCTTGATTAGCAAAGGGTGAAGGTGGAACCTCGCCATAGAACTCCGTCTCCTCGACGAACTCGTAGTCTTCTCGATACAGAAAAAGTAAACATTACATTTAATAAACAATCAAAATAGCACAAAGTATAAACTTACAAGTTTATGGTTTTAACTAAGGGGATTAAATCCTTTTTATTCTGATTTTATGCTGAAAAGAATATTAAAGATTAATTTATAGGGTTTTTCCTGAATATTTATTGAGTAATGAATTTTATTTCCTAAATGGATTTTAGTTATTTAATTAATAAGATTATTTTGGTAGAGATTAAAATGCTGAATTTAACAAAATTTGAATGGTGAAATTTGGAGTTAAATTGAGCAAGTTATGAATTTTAAAAGTTTAAACATTTTTCTAGAATTTTATTTAAACAGAAATTGGCCTTTAGTCCATGGTGAGCCAGGCCCACGGTGGACTGGTTTACTATGCGCGTGGACCGGATCGATCTGGACCATTGGATCTAGATCCAGCGGCCAGATGCGAGGCCGGAGGGTTAAATGATTTTGGACGGCCGAGATTAAAACGTGCGAAAGGGTATAACGTGGACGCACGAGATTGATCCGAGGGTTTAAGTTTTGATCAACGGCTGTGATCGCCCGATACCGCTTTGCCAGATCAAGGACCCGGATTAAATCCTGAAGGGATTTAATCTTAGCCCTTCGATCTCGATCGTGGGGCCAGGGAGCCATCCGGCACGGCACGGGCGTAAGGGGGCACGTACCCCCTTCGTCTCCGGTGATGGCGGGCTCGGGTGTGGTGGCGATGGCGCCGGCGAGGTCCTAGGGGCCTAGCTCTCGGCGGAAACGGAAAGAGGGGAGTGAGGGGAGTGCGATGGTACCGGAGATGGTGACGACGGACCACTGACGGCGACCGGCGGTGAGGGGTAGACGGGGTGGACCTTCCGGTGCTCGACGACAATGGCGGTCGGGCGGTTTTCTCAGCCAACGGAGGTGTGGCCAAGGATGGGCGGTTTTTGATGGTCATGACGGTGGCAGTGGCATGGACGGAGGGAGCCGAAGTCGATGGCGAACAGCGACTGGAGGTGGAACAGGAGAGAAAAGCCGAAACCGGGCAGTGGCGCTCTGAAAGGACTACGACTTGGGCTTAGGAAGTGTGGGCAGTGTGCGGTGACCCGAGGGGTATTTATGGGGGCAGCGGCGGCGGCCAAACGGAAGGGAACCGAAGGTTTCCTTCCTTCTTCGGCGAGGGTTCCATTTCCTTGGCCAAGCTTCCATACTTGCTAACACGGGCGAGCTATAGACGGAAAGTGATCGTAGTGGTTCGAGGAAGGGGGTCCAGGGCGTATCCGGGCGGTTAGGGCGGCCGGCGGTGAGAAAGGAAGGTGGTGGTCGCCGGCATGGAAGGGGGGATTCCCTTCCATCGGAGACAAAGCATCCGACAGGTGGCCCCCACCTGTCGGCGGGCGAACAGAAAAGGAAGGGCTGACAGGCGGGCCCGGGCTGTCAGTGGCGGGGAAAGGCGCTAGTGAGGCTGACGGGTGGGCCAGGCAGAGGCGGGCACGGGGAGGAGAGAGGGGGTGCGAGCGCCGATAGGCGGACCCCGCATGTCAGTGGCTTACGGCTGGACTGGGCCGGGCTCAGGGAAGATTGGAGGTTTGCGGCCCAATACTATTTAAAATGTATTTCCGATTTAAAACAATTCCAGTAATTCATTTATTTGTTTAAGGGTTGAAGCACTGTTGATAAAAATTTGTAAAAAATCCTAAAATTATATCTTGATCTCTAGATTCCATCATAAATTTTCTAAGTCCAAATTCTGAATAATTCTCCCTGTTTGGCTTTAATAAGGCTCTCTTGGGATTTTCTTTAATAAATAATTCCTGAGTTTCCTTGAATAATATATTTTCTTTATTTTATTTATTATTAAATCTTGGGGTGTTACATACTCTGTCCGAGCTCTTCGTCACTGGAACCCCTTCGCCATCAAGGACCCAAAGGATCGCCGCCGCCTCGCACGTCGTCAGCCTCGTCTAGTCAACCCCGAGCCTCACCGATGGTACCCACATAATCCCCTCCTTATCCTCGTCCCGTTTATGTACTTGGAATGGGCTTAGAGTCACTATCGCTGCTGCTAGCCCCCTATCCGTGCTCGGCCATCGCTGGAGAAGACGACCGACACAACACTTAGACTATGTCGTGACGGATGCAATCCTGGCCACATGGTCTTGATCCGAGCAAAATGGTATTGAGTGATCTCGGCTAGCCATCGTTATTTAAAATCCAGCTAAGATCCAAGCCGTAGATCGATACTGGTTCACCACGTTTTTATCACAACCGTTGATCTTCACTTAAGGATCCCGCACGTACTGTTACCGCTGGATTTTGATCAAACGGCTCTGATCCATCCGGTCCACAGCACAGTGCGCGGGTTCACGGTGGACTTGGTTTACCGTGGACCGAAGGCTGGTTAAAGATTTAAATAAATTCTAGAAAATGATTTAAACTTCAAAAATTCATAACTTGCTCAAATTAACTCCAAATTTGACCAATCAAATTTCATAACTTCATTAGATTAACTATAAAAAAATTCCATTTTAATTTCAGAAGCTTTATATTTTTATTATTTTCAACTTTGCCCAATAAAATCCATATGCTTGTATTTGATTTTGTATTGTTTTAATTGGATGTTATTTCTCGTTTTACGCATCGAGAAGATTATGACGTAGTAGAGGAGCAGGAGTATTTTCATGAAGTTGCCCCTGCCACCTTTGTTGAACATGGAAAGTCACCAACCCCTTTTTGACCATATTGAGCCTAGTTTTAAATTAAATATTGCTAAACTCATAGGTTATATTTGCATTAGTCAAATGGATAACCCTACATTATAATTATGGAATCCCCGACCTTGATGTGCAAACACAAGCCATGCTATTGAGCCTAAATTCCTTGTCACCAGTATACTTATTAATATTAGAAGTGTAAAATGTATCAACACAACTTTATAGGCTTAAAACGAGTCATAGGTACTTGGATTCTGATATATGATCCCCTATGTCTCTCACCCCTGGCATTCTATTGGTCTTGGAATTGGTTTTATATGTTAGCATGGTGTGTTCCGGGTGCAAGCGAGGGCATTGGTTAGTTGCACCTGGGGCACTATAAGGACCGGTCTGTGGGATTCGTCACAAAGCACTTCCATACCAACCAGAAGTCTAGTGGGTAAGTCTTAACTAGAGGTATGACTTGTTCCAACCCGAGGCACTATGTGGAGAGGGGCAAGAAGCACCGACGAGTGGCTTGGGCCATGTGGCACAAAAGGGGGCGCAACGATGGTCCGGTGCGCCGACACGCCGGCGAAACCTATATGTGTGCCATTGAGTTGGAGCGGTGTGCGGGAATGAGTGCCTTGTTGGTACAGTGGTAGACCTCTAATCAGAGTTAAATCTTTTCAAAAAGCTGAGCCCACGGTCAAGGCCGAGGGGAGTGACATCCCATAGTTAGTCTATGTTTGAGAAGTGTTGCATGATTGATTGGGCATGTAAGGATTGTTGAGTGAGGAGGGATGACTATACTCCTTGAGTTAGAAGATGTTGCATCATCCATGATTTAAATATTTGTATGAATAAACCTAACTCATATTAAAAGCTGCAAGATAAAAATGTACTTTTCCGCACTTTAACCCATTACCGTTGGAAAATCACTTCAGAGGCGTCATCGATGATGATGGTCTGGAGTAGCGACCTAGTCACGGAAGCGACCCTAGAGAAGATGTTCATCGAGTTTATTATTTTCATAGTTTCTTTTATTTTAATCTTTGTGTAATATTGTGGTCTATGAGCCACAAATGTTTGACTTATGTGCGTCGTCGTGTGATGAACATCTTGTGATTATTGATTTTCTATGGAATTTCAGTAAAATTTGGGTTTTATGAAATCTGGGCACTACAAGTCGAGAAGCTATGACACGTTGACTTGCGATGGGCTCTTCAGTAAGCTTAAGTCCATCGATATTGCCAAGGTATCTCGTTCTTGCATTGGGAACTCTTTGCCACCATCCATGGCACTAAAATCCGATTCTAGCAATGGCACCTCATCTGGAGGTAATTTTACTGGTGATTCTAGAGTTTGTGCCTTTTTGGAGGTTTTTCCTTGTCTTCTTTGGTCTCTGTGACTAAAGAACAAGTGGACACATTGGACGATGAGGAGCTTGCCCTCATAGTCAAAAAGTTCACCCGATTCTATAATGATAGATGGGATCAAAGAAGAGGAGGGTCTCGGGGATGTTTTGAGTGTGGTGATCTTAATCACATTAAAGCCAATTGCCCAAAATTAAAAATGAAAAATGAAAATGAGCAGAAACACCAGAAAAGGGACAAGAAACCTTTCTTCAAAGGGAAGCTCGAAAAAGTGACTAAAAAGGTAGCTAGAGCTTTTGTGGCCGCCCTCAGTGACATCGACAGTTCATAAAGTGAGGAGCCAAGCACCGATGAGGAGGAGCCTCCCAAGAATGAGGAAAAGAAGGAGAAGAAGACAAAAGAATTCACCAGCCTTTGCTTCATGGCCGACATCATCCATAGAAGTGATGAGTTAGATTCGTCTGATGTATATCTATGCCGTGACCAGCTCCATGTTCAAAACGATGAATTGCATGATGCTGTCATTTCTCAGGATAGATTACCTAAACAAGCTACTAAAGAACGAAAGGAACTAAAATCCAGGCTAGAATCTATTTCCACTGAACTTGTCATGCTAAAATTTATGTCTAAAAATGCTGAATGCGAGTTTTGTCTTGTTGTTATGAGTGAACTTGCTCAGCTGCGTTTGGTTCATGCTCAAATTATTGAAAAACTTGAAATTGCTCAGAAGTAGTTTTTGGAGGTGGAGTCTAGTCCTGTTGTGATCAATGAATGCATGAATTGTCCTTTACTCATTGAAAGCATTAAATTAAGGGATAAGCATGTTGATGAACTTAAGGCTAGATTGGAGAGTGCTGACTGTTCTAAGGATGTGCAGCTGACTTGTTCCACCTGCATCGCCCTTAAGGATCAACTCAACTCTGCTAGATAGCAAGTCTAAAAACTCAAGTGTGAAAATGATTACCTCTTTTCCATTGTGGATAAATGTACCGAAGGGAAGGGTAAGATGGATTTGCTTTTGGCTAAAACAAAATTGTGTGCTGACAGGGCAGGGTTAGCTCTAGGGTTGGGTTATGAGAGGATAACTCCAAACACTTCGAACAAAACTATGTTCACTCCACCTACTACCCTTGAGAAAGAGAGAACCTAGTTAGACACCACTCAAAAAGCCAAGAATCCTACCCAACCTACAAAGAAAACTATACCACCACCAAAGATAGATCCTAAACAGAAACCTTGAAAGTCTATGAGATTTGCACCTTAAACCTATGCACATACTCCCAAGAAATTGTATCATTGCTCTTATTGTCAGCGGCTAGGTCATTTTGTTGGGTTTTGTTATCACCATATCAAGGATGAACGACATGCTCAGGCGATGAACTTTTAGGACATGTATTACCCATCTTTAGGAATGCATGAGTTTGACTATCGCTTTCATTCTGATTTTGAGGATCCCCATGGTTACATGAGAGACTTTGCCCATCGTGGTGTACATAATGCTTCATATGATGTTAGACCATGTGTTAGTGGTTTTGGTCTACGTTAGTTTGTGAGACCTCGTCGCTTTTTAGGTTCTCGCTTTGAAAGTAGACCACGCATTTATCATTATGAATCATATCGTGCACAATCTACTATTTTTCCTGACTCTCGAGTTTTTCATTGCTGGATTCCTAAACAATTTGTTACTAACCCCAGCAATGAGCCCTCGAGATTTTCTTGTTATGTGTAGGGAATGGATGGAGGTCTGGAGAACAAGTGGAACATGGATTCCGGTTGTTCGCACCATATGACCGGGAAATCATCATGGTTCTCCATCTTTACCTTGACCCAGTGACAGGAATTCATCACCTTCGGAAAAAATCGATGGAGTAGAGTGAAAGGCGAAGGTACAATTAAAATCAATGAAAATTTCACTCTCAGAAATGTCTCTTTGGTTGAGAATTTGGGATACAATTTGCTTTCTGTATCTCAGTTGCTTGATGAGGGTTTGGAAGTACACTTTGGACATGATACTTGTCAAGTACTTCATTCTTCTGGTGCTTTTATTTGCAAGATTTCAAGAGTTGGGAGAGTCTTTAGAGCTGATTTCTCTGAGTCATTTGGTTCTTCTCATTGTCTTATTGTTGAACCATCTTCTGAGCTCTGGATGTGTTATGTGAGACTAGGGCATATGAGCTTTGATTTGCTTGCTCGTTTGAGTGCGCTAGGTCTGATCCAAGGATTACCCAAGCTCAAATTTGAGAAGAACCTTGTTTGTGATCCTTGTCGACTCGGAAATATGGTTGCTGCCTCTCATTCACCAATCAATATGGTGATGACAGAACAACCCAGAGAGCTTCTTCATATGGACATTGTAGGTCATTCCCGGGTTAGTTCTTTAGGTGGTAAATGGTATGTCCTTGTCGTGGTGGATGACTACTCCCATTACTCTTGGATCTTCTTTCTTGTAAGCAAGGATGACATGTTTTCACACTTTCGGAGCTTAGCTTTGAGACTATTCATTGAACTCCCTAGTGCATTGAAATCAATTAGAAGTGATAACGACACTAAGTTCAAGAATGGTTTCTTTGTTGAATTTTTCCTTGAGCATGGCATTGAACATAAATTTTTTTATCTGCGGGTTCCTCAACAAAATGGAGTTATTGAGAGAAAGAATGACACTCTTGAGGAGATGGCTAGGACGATGCACAACGAGCATAGGACTCCTAGGAAATTTTGGGCTGAGGCCATGTGCACTTCTTATTACATATCCATCTGGATATTTTTGTGCTCATTTTTGAATTTGACATCTTATGAACTATGTTTTGGAAGGAAGCCCAAGGTTACTCATTTGAGATTATTTGGATGTCGCTGCTTCATTCTAAAATGTGGTAATCTTGACAAATTTGAGTCACGTGCGTCTAATGGGATCTTCTTGGGCTATTGTTTGCATGGCCATTCATATTGTGTCTTCAATCTTGATACTAACACTATTGTTGAATCATGCGATGTGACCTTTGATGAGTCATCTCTATGTGTTAGTCCCTATTTTGAACTTGCAAATGAGCATGATATGAGGGAAACAATCTTTGAGGAAGAAGATCCATCAGATGTCGAAGATAATGAAAATATATCACAACCTCCTACTATGGCATCCCCAGAAGAAGACCTTGCATCATTCACTTCAGCAAGAGGGCCCGAAGATTTGACTTCAGCAAGTTTTGGTCAAACTCTAGCAAGAGTTGAGGGGGAGATTCTATCAAAATGAGAAGCATCACTTCAGATTCAGAGAACTCATCCTCCTGAGCAGATTATCATTGAGCTGAATGAAAGGGTAACTCGATCTCATGCTCACTTTGTTGATTCTGTGTTTGTTAGTACTTTTGATCCTTTAGATGTCAGTCATGCTTTATCTGATGCAAGCTGGATCAATGCCATGAATGATGAGTTGGAAAATTTTGATAGAAATCGAGTCTGGGTTCTTGTAGATCCACCCCCTAACATTCATATTGTTGGCACAAAATGGATTTTCAAAAACAAACAGGGGGGATGGGTCTATAGTGAGAAACAAGGCTAGACTTGTGGCTCAGGGTTATTCTCAAGTCGAGAGGATTGATTTTGGAGAAACTTTTGCTCCGGTAGCTCGACTTGAGGCCATTAGGATTTTGCTTGCTTTTGTATCTTCTTGAGGTTTCAAGCTTTATCAAATGGATGTAAAAAGTGCCTTCCTTAATGGTTTCATAGGAGAAGATGTGTATGTCAAACAACCCCTCATCTTTGAACGTGCCAAGTACCCCCATAGAGTCTTTAAACTTCACAAAGCTTTATATGGACTCAAGCAAAAGCTCCTACGGCTTGGTACGACCGTCTTAGGAACTTCTTGCTTGAGCACAGGTACAAACTGGGCTCTCTTGATAAAACCTTGTTTACTCTAATACATGGCAAATATTTCTTACTTGTTCAGATATATGTTGATGACATAATTTTTGTTGGTTCATCTCATATTCTTGTGGCCGAGTTTGCTGATTCTATGAGCAGGGAATTTGAAATGTCGATGATGGGCGAGCTGACCTTTTTCCTTGGTTTGCAAATTAAGCAAAGCAAGCAAGGTACTTTTGTGCATCAGATAAAGTACATCAAGGACCTACTAAAATGCTTTGACATGGCCGATGCAAAGCCACTTGCCACCACAATGGCTACTTCAGTTGCGCTAGACCTGGATGAAGATAGAGAAGAAGTGGACCAGAAGGAGTTCCAAAGCATGATTGGCTCCCTCCTCTACTTGACGGCTAGGAGGCCATACATACACTTTGCAGTATGTCTATGCGCTCGTTTTCAGGCTTCACCAAGGGCTTCACATCATCAAGCTGTTAAGCGCATACTAAGGTACCTCAAGCATCATCTTCTTTATGCTTGATAGGTTTTTTTCAGATGATGACTTTCCTGGTTGTCGAATTGATCGAAAAAGTACTTTTGGTACTTGTCATTTTTTGGGTTCTTCTCTTGTGTGTTCATATTCTCGCAAACAGTCTAGTGTTGCGCTGTCTACAACTGATGCTGAGTATGTAGCTGCGGCTAGTTGTTGCGCATAGATTTTATGGATGGTTTCTACTTTGGGGGATTTTGGGTTGGATTTTAAGGGTGTTCCACTGTTTCGTGATGTGCATTATCATTTCTTAAGAGACCACAATGATAAGGGAGATATTGAATTGTGTTTTGTTGATACCCAAAACTAGCTTGCTGATATTTTTACCAAGGCTCGTGATGCTTCACGCTTTGCATTTTTGAGAGGAGAGCTTGGTATTTGTCATCCTTATGGCATCTTGTGAGGGGGTGTTGTGTATCATTGCATAAGCTTCTGTCATATGATTAAGTGCTTTTACGAGTACATGTTTTATTATGCCTTTGAAGTATTGTCTTTAATACTGTTGATTATACTTGGCTTGAATACATCTGATATCCGTTATGAGCATGGTGTTTATTTGTGAAAATTTAAAAATGATCACTGCTTAGTTTGGAAACTAGCATGTATAGGTTGACTGAATTTGATATCTTTACAGACATGGTAGCTAGGTCCTTTACACTTGGATGCAAACATGCAGCTTGAACATTTCAAAAGCATTACCTGAAATATTGTGCTGAAAATTAAAAAAATTGATTGAAATCCATGTTGTTTTGTGCTAAAATTGAAAAGATCTAGGTGGGTTTGCGTTGTCGCACTATTTTGATCTAGACTGCTTACCATAGCACTTTGGTATGAACTGGGACATTGAAGTGTATACTGAGACCAATGCTTTAAGCTTCTGATGATTTCAACCTAGGCTTATCTTGGTCAGTTAGCATAAGGTTGACAGGCAAATAACCCTGGCACTAAAATAATAAAAAAATCACAAAGCTTGAATTAATTGCATAACACGTTTGCTCAGGCTCCTTGCGTTTGGATATGCTTCTCTTGTTAGTATTTGTTATCTTTTGTATCTTATGCCTTTCCATGTCTAGTACGCTAGTCTGAGTGGTGATGCTTTTATTTGCTAAAACCTGAAAATGCTTACTCATGTTGTTGCTTGGATAGTATTCACCTGAATTTGTCATACAAAACTTTTAGACAATGTTCAAGGAAAATGTTTGTTTTGTACTGTAATTGGAGTTAATCATGTTCTAGAAGGTTGCATTTACACTTCATCCTCACACCTCTCTTTGCATCGTGTTGTCATCTTGATGTTTGCATTGCCAAAGGGCGATAATTCATAGCCCGCTTCTGAGTTTGTCTGATTTTTCTATTTGTCGAGATCTTTTATCAAATGACATGATTTTTTTGCTCTTTTCTAAGTTTTTATGGTCATATAGAGATTGGGTTAGGGTTTATCACAAGCCGTACCCTAATCACTTCGACACCATCCCGTACCCACGCGGCTTTAGGGCGCCTGAATTTACAAAATTTGATAGCGAAGGTCAATTCTTAGCACGGTATGGCGAAGCTAGTGGGTTGGATGCGTTGAAACTTAGATTATTCTCTCTATTGCTTTCCGGCACTACTTTTACTTGTTTTTAGGCATTACCGCCGAATTCCATTCAGACTTGGGCCTAGTTGGAGTAGTAGTTCCATGACTATTTTTATACCGGGGAAACCAATCTTAGACTTTCGCACTTGACATTGGTTAGACAGAAGGCCAATGAGAGTGTCTCTGAATACATCAAACATTTTAGAGACACTAGAAACCGATGTTTTACTTTGAACATTTCTGACAGAGACTTGGCCGACCTAGCTTTTAACGGTCTTCACTCTGAACTTAAGGAGAAACTAGATGACATGGATTTCTTTGATGTTAGTTAGGTGTTGTAGAAGGCTCTGGTTCAGGAAAGCCAAGCCAAAAGTAAGAAATTCATTATGACATTCAACAAGCCTAAGACCGAGGTGCACATCATGGAGCACTCTAATGAGGAATCATCGGAGAGCGGGGATGACTCGTCCGACATGTACATTGTAGAGTGGACTTGGTCTAGTAAGGCCAAGCCCATCACTTGCACTGAGTTATGGTCGTCTCCTAACAAGAGTCGGCTCAGAAAAGTGAAGTATTCCTTTGACGTGACCAAGTGTGATAAAATACTTGATTTTTTTTGAAGAACAAACTTATTAGGTTTCCGAAAGGCCACATCATTCCGACTACTGATGACATGAAGAAGGGGCTTATTGTAAGTGGCATGATTCTCATTTCTATTATACTAATGATTGTAATGTTTTTCGTCGGTAGGGTCAATCGGCCATAGAAGAAGGACGGTTGAAGTGGGATACAAATCCCAAGATGAAGCTCGACAAGGACCCCTTTCCCTTGAACATTGTTGATCTCGACGGGAAGAAGGTGCTGATTCGGCCTTAGCAGGCGGGGTCCACTAAGGGGAAGGAGGTCGTGATAGGAGAATCGCGCCCACACACGCTCGTGCCGAAGAACCCTGAGGTAGGAGTGTGGAAGGTGAACACTAACACATCATCTTTGTCCACGACTTGCAAGAAGACGAAGATGACATACGACATGCTGCTCCAGAAGCACAAGAGGAGGGTTGAGTAGGCGAACACTCAGGCCAAACCTCCTGCAATGCTGAGTCCTCCTCGTAGCAGTGGGTTCGGCTCACGATGGGTGAAGGCATTGGGGATACCTTTCCCTCCGCCACCATATCATCTATTGATGGAACAATGGGCTCCATTCTACTTGCTGCCTCCCGGGTACCATGCCCCTTACAATATCGCTCCGTTCGTGCACTCTAGAATTTTTGGCATGTAGGGTGAGATGAGTGAGCCAAGAATCATCGTTTTCGACCGACTGTTCATCGCGCCATGATGTCGTCCGGAGGTGCCATCCAAGGCTATCGTCCTAAAGGTGGGGTCCAAGGATGTCCCAATCCCTCAAGGGGCCTCCATGGAAAAAGACAAAGGCAAACCGCAGAAGGAGATCGAGCAGGGACCAGTCGGTCCAACCACAGCCATAGGGCCGGTCAGACCGCCCTTAGTGCCCCGGTCCTACTGGCCTATTGTGGCCGATCTGACCGACCTTTTGTAGACACCTAACAATATTAGGTTAGAACGACCACCATGGCCGGTCCAACCAATAGCACCCAGCTAGATAGGCCCAGTAAAGATGGTCTGACCGAGCGCACACGATAAGATGTCTCTGCTAAGCGCAAAATCACTGAGGCCAATCCAAGCAATTCTCGTTTGGCCAAAACTTCCAGGAGCAAATTTGTGGCGCCCGACACTAAGCCACAACCTTCATGGGCACCATGTATGACCAAGTCCTAGAATAGGTGGCTACAATGTCTTTGAGGCCAGGAGATGCATGAGAAGAAGGTCGAGGACGAGCAGGACGCCATTTTCGAGGAGATCTGTCCCCGACCAGCGACGAAGAAGGTTTGGAAGCCGAAGCCGGTCATCGTAAACAACCCTACTCCTACTCCATGTGATGAGGAGGATGATCTGATGGACAATGACTGCATGCCCGTCTATGATGGCCCCCTACTCAAGCAATGGATATAAACATCGTCATGTTGCCTGCTGAGTTTGCTCTCCCGTAGGATAAGGCCGAGGTTGCTCAACTGAGCCTCAGCCCCCGAGAAGCTATTTTCGAGAAGCCCGAGGATATGGCTCATCACTTGAAGCCTCTCTATGTCAAGGGGCACATCGACGGGAAGCCGATCTCAAGGATGCTTGTAGATGGAGGCTCCTCCATCAACCTGATGACATACTCTCTATTGATGAAGCTCCGCAAGAATGAAGATGACGTGATGAAGACCAACCTGACACTCAATGGCTTCAACAACAAGAGATCCATGGCCAAGGGCGTGCTTTCTTTGGATCTGACTGTAGGCAACAAGATGTTGTTGTCGATGTTCTTTGTCGTCGATGTGCAAGGTAACTACGGAGGAGCCATGCTGAATAGCGTGGGCCTCATGGCTCCAGAAGTGATGAGTCATTGTCAACGATAGTCAAAGAGTACTGAGAAGAATGAAGATCTGCTGTTTCATGGGCCGCGTGTTACTCAAGTACACGGGAAGCAAGTGACTGTCGGGTAGAGAAGGCTGCGAAGTCGGGCTGCCCCAATCCGGGTGCATGGGCTAGGAGCAGCAGAAGATCCACTGGGTTGTTGACCAGGATTGAATCAGGTACACGGGCGATGAGTGATTGCTGGGCTGAGAGAGCTGCGGAATCGGGCCGGCCCAATCTGGGTACCTGGTGCAAAGTCGGTGGAGGCTTTGTCAGTTTCGGCGCAAAACTGACAACCGTTGATTATGTATCGTACTGTCCAGAAGAGAAGCCGTAGTCGCTACGAAAGCTTAGCTTCCGGATAAGTCATCTGTATCTCTAGGCCCACAGTCAGTCAGTCAAGTCTGTAAAAATTCCTAAGGGTAGTAGAGTCATTTTCGTTATTTTAGCATCTGTAAAAACCCTAAGGGGCTGGTGGAATATTCTAGGTCATTGGGCAGCCTATAAATAGGGCCCCAATCCCTAGGGTTGGACTACCCTTCTAGAAATCACTTTTCAATCATTCCTTGGGTCATTTTGTTCCTGCGTGTTGTTTTCTCTCTCCTGCATGCGCCGCCAGGAAATTTGTTCCTATTCGTGTGAGTTTATTTTGATTCCTCACCGCTCTAGAAGAATGTTTGTTCCTGCTGGTTTGATGTGCAGCATTTAATCTACATCACTGTAGTTTTGTTTTGTGTGCTGCTATTTTATTCCTGAATGAATGTTCTTCTCTGAATGCTTTAGTTCTTCACGTGAGAAGTACTAGTTGATACTAGTTGCAAGTAGTACTACTACACTGTAGCAACAGTACACTAGTACTCAGGCTTTGCTTTTTCTGCATAGCTTTTTGATCGAAGCAGACAAGACTGAATACCTTTTCTGGCTGTTTCTGGCGAAGCCCCTTCTCACTGTTCGAAGTCCATCAGCTCTGTGAGGCAGGCTTCGATCTGACATCCACGAAGGCTTCATTTAAACTTCGACTTCATTTTTGTACTGTGTTTCTAGCTTCGAAGTACGCTTTGCACTCTGTCAGCCTCACATACTTCGACGGTCTTTGCGAAGGTGTTCTCAGAGTCGAGCTGTTCGAAGTGAATACTTCGTCAGGCTTCGGAGTTAGCTTCGAAGCTATTCTCACTGATAGACTTCGCTCAGTGTTTACAGTTGTCTGTTCTGAAGGTCTTGAGGTGTTTGATCGAAGGTAGAGTATAGGCTTCGATTTTGGTTTCTCTGTCATGTGTCAAGCTTCGCTACCCCTTCGAAGGTTGTTTGCTTTTGTGTGCTTGTTCGAAGCTCTGTTCGAAGCCTAGCCTTCGAAGTTCACTCTTCGAAGCCGGCTCCGACTCTGTCATACTTCGCTCTCAGTGACACTCGAACTAGTATAGACACCAAACCTTCGACTCCTGTTACACAAGCCTTCAACAGACTTCGTCCTCACCTTCGAACCAGGCATCGCCCAGCAAAGCAGGCTTCGACCTCCGAAGCAGACCTCGACAGGCAATGCAGGCTTCGCCGAGTTTCGAACAGGAGACAGATTTGAACAGTAACTTCTCTTCTCACTCATAGTGTACCTAGATTGCTTTACTGAGAAATTTGTCTAGCCATGTCTTGAGTATTCTATCTATCTGTCTGGTAGCACTGCTTTTGTGTTTCTCTGATCTATCAACAGTTGCTTCTAGGCTAGATACCTTTAGACTTAGGCGATCTGTTCTTTCTGTGCTGCTTTAGTCTTTAGAGGTGCGTTGGGTATTGGGAGCAGACCATTGATTCGAAAGAATTTTTAGGCGCCCATTCACCCCCCTCTGGTCGCTACTTTCGGTCATACAAGTGGTATCAGAGCGAGGTTAGGGTTTTTCCATACCTTAACCGGTTCTAAACCCCAGTAGTGACCATGACGTCTCCTGGCAAGGTCCCGTCCTTGGAAGCCTATGGCTATAACTATTGGAAGACTCGCATGCGAGCCCATCTCATGAGCCAAAGCTCGGACATCTGGGACATTTGCGTTCACGCTACGTTTGTCATATTGCCAGTTGCTGAGCGTGGTACTCCTGGTATCATCGCTCAGCATGTGAACAATAGCAAAGCTGTGAACATCTTGTTTTCTGGTTTAGGTCCCACTGAATTTGAGCGTGTGAGCCATCTCTCCACTACGAGAGAGATCTGGGCTACCCTCCAGGCACACCATGAGGGGACAGCCCAGGTCAAGGCTCGGCTCTATCAGACCTACCGGCGTGAATATGAGAACTTCACACAAAAGCCGGGTGAATCTGCTGAAGCGTTGTTTGGTCGTTTTCAGTCGATCATAAACAAGCTTCGGGACAACAAAGCTGAGGGTGTTCAGTTAGGCTCAGATCACGAACAGGCGCTCAAGGTTCTCCATACCTTGGACCCAAAGATCTGGGAGATCAAGGTATCATCTATCATTGAGAGCACTTCTTATGATACCTTGACCATTTATGATTTGTTTAGCAAGCTGAAGGCCACCGAGGTTGATACCTAGTTGAGATCAGATCTCACTGGTTCTGGATCAAAGTCTCTGGCCCTTGCTACACCTTCTGTTGATCCCTCTTCTGTGAGTTTTGTTGGGTTCTCTTTGATGTCTATCATTGAGGACCAGCTTGAGTCGTTGGGAGATGATGATTTGTGTCTTTTTAACAATCGGGTGCGTTGTGTTTATGACAAAAGAATGTTCAAGAGACACGACACAAAATCCGGGTGCTTTGAGTGTGGTGATCCAAGACACTTCATCGCCGATTGCCCAAGCGCAATGGACACAAGAAGGGCACCGGTGGTGGCTTCCACGACTTCGGTAAGCTCGACAGCTCCTCCTTCAACAAGGGCAAGCCAAAGACAAGATTCTTCAGAAAGGCCCTGAAGGACTACTGGCGAGAGAACAAGAAGCGTGACAAGGCCTTCTTTGCTGAGATGGAGAAGAGCTACTCCAAGCGGTCCACATCTTCTTCCTCTTCATCGAGCTCAAGTGATGAGGAGATCATCATCGGGAAAGGGAAGGACAAGGACGATCCAGCGGGCCTCTGCTTCATGGCCTTTGGGGACAGACCGAAGAGCCGCTCACATCAGCGCCGAAGATCCCGCAAGAGCTTCTGCTCAATGGCTCTTGGGGATAAGGAAGAAAAGAGCTCCTCCGATGACTCCGACGATGATGACAATAAGGTATCATCCTATGAACGCGAAATTGTTGATTTACTTGAGAGCAATCGTCAGGAGTTGGAATATCGAGAAAAACTGCTTAGGGGGGCCAAGAAGAGGATAGATGAGTTAGAGAGTGAGCTTGCCGTAGCCAACGGTAGAATTGAGAGTCTATCTTTTTCCTCCTGCTTGGGTGATAGCAGTGAGTGCCCAAAGTGTGAAGTGCTTCTGTGTGACCTGTCGACTTTGAAGTCCAGGTACACAAAAAGGGTTGATGAGAGGGATGCTTTGGCCACTGAGCTTGTAAGCGCTCAGCTGGAGCTGAAAGATGCTCAAGCCACTGTCGTCGCACCCTGTGATGATTGCCCATCTCATCTAGCTGTCTTAGCTGAGCTGAAAGCCAAGGGTGATGTGCATTTGGGTGATTTGGAGAGAGTGAGAGCTGAGCTTGCGCAGACTAGGCTAGAGCTTGAGACACTGTCAGTTCCACCCACTGTATGTGAGAACTGTCTGTCTCTTAGACTTGAGTTGATTAAGCTAAAATCCGAGAAGTCTGTTTAGGTAGATAGCGAGTGTGAGACCTGCTTGTCTCAGGTGGAGGTACTAGCTTCCTGAAGAGAGGAGCTAGCTGATTCACAGAATGAGAACTTTTACCTCCGTTCTATCCTAAGTTGGATCAGTGCCAGAGAGCCACAGCTCGGCATGATGATCCTATAGTTCAAGAGGCAGGATGGGTTTGGGGTAGGTTACACCTACACCAAGGCTGACTTTGAGAGTGCCATTAGCCGGACAGTGGAGTGGAGTAAAATGACTCCTGAGCAGAGATATCCCAAGACCCATTCCACTGAGTCTTCCCAGGCTTGTCAGCCCAAGGATGGAGTGATCCATGAACCACCCAAAGCTCCACCCAAGAAACCCATTTGGGTTCCAAAGCCCAAACTCCTCCACACTTCTCTAGACTCTCTTCCTGGACCCTCTCAGCCCAAGAAGACAACACCAATCACCACTAAGCCCAAGAACCCTAAGCCTCAACCACATCTCAAGAAGCCCACCTACCATTGTGAGTATTATCAGAGAGACAGGCATCTTGCGGAGTTTTTCTTCAGGAGGAAGCGGGTTGAGAGAGCTGAGAAAGCTCGTGGTGGTCAGGAGCAGTTCTACCAGCAGGGTGGTAGACTGACAGTTCCTCGACGCGGGGAGAGGATGGAGGCTAGGCCGCGTCGTGTAGGTGGTGGTACAGGAGACGGCTTTCATGGCCGTGCTCCAGATGGTGGTGTTCGTTCCGGCAGAGCTCCAGTCCGTTTTGGCTACGGTCCTGGACCTCGTAGCCGAGGCTTTAGGCATAACCGAGGACCACGCTTTGAGTTGCGTTTTAGTCCAAACTTTTCTGATGATTTCTGCTTTCCGTCTTTTGAGCAGATGGCTCGACACTGGTTTAGCTCTTTTGCTAAACCCGGTGCCGGACCATTTGCTCCCACTTACAACCACTGATTGTGCAGGATCGGGGACTGGAGGACGTTTGGATCATGGACTCAGGATGTTCTCGCCACATGACGGGACGTCGCAGATGGTTCTCTAGTCTCACTCCCCCAAGCTCCAAAGAGTACATCACCTTCGGGAACAGTGGTCAAGGGAAAGTAAGTGGCATTGGCTAAATTCGCATTTCATACCATTTTTCTTTGAAGAACATTGCCTTGGTTGGAAACTTGAACTTCAATTTGATTTTTGTTTCGCAACTTCTTGAGGATGGTTTGGAGGTGCGTTTTAAGAAGGGCAATTCTTCTGTGTTTGATTCTAGAGGGTCTTTGATTTGCCAGATCTTACATTTTGGTAAAGTTTTTCGAATTGACTTCTCTAGTTCTTTTGGCCCTTCTCGCTGTTTGATTGCTGGATCTTCTTCTGAGCTCTGGAAGTGGCATAGGAGGTTAGGTCATTTGAGTTTTGATTTGCTAGTCAGGTTAAGCTCTATGGACCTCATCCGAGGATTGCCCAAGCTTAAAATGGAAAAAGATCTAGTTTGCCATCCCTGTCATCACGGGAAAATGGTTGCCGCTTCTCACTCACCTGTGACTCAGGTGATGACTTCGTATCTAGGCGAGCTGTTACACATGGACACTGTCGGTCCAGCTCGGGTACGCTCAGTCGGTGGGAAGTTGTACGCACTTGTGATTGTTGACGATTTTTCTCGTTTCTCGTGGGTTTTCTTCTTGGAGTCTAAGGATGAAACTTTTCATTTTGTTCATGACCTGATTTTGAAGCTGAAGAATGAGAACAATGGTTGGATGCGAGCAATTCGCTCCGACAACGGCTCTGAGTTCAAGAACTCTCAGTTCGTCAGCTTCTGTAGTGATCAGGATCTTGACCATCAGTTTTCTGCTCCTTACACTCCCCCACAGAATGGTGTTGTGGAACGAAAGAACCGCACGCTAGTCGAGATGGCCAGGACGATGCTCGATGAGCACAAGACTCCTAGGCGCTTTTGGGCTGAAGCCATGAACACGGCTTGCTATCTGGCCAACCGCATTTTTCTTAGAGCTTACCTAGGTAAGACCTCATGCGAGTTGCGGTTTAGCAGACAGCCCAAGGTGAGCCACTTGCGAGCGTTTGGCTTCAAGTGCTTTGTGCTCAAGAAGGGAGGGCATTTGGACAAGTTTGAGTCTCGTTGCTGGGACGGAGTTTTTCTTGGTTATGCATTGCATTCTTGAGGTTTCCGTGTTTGGAACCTCGAATCCCAGCAGCTTGTCGAGACTTGCGAGGTTTCTTTTGATGAGTCCTTGCCTTCTTTAACTCCTTCTTTTGAGCTTTCTGGTGATGGTGAGCTCGGAGAGTCCATCTTCGAGGAAGATGAGGATACTCCAGCTGCTGATGAGGGTGGGCCTTCTGCACCTCCTGCAGAGCCCACACCTTCTCAGACTTCGACTGAGGACGAGGGCGAACCTCTGATCACTTCTTCCACTTCGATCGAGCCCCCTCAGTCGAGTCCAGAGGTGCCAGCTGCTGACTCCGGTGAGGTCAATTCAGATCACCAGGGAACCCGAGCAGTTCAGTGTGACCATCCCTCAGAGCTCATCATAGCTGATTTGACTGAGAGAACTTTGCGTTCATCTAATGCCTCTCTTGCTGTGTTTGCTGAATCTGCTTTTGTTGCATCCTTTGAGCCCAGAGATGTTTCTCATGCTCTTTCTGATTCAAATTGGATTAATGCTATGCAAGAAGAGCTTGAGAATTTTGTCTGCAATCGGGTTTGGACTTTAGTTGAGCCGCCACCAGGATGCAACCCCATAGGCACCAAGTGGGTCTTTAAGAACAAACAAGGTGAAGATGGGGTTGTGGTGCGCAACAAAGCTTGACTAGTTGCCCAGGGTTTTTTCCAAAAATAGGGTATTGATTTTGAAGAAACTTTCACCCCTGTTGCCCGTCTTGAGTCCATTCGCATTCTCTTAGCTTTTGCCGCTTCGAAGGGTTTTAAGCTTTTTCAAATGGACGTTAAGAGTGCTTTTCTGAACGAGTTCATAGAGGAGGAAGTTTATGTTAGGCAGCCCCCCGGCTTTGAGAACCCTAAGTTTCCTCGACATGTTTTTAAGCTACAAAAGGCTTTATACGGGTTGAAGAAAGCCCCTAGGGCTTGGTATGACCGGTTGAAGCAGTTTTTGTTTGGGAAGGGCTTTGTGATGGGTTCAGTGGATAAAACTCTCTTCTTGCTCAAAGTTGCTTCAGATTTTCTAGTCGCTCAGATTTACGTGGACGATATTATTTCTGGCGGTACTACTAATGATCTTGTGTCCAAGTTTTCTGAGCAGATGCACAACGAGTTTGAGATGAGCCTCATGGGTGAGCTCAAGTATTTCTTAGGGCTCCAGATCAAGCAGAACAAGGACGTCACCTTCATCCACCAAGGTAACTACACTCGTGACATGTTGAAAAAATTTGACTTTGGTGGTGAGCTGAAGCCGCAGATGACCCCGATGGGCACATCTGGGGGTCTGGACAAGGACGAGAGCGGCGTCAAGGTCAATGAGAGAGAGTTTTGAGGGATGATTGGTTCACTGTTGTACTTGACGGTGACCAGACCGGACATTCAGTTCGCCGTGGGACTTTGCGCGCATTTTCAGTCTTCACCACACGCGTCTCACCGGCAGGCTGTCAAGCGCATCTTCAGGTATCTCACTTATGCGCCCGATCTTGGTCTTTTCTATTCAGCATCATCATCTCTTGATTTATCAAGATTTTCGGACGCTGACTTTGGTGGGTGCCGGTTGGATCGCAAGTCGACTTCCGGTACTTGCCAGTTTCTTGGTTCTTCTCTTGTCTCTTGGTCTTCTCGAAAGAAATCTAGAGTTGCTCTTTCGACCACAGAGGCTGAGTACGTAGCTGCTGCTAGCTGCTGCTCACAGTTTGTTTGGATGATTTCCACTCTACGAGATTTTGGGTTGTTCTTTCCTACCAGAGTCCCTTTTTTTTGCGACAGCACCAGTGCAATTAGTGTAGGGAAAAACCCATGTCTCCATTCAAAAACCAAACACATTGATGTGCGCTTTCACTTTTTGCGGGATCAATATGAGAAAGGTGTCATTGACCTTATTCATGTTGATACCCATCATCAGCTGGCTGACATTTTCACCAAACCCCTAGATCAGTCTACCTTTGAGGGTTTACGAGGGGATTTGGGTGTTGTGTATCCTTTCTAGGATATTTTGCGTCAGTTATTCTTTCTTCTTTACACTTTTCTTGAGTCTTTTTGTGTGTGTTCATATCTTGCATATTCACATATCACACTTTAGAGCTGCTTCTGTTATATGATTGAACTGCTTTACTTACTCTAGCTGGTACATGCTTTTGAATACTTGTCAATGATCATGCTTTAGTTCAGTTCACTTGATATGTCTGATATCTGTCATGTGCATGGCTTTTATGATTTAAAACTTGAAAAATGATCACCATTGCTTCTGGTAACTAGCATGTGTAGGATGAATGTTTTTGCTATTTGTTACATGCCTTGTAGCTAGTTCCTGACTTTGATGCAAACATGCAACTTAGACATCTTTCTGCTCTAAAACATGGAAATATGCCATAAAAATGATGAAAAATCAAGAAAAATGAAAATTCCATGCCTCTTTATGCGTTACTTGCAAAGAACCAGGTGGGTTTTCTTTGTCGCATTGCATTGTTCTGGACTGCGTACCATAGCACTTTGGTATGAACTAGGACAATGTAGTGTATGCCAAGACCAATATCTTAAGCTTCTAATGGTCCACATATGGCCTAGGCTTGACTTGGTCGGTCAGCATAAGGTTTGACATGCAAATAACCCCTGGCATAAATGAAAAAGAGAAAAGAAAAAGCCATGAAAAGTGAAATGATAACAAGTTTGCTGAAGCACTTTGTTTTGAACAAAGCTTATCTTAGTAGATATCAGTTAGCTTTTACATCTCATGCTTTACCTTGCTTGTTAACTGGAAAATATGGTGATGCTTTTGTTTGCAAAACTGAAAAATGTGTGCTAATCACCTTCTTTAGATATCATCTGTTGTACTGATCATGCCATGTGTCTTAGACATTATCTCTTTTGCTCTACTTGTTAGATGTTGTAATTGCAGTCAATCATATCTGAGAAGCATGCTTTATTCACTCCACCTGCACTCCAGTTACATTCATTGCATATTTTGAGGGGGAGTTGCAGTTCAGGGGGAGTCTGTGTCTCTTTTGAGTGCTTGATGAGTTCACTTGTCAACAAGGGGGAGAAATTTTGGGATAAGAGTTCGAGGGGGAGTTTTTTTGTCTCACTTACTCTTTTGATATTGTTGTTGATGTTTCTGAGATCGCACTCATTCTGAGCTTTTACCTTTGGTTAACCATAATGACCGCTTCTTGCTTTTGTTCGGCTTTTGGTCATTAGGGTTAAATTTTTACCTTATTTTCTTCTTCTTTGTTTTTTCTTGTGCTTTGTTTTCGTGTTTCCACATTTGCTCGCAGGTGCGGAAGAGCTGAAAAAGAGGAGTGTTGACAATGCACTCATCAAGGGGGAGATTGAGGAGCCATGCTGAATAGCGTGGGCCTCATGGCTCCAGAAGTGATGAGTCATTGTCAACGATAGTCAAAGAGGACTGAGACGAATGAAGATCTGCTGTTTCATGGGCCGCGTGTGACTCAGGTACACGGGCAGCAAGTGACTGTCGGGTAGAAAGGCTGCGAAGTCGGGCTGGCCCAATCCGGGTGCATGGGCCAGGAGCAGCAGAAGACCCACTGGGCTGTTGACCAGGATTGACTCAGGTACACGGGCGGTGACTGATTGCCGGGCTGAGAGAGCTGCGGAATCAGGCCGGCCCAATCCGGGTACCTGGTGCAAAGTCGGTGGAGGCTTTGTTAGTTTCGGCGCAAAACTGACAACCGTTGATTATGTATCGGACTATCCAGAAGAGAAGCCGTAGTCTCTACGAAAGCTTAGCTTCTGGATATGTCATCTGTATCTCTAGGCCCACAGTCAGTCAGTCGAGTCTATAAAAATTCCTAAGGGCAGTAGAGTCATTTTCTTTATTTTAGCGTCTGTAAAAACCCTAAGGGGCTGGTGGAATATTCTAGGTCATTGGGCAGCCTATAAATAGGGCCCCAATCCCTAGGGTTGGACTACCCTTCTAGAAATCACTTTTCAATCATTCCTTGGGTCATATTTTACGTGCGTGTTGTTTTCTCTCTCATGCATGCGCCGCCAGGAACTTTGTTCCTGTTCTTGTGAGTTTATTTTGATTCCTCACCACTCTGGAAGAATGTTTGTTCCTGCTGGTTTGATGTGCATCATTTAATCTACATCACTGTAGTTTTGTTTTGTGTGCTGCTATTTTATTCCTGAACGAATGTTCTTCTCTGAATGCTTCAGTTCTTCACGTGAGAAGTACTAGTTCATACTGGTTGCAAGTAGTACTACTATACTGTAGAAACAGTACACTAGTACTCAGGCTTTGCTTTTTCTGCATAGCTTTTTGATCGAAGCAGACAAGACTGAATACCTTTTCTAGCTGTTTCTGGCGAAGCCCTTCTCACTGTTCGAAGTCCCTCAGCTCCGTGAGGCAGGCTTCGATCTGACATCCACGAAGGCTTCGTTTGAACTCCGGCTTCATTTTTGTATTGTGTTTCTACCTTTGAAGTACGCTTTGCACTCTGTCAGCCTCACATACTTCGACAGTCTTTGCGAAGGTGTTCTCAGAGTCGAGCTGTTCGAAGTGAATACTTCGTCAGGCTTCGGAGTTAGCTTTGAAGCTATTCTAACTGATAGACTTCGCTCAGTGTTTATAGCTGTCTGTTCCGAAGGTCTTGAGGTGTTTGATCGAAGGTAGAGTATAGGCTTAGATTTTGGTTTCTCTGTCACGTGTCAAGCTTCGCTACCCCTTCGAAGGTTGTTTGCTTTTGTGTGCTTGTTCAAAGCTCTGTTCGAAGCCTAGCCTTCGAAGTTCACTCTTCGAAGCCGGCTCTGACTCTGTCATACTTCGCTCTAAGTGATACTCGAACTAGTATAGACACCAAACCTTCGACTCCTCTTACACCAGCCTTCAACAGACTTCGTCCTCACCTTCGAACCAGGCATCACCCAGCGAAGCAGGCTTCGACCACCAAAGCAGACCTCGACAGGCGAAGCAGGCTTCGCCGAGTTTCGAACAGGAGACAGATTTGAACTGTAACTTCTCTTCTCACTCATAGTGTACCTAGATTGCTTTACTGGGAAATTTGTCTAGCCATGTCTTGAGTATTCTATCTATCTGTCTGGTAGCACTGCTTTTGTGTTTCTCTGATCTATCAACAGTTGCTTCTAGGCTAGATACCTTTAGACTTAGGCGATCTGTTCTTTCTGTGTTGTTTTAGTCTTTAGAGGTGCGTTGGGTATTGGGAGCAGGCCATTGATTCGAAAGAATTTTTAGGCGCCCATTCACCCCCCTCTGGTCGCTACTTTCGGTCCTACAACTACATCTTACTACTCGGGCATGTTTGGATTAATGCCAAATGTTGCATCCCATCTACTTTGCACCAGTGTATGCTTCAGTGGAACGACGATGATGTAGAGGTTGTACCGGTAGATACTTCGGCCTAGGTCGCTTTGGTCGATGTGTCTATTGACACCGTCCATGATAAGGTAGAATGTTTGTTTGGTAGAGATCTCTCACACTACAACTTTGTTAGCGTATCTGAGGGACATTTTGTTCTAGTGTCTGTAAAGTCGGCTATTGTAGCACGACTGTCTCTAAATTAGTAGTCATGTCTAGTAAAAGTAATCATGATTGGCTAAAGTTTCGTGTAGAGCAATATCGGTCTTTTAAAGGCGGTATTGTCAAAGCCATTGAAGATTTTAGCGAGGTAGAAAAGTTAGGTCAAGTTTTTGTGTCGGCCGACCCACTAGAGGAGGTATACATAGGCGATGGTACTTTTCCAAGGCCAACTTTTGCAAACAAAAATTTGTAGGATAATGAAAAGCTCGAAGTAATAAAGTTTCTTCGGTCGGATATTGATTGTTTCGCACGGGAGTATAGTGAGATGCCCGGACTAAGTCGCGAGCTCGTGGAGCATCGGTTGCCTATTAAACCCAGGTTTAGGCCTTATAAACAACCCCCTCATCTCTTTAATTCGGTCGTGTATGACTGAGTTAAGGAAGAGATAAAATGATTACTAAAGGCTTAGTTTATTAGGCCATGCAAGTATGCTAAATGGGTTGCTAACATTGTGTCTATAGAGAAGAAAGGGAGTGGCAAGATTCGTGTTTGCATTGATTTCAGGGACTTGAACAAGGCAACTCCGAACGACGAGTATCCCATGCCGATAGCCGACATGTTGATCAACGATGCTTTAGGACACAAGGTACTAAGTTTTCTTGATGGCAACGCTGGTTATAATCAAATATTTATGGCCAAATAGGACGTCTATAAGACAACCTTTTGATGCCCTCATTTTGTCACCTTGTTTGAGTGGGTTGTGATGACTTTTGGTTTAAAGAATGCCGACGCTACATATCAACATGCTATGAACTTTATCTTTCATGATGTTGATAGCAAAAAATGGCATTAATGGTCTAAATTGTCAAAATATCAATTTTTGTTAATATGGGCTGAAAATATGCCTTTCCTGGCATAGGCTGGTCTGATCGGACATGTAGGACCGGTTATACCAGCCCAATGGGTCTGGTTAAACTGGCCCAAGGCTTAAAATCAGAGATAGAGTTTGTTTCGGGCTGTTTTCATCTATAATTAAATCTCAATCACTTTTGGCCGAATCCTACTCAGATCAACTCAAAACCCCAGTTTTGAATCAAACTTTTATTTCAATCTAGTTTCCTTGGCCTAGGATGAGACTTAACGTCCATCTTCGTGGGTATCTGCTGTAAGCCCTTCATGCATCACATCGTAACCGTGGTAAGCCTTATTGATTCACCTGTGAATCAGTCGTTTAATCCACGCAACGAATTTTTATCGTTTTATCGTATTTTGTCAGTTTTCTTGATCACACTTGAGAATTAGGTCTCTAGGTTGAATTGGTACTTGATTTTGGTGTTTTTGCAGAAAATACATCTTCATATTCATCACCAAAGATTTTGGTTTCTGTCCCATACCAGCAAGGAGATCAACAGACAAAACCGGTCTGACCGACGGTGTGGACCCGGTCCAACCAGACTGTGCCGCCTTCGTTAGGACGTTGCTGGCACCATTCGGTCTGACCGGCAGGGTGTATCCCGACGGCCCTTCGCACAAAGGACCCTTCGCACCGGTTCCCTTCATCGGTGCACTCATCGGTCCGACCAGGTTGACTTCACTAGTTCAACCGATTTCCCTCCGCAGTCGAAACACCTTGCAATGAAGACACCTTGAACCGAACCTCGTGGCATTGGAGCCCTTGGTCTGACCAAGGTCTTGCCGTCTGTCCAACTGGGTACCCTTCGCCGGTCTGACCGCATGGGGAATACTTCGCTTCAGGACGCCGAAGAATCCTTCGGTGAAGGCCCTTCGCACTAGCGTCAGTCTAACCGGGGTCTGCACTCTTGTTTGACTGGACAAAAGCCGATGCCCCCTCTAGGACCCTTCGGACTCCGTTGTCATTGGGGTAAAATTTTATACTTCACATGGTCCGACCAACTCAACTTGGCTGGTTTGACCACCTCCTCTATTTTTGGTATAATCGGCTTTAGCTGGCCGATTAGGTCTAACACTATTTGTTGGGGGAAATACTTCACCCTTAGGACTTTAGAGATTGACAGTCAAAGATAAGTTATTGGCTTCGAAGCTCGTGCTTATGCCCGAAGGTGGTGAAGTTTCTAAGCCAAAAGGTGCTTTGGCTTACAATTCGAAGGTACCCTCCGCAGGCTATGAAGCTTCAGTGGAAAACAGCAAGACTGATAAGATGTTTGGCTTATCTTCCTACTCCAGGTAGATTTTACCATTTTAACCCTATTTGGGGCACCGAATAGTTTTCACTATGTCTGTTGTCATTGAGGGGTAAATAGGTCTTTTCCCTAGATTTTTTTGCCTATAAATACCCTCCTTCTTACCCTGTAACAGGCATCGAATACTCGGCTATTTAATACACACTTTCGAACTACTTAAGGTATTATCAAATTCGGAGGCTTGAGATTGTTCTCAACACAAATCCACTATTTGTGAGTTCTTAATCTTACACTACTACAAAGCGACACTGTAGCGGCGGGCAAAATCGACCTATAGTGGCGGGCATCCAGTCCGCCACTGCTCTAACGCCACTGCTATCGCTGGTTAGCAGTGGCGGTCAGAGCGCCCGCCACCGCTGTGTTAACAGCAGTGGCGGGCGTGCTGACATCATCTGCCCGCCACTGCCGTTATCAATAGCAGTGGCGGGCAGATGATGTCAGCACGCCCGCCACCACTATGTCAACAGCAGTGGCGGGCGCGCTGACCTCATCTGCCCGCCACTGCCGTTATCAATAGCAGTGGCGGGCAGATGATGTCAGCACGCCCGCCACTGCTGTGTATAAGCCATAACACAGAATGATGTGATCCCACAAACCAAAACACAGAAATTATATGCTTCACACAGCCATCCACATACACAGCAGCAAAACATCCACATATCCACATACACAGCAGCAAAACATCCACATATCCACATACACAGCAGCAAAACATCCACATATCCACATACACATCCACAACAACAACACATCAACACAACAACCATCAATCTCATCAATTTTCAAAAATTCACAATATTTACATTCTTCCGGTTTTTGTTTCGCAATAACCATCCATCAACACAATTCATTGTTTCACAAATACATGCTCATGCGGTTTATGTTTTCTTGGAAGGCTAACTCATATCTTAATTGGTTCGCCTTTTCATTCTTCCGGCCCAATCATACAAAGTTGGATGCTTGGCCACTTCACTCTCAGGATCGAAAAATACTCCAAGCTCATGAAGAATCTCATGCATCGTGAAGCGGCACATCCTTGATACGATTTCGTACATTTGTGATTCAGAGAGTTGGCTCTTCTCGGCAACGGTTGATGGACCTGACACCTGCATACGTAAAATATAAGTACATACGCTGCAAGTTATATTAGATTAACACACAAGAAATCAACTTACTTCTTTAGTATCCTCAGATACTGTCCGCCCAAACTTTCCTAAGTTATTGCTCATGAAATCACAAGTATAGTAGCCACAATGCACGGAACCAAGAGATTGTTTGTGACACTTCAAAATAGACAAAGTTAGAACGATATATAGTTTGGCTTTATCAATTGAATTAACAATTTTAAAAATATAATATTACCGGAAAGTTGGTTCTGATAAGCATTTCTTTCGGCCTCTGTGGATCATGTGGGCCACCTAACTTTTCCACGTAGTATCTATGTGCACTCTGAATAACATTTAATATATCTTGATATTCTTTTTTGGGTTTGTCGAGCGAGTCGAGCACATAAACCCTTGAGCTTTTTGGGTATATCAGAAGTGCAATCCAATGATCACTATCGAAAGAAGTAATATATGATTATGTTAGTTTCATAATCGATAAAACGTGTTTAAGTGGATATAGTGGGTATACTTACTTAAAGTTATATGCCCCACATATAATTTCTCTGTCCTTCCATTGATACATGCACCGCGCAATATACAACGCGGCACAACTCCTTTTGTTCTTCTTAAGTTTGTCTTCGTCTTTATTGAACATCTTTCTTTGAAATTTTTTCTTACCCGCAGTCCAGTACTTGCTATCATTCTGGTTTAGTGTCGGGTTCAGCGCACTTTGGCTTATTAATGACGGGTTTAGGTACCCATACAATTTAGACTCGTCACCGCGTGAATTACAACTGCATATGTTATAAAACAATAGTCAATATAAGACATTATTTATTTTTTCTTTGTATTGACAAAGTATAAAGTACTTACATGCACCAGAGCATCATGCTTGTGATGTCGGTTCGCTTCAGACGAAACATCCGATGGAAGTCGTCGAAAAATAGTGCAAGCTTAAACTCTGGGCAGTTGAATATTTCTTGTGGAACCGTCAGTTCTATTTGTGTTACACCTAACGAAGACGCTTCGAGGTACCAGTTATGAAATGTTTTCATCGCCCAAGGCATACAATTAAGTACTCCTTGGGGTAATAATGGTTTGCCTGGTTCGTATTCGATATAATCCTCGTCTCCGTAGGTCCTCTTATCAACAGAAAGTGAGCCCGCATGCTTTTGTACTGGAGCCTTTATGGGAGCCGCTTCGGGCATAGAACGTGTTTGCCCCAAAGTATTAAAAAATTTATGCATTTCAGATTTCAGCGCAGAACACTGCCCAGCTTGAACAGTTATCTTGTGGATTGCTGGCTTTGGGCATGCATCTTGTTTTTCAGGCTCGGCAGCAACTAGCACTGGCACTTGAGGATCAGCCGGAACTGGCACTTGAGGCTCAGTCGGAACTAGCACTGGCATTTGATCTGGCTCTGGCACATTTGTGTTGGGCTCATCAGTGGGCTCAAGCACTGGCACTAGCTTTGTCACTTGAGGATCAGAAGTCACTTTCGATTCTATCACTTCTGCCACTTTATTGGGCACTGGCTCTTCCTCTGCCTTTTCCTCTATTTCACGCTCATCAACATGTGATAATGATCCTATATTTTGCACATCCTGAGATGAAAGATATGTGGGGGATTGTGATGAGACAATAGGTGATTTACTCTGAGAACTTGTCTGCAGTAATTTGATATCTCGGCTCGCCCATAGGACAAAGTTATTTAGAGCATCTCCGATTGTCTCAATCCCCTCATCAGGCATTGGAAGATCCAAGGGGTCATTAATAAATCTGTCGTTGGTGATCTCATTGACCTCAACCTTGGTATAGTCAGCAGGAATAGGCCGATTGTGAAATAAATCCCCAGGCATAGCAATGCCTCGTGCAGCCTCTTGGGAATGCCCTTTGCGCCCTATCGGTACATGCAGGCTGCAGGGTGTGTCCTCTTTAATATAATTTACAGGAAATTTGTCTTGTACTGAGCCAACACTGCTTGGTACGTCGAGTCGTACCTCTGGCACAATTATTTGTCCAGCTGCAGCCTGCATTATGTTTGGATTCTCGTTAATAAATTCAAAAAAGTGTCGCTCCCACTCTGCACGGCGCTCTGCGGCGTCGTCTGTGCGTGCTTGACGCTTCTTGTATGTGGCACCCTCCTGTTTCTTGAAAGTATTTTTCCAGGGTGCTATAGAAGAGACACCTCGGGTGCGCCCTCGATGTTCCTCGTTTCCGAGAGCAGATGTAAGCTGGTCATTACATCCCTCGGGCTTGAACTTTCCAGTCTTCTCCAACTCAGCGATTTCCTGTGCTTTCTGGAATACTTCACTAGTCCGTGAGTCGGAGAGCATATATTGGCCCTCGGGTGTTTTTTTAGCTCGACCTAGGAGCCATCTCTTAGTGCGCTGATCAGCACCTGAAAATTGTTCAGGTAACCCAGCCGCACGGTCCTCCTCCTCCTTTCTACTCCACTCATCCTCCTTAGCCTTATATCCACCTGGCCCAAGTTTATGGGGGAACTTATTCTTCTTATTAAGTTCTTTGAACATTATGCTCTCTTGTTTGGCTTCTTCGGAGCAATGCTGCATTTTGAATTCATTCCATTCATTTGGCGTTATAAAGCCGTAGTCGTTGAGTGGCGACTCATCTTTCTGAAGGTATTGTGTGTTCAGTTTAGTCCTAAATGTACGGAGAGCCTTCCCGATAGTCTTCAATGTGGCAGCTTTAGCGTCTTCTAAGCGGTCTTCCGGGAATTTATAATGCGCTTTTATATGCTGCCACAATTCGTTCTTTGTAGCTTCAGGGACAGTCTTCCAATTTTTCCAAACTATCTTACATCGCTCCCTGGCGAGACATCCACAGTCGTTACGCCACTTCGCTGTGATTTCTTTTGGCTTCTTTGGAGCCCCATCAACATGCACTTCTTCAACCTCATAGATAGCTGTATGTAGCTTGTTCTTCTCCCGTTTCCCTCTCCTCTTCGCATTTGCAGACGATGTTGTGGCAGCGGGCTCAACATCTGTTCGCTCAGCTGACTCAATAGCTGGGACAATAGTTGTTCTTTTCTCGACTTGGAATAATCGACGCTTGCTTCCTCGCTTTGGACGATCCTACGATGATAGACAATGTGAGCTTCAGGAATGTAATCCTCGGTTAGAAGCTGCTCTGACTTGTTACTAACGTAATAATTACCTCCGCTTGAGCTTCAGGAATGTAATCCTCATCGGCGTCTTCTCTCGTTCTCTTCTTCCTAGGCTCCATTGGATGTTCATTCTCCGGAGAGTGGTACGAAGATTCGCTATCGGAGGATCCTTCAGATGAACCCTCTTTATTTGTTTTTGCGGGAGACTCGTAGATGAGCTCCTCGATGGAACGTCCTTCTTCCGCCATAGATAAACTATTCATATGAAGATGCTAATGTATCAGAATTTTGGTTATGCAAAAAAGGTCTGATGTCATATTAATCCTAAAGTTAGGATGTTGTGTTGTTTTCTCTCTCTAGTGTTGTTGAGGCCTCAACATATTTTGTGTTGTTTTTCAAAATGTTCATGTCTGCCATGGAACCATGTTCACGCCCATTCCCTGTCAGCAACACGAGAAAGAAGTTGTTGATAGGAATGGACGTGTCACATGGTTTGATGACATACATGAGATAACTCAATAACAATTTGCATCATAGGCCCCTAAAAGGAATTGCAGAATCTAATGTTGGTCTTCAACCGGATGCATGAACTTGAGGATTAGTATATAGTAGCCTTAGAAATAATAGCAGTAGTAAACTGAACACAATGTTGTTGAGGCCTCAGCATATTTTGTGTAGCTTTTCAAAATGTTCATGTCTGCCATGGAACCATGAACACATCCATTCCCTGTCAGCAACACGAGAAAGAAGTTGTTGATAGGAATGGATGTATCTCATGGCTTGATGACATACATGAGATAACTCAATAACAATTTGCATCATAGGCCCCTAAAAGGAATTGCAGAATCTAATGTTGGCCTTCAGCCAGATGCATGAACTTGAGGATTAGTATATAGTAGCCTTAGAAATAATAGCGGTAGTAAACTGGTCACAGTGTTGTTTAGGCCTCAGCATATTTTGTGTAGCTTTTCAAAATGTTCATGGCTGCCATGGAACCGTGAGCACGACCATTCCCTGTCAGCAACACGAGAAAGAAGTTGTTGATAGGAATGGACGTGTCACACGGCTTGATGACATACATGAGATAACTCAATAACAATTTGCATCATAGGCCTCTAAAAGGAATTGCAGAATCTAATGTTGGTATTCAACCGGATGCATGAACTTGAGGATTAGTATATAGTAGCCTTAGAAATAATAGCAGTAGTAAACTGATCACAATGTCGTTGAGGCCTCAGCATATTTTGTTGCCATGGAACATTAGAGGGAAAAACAACACAAAATATGCTGAGGTATCAACAAAACTAAAGAGAGAGAACAACACAATCTCCTAGCTTGAGAATTAATATAGTGGCTTCGGAAGTAATAGCTGACTACTGTAGCCAAGAAGATTTTTCATACATTTCCCACCTTTGACACTGTGATCAGTTTACTACTGTAGCCTCAGAAATAATAGCAGTAGTAAACTGATCACAGTGTCAAAGGTGGAAAATGTATGAACACTCTTCTTGGCTACAGTAGTGAGCTATTACTTCTGAAGCTACTATATTAATCCTCAAGTTAGGAGATTGTGTTGTTCTCTCTCTCTTGTGTTGTTGAGGCCTCAGCATATTTTGTGTTGTCTTTCAAATATGTTCATGGCTGCCATGGAACCGTGAGCACATCCATTCCCTGTCAGCAACACGAGAAAGAAGAAGTTGTTGACCGGAATGGATGTGTCCCACGGCTTGATGACATACATGAGATAACTCAATAACAATTTGCATCATAGGCCCCTAAAAAGAATTGCAGAATCTAATGTTGGCCTTCAGCCAGATGCATGAACTTGAGGATTAGTATATAGTAGCCTTAGAAATAATAGCGGTAGTAAACTGGTCACAGTGTTGTTTAGGCCTCAGCATATTTTGTGTAGCTTTTCAAAATGTTCATGGCTGCCATGGAACCGTGAGCACATCCATTCCCTGTCAGCAACACGAGAAAGAAGTTGTTGATAGGAATGGACGTGTCCCACGGCTTGATGACATACATGAGATAACTCAATAACAATTTGCATCATAGGCCCCTAAAAAGGATTGCAGAATCTAATGTTGGCCTTCAGCCAGATGCATGAACTTGAGGATTAGTATATAGTAGCCTTAGAAATAATAGCGGTAGTAAACTGGTCACAGTGTTGTTTAGGCCTCAGCATATTTTGTGTAGCTTTTCAAAATGTTCATGGCTGCCATGGAACCGTGAGCACATCCATTCCCTATCAGCAACACGAGAAAGAAGTTGTTGACCGGAATGGATGTGTCTCACGGCTTGATGACATACATGAGATAACTCAATTACAATTTGCATCATAGGCCTCTAAAAGTTGTTCTAAAAAAGTGGTAATGTGGTATCCAATATTTCTCATGGCATAACTTAGATATAGAAGACTTCACTCAAGAACTAGATTTAGCTCCAATGAGTCAAATTAAAGAGTACATCACAAACTTGCTATTTAATCTTTATGTCTAATCAAGAAATCAGAATTTAAACAAACTTAATTATCTAAACACCTTGCAATGATTTCAAGGGTAGCCGAGGGTGGCGTGGGCTTTGGGAGCGACGTGCGGAGTTTGGCGCCGACGGCCTTCGGGGACGACGACGACGGGCTCCGAGGGCGGCGTGGGCTCCGGGAGCGGTGGCAATGGGCAGAGTTCGGCGCACGGGAGTTAGTGAACACTCTTCAAATGAAGTAAACAAGCATATATATATGTAATATTATTAAACCCCAAGTTTAAATCTTTTAAAATTTTAAGACCCGTAAAGTAGAATTATTTTAATGAATAAAAAACCTATGATTGATAACCAATCATTGGAGTTACACTCAGAAACACTCACCAAAATTACATGATAACCAATCATGGTTTATCTACTTCGATGGTTACTCAATTTAGTTACTTATACCAAGCAATTGAGACTTTAATCAAGTTTAACTATTCTTGCAAGACCAAACAGAATGTGTAAGATTTAGAATGGCACAATCTTGACATTGAATAGTACTGAAAACAGAAATCCTTTTGAACATCACTCAACAGATTAGACAAATGAATTTCAGTATCAACTGACTTTAGTACTGTATTTTCAGATCAATCATGGCACAAAATAGATTACCAGAAAAACCTTGAGAAGAACTTAAACATATGTTGTGGCTATAAAAATTATACACTATAGTGCAGGTTTGATTCATCCACCATTTAGCAATCAGCAGGGACAAAAACCTTCACTAAACATATAGCAATCAGCAGAGAAAATTGGAAAAGGGGAAGTTTTTAGCAACCTGAACGGGGACGGCGGCGTGCGCTCGGGGACGGGGACGGCGGCGCGGAGTCTGGGGACAGCGACGTGGGCTCCGGCGGAGTTCAGGGTGACGACGGCGACGGGTTCCGAGGGTGGCGGCGCGGGCTCCGGGACGGGGATGGCGGTGTGCGTCGAGGACGGGGACGGCAGCGACGAGGGGTCCGGGTACACCGACGCGGGGATGCCCGGAAAGTACTCACCGGGGACGGGGACGGCGGCGCGGGGTCTGGCGACAGCGACGTGGGCTCCGGCGGAGTTCGGGGCGACGACGGCAACGGGTTCCGAGGGTGGCGGCGCGGGCTCCGGGACGGGGATGGCGGCGTGCGTCGAGGACGGGGACGGCAACGATGGCTCCGAGGTGGCGGTGAGGGGTCCGGGGACACCAACGGCTCTGAGATGGCGGCGACGGGCTTCGGCGGCGCGGGCACTGGGAGCGGTAGTAACTGGCAGGAGAAGATTAGGGCTTAGGGTTTTAGACGCGGGAGCGAAACTTTTATATAGGTGGATTAGCAGTGGCGGGCACACGCTGATGTCATCTTGCCCGCCACTGATATTTATCGTAGTAGTGGCGGGCAAAGACATAGTAGTGGCGGGCCGCTGACGTCACCGACCGCCACTGCTAGGGTTTAGTCTGGGCGGGTGGAAAAAAGTATAGTAGTGGCGGGCATATGCTGACGTCAGCATGCCCGCCACTACTAAAAGGATAGCGGTGGCGGGTTGGTGACGTCATCATGCCCGCCACTACTAATCCGCCGTTGGTGTGGTTATCTAGCATACGTTGCCCTTCAAGTCGAGAAAGACTTAGTAGCGCAGTGGTGCGGGGGTTGCTTTGGTGCCATGCGGTTCGAGGTTCGAACCTTGCTGCCTGCAGGCGGTTTGAGGTTCGAACCTTGCTGCTAGCATCCAAACATTTTTTTACATTTCTATTCTAATTTTCATTACTTTTTTATTCATGTTTAAATTCTAGTTTAAACTTAATTTTTTTAAAAATAAAAATACATCATAACTTATCAAATTAGAAAATATGTATTTTTATGCCTCACTTTACTTTTTTTTATTTCATTAATAAACATGTACAATAAAAATACATCATAACTTATCTATAGTTTATTCTTCCTTTGAAATTGAAACTTTTTGTACAATAAAAATACAACACCAATATTCTAATTGCAAAAATTGGTATTTTTCTCCCTTAGTTTACTGTTTTTATTATTAAGTGTGTTTTTATTACATGTTGTTACGATATGATCGAGACTTTTGTAGCGCGGTGGTGCGGGGGCTCGCTTTTGACACATCATGTTTATTTGAAAGCAAGTAAACAAACACAAGTCCAGGCTGGGGAAAACCAGCTTACACATCGAAACGCACTACTGGTCAAACCCAAAGGAAAGATATGGTTTGGAGCTTCTTCTTCTTCCTCGGCACAAACCCAACCTATTTCTGGTTAAACAGATTAAAAGCCTCAACTTGCCAATCCTCAACCAACTCGGCATCATCAGGCAGTCTAAACTTCTCTCCATGTTCCTGAACAAGAAAATACACGCGGCGACGATAGTGAGAACAACTTATTATCAATGATTGAATTGGATGATAAAAATATAAAATTTGCATAAAAAGAGGATCTTGCCTCCTTCATCCTCTTGCTGCCGCATTGCTCTACATGCTTCCCTTTTCCACAGCTAGCCTCGGCATGTTTCCCTCTACCACCGGTTGTCTCATCATTCTTCCGTAGCACAACACTTACCCTATCTGGTTGCGGCGATCGCGAGTCGTCCTCCGAGTCGGAGTCCATTATGAGAATCACTTTCTTCGCCAAACAACTGCAAACTACACCATCATGTACCTTATGTTTACCGCATTTGCAAACCTCACACACGCCACTTGATGTAGAGTCTGAGGATCGACTGTTTGTTGGTTCAATCTTAGGAGGAGCCATCTGTATTTTTTTGTCACATTGATATAACATTAAAAAACCCTAAGCTAGTAATATTATAGTACATTAAAAAACATTATTGTTATAGTGGAAATTTGTTTTCTCAGATATTTTTTATAGTACATTAAAAAAATTATTGTTATAGTGGAAATTTTTTTCTCAGAAATTTTTTACAGTAGATTAAAAACATTATTGTTATAGTGCATTCTACTAGTAATATTATACTAAATTATATTACCACGCATAAATTAATATAACAATCCTCCATCATTTTAACCCTAAGCTCGAATAAAATAAGACCAAATAAAGAAGTAGGTTAATAATTATTTACTGATCGACTGGATGGCGGCGACGACGGGCGGCGCCGACGGGCTCCGAGGAAGGCGGCGACGGGCGGAGGGCAGCGGCGACGTGCTCCGGGACGTCGACGGCGGCGACGGGAGGAGGGGGGCGAGTTTAGGGTTCAGAAAATGAAACTAGGTTTTCGGACGGCGGGAGTGGAAAGTATATATAGGTGTCTTAGTAGTGGCGGGCATGATGACGTCATCATGCCCGCCACTACTAAAATGATAGCGGTGGCGGTCTGGTGACGTCATCATGCCCGCCACTACTAATCCGCCGTTGGTGGGATTATCTAGCATACGTTGCCACTCAAGTCGAGAAAGACTTGGTAGCGCAGTGGTGCGGGGGTTGCTTTGGTGCCATGCGGTTCGAGGTTCGAACCTTGCTGCCTGCAGGCGGTTTGAGGTTCGAACCTTGCTGCTAGCATCCAAACATTTTTTTTTTACATTTCTATTCTAATTTTCATGACTTTTTTATTCATAATTAAATTCTAGTTTGAACTTGATTTTTTTAACAATAAAAATAAATCATAACTTATCAAATTTAAAAAATTGGTATTATTCTGCCTCACTTTACTTTTTCTCCCTTAGTGTACTGTTTTTATTTCATTAAGTGTGTTTTTATGATCAAAGTCAAAAAAAGTTCAATTTGAACTACAAGACATGAAATAATTCACAACACTCAATCCTCATTTGATCTTGAAAATGTTTTGATAATAAATGACATAATTGATTTTACAACTAAACATAAATGATCTAGCCTTGAACTAATTTTCCATCGCCATTGGTGCGTAGATAAGGAATCACACTGCCAAATGACAGTTTTGCTTCAACCACATTGATCCTTGATATGTCAACGAAAAACGGCACCTCATCAAACTGATTGTATTCTTCTTCGTCTTCGACTCCATCAACTCCAACAATTCTTTGTTTTCCTGGAGCAACGATGTATTTTTTCTCATCTTTAGGATCAAGTATGTAAAATACTTGTGCCACGGATTGAGCGAGTATCCAAGGGTCATCTTTATAAGCCACCTTATTAAGGTCAACTATCGTAAACCCGTAATCATCCACCTCCACACCTTCTGGATGTCTCACCCACTGACACTTAAATACAGGGATTTCTATAGAGTTCCCGTAGTTAAGTTCCCATATTTCTTCGATGTATCCATAGTAAGCATTCTTTTGTCCAGTGCTATCTTCTGCTTCTCCTCTGACACCACTATTTTGGCGCTGACTCCTTTGATCCTTTGCTTTGGTATAGAATGTGAAACCATTGATGTCATACGCTTGCCATGTTTTAACCATGCTCAATGGACCGTAAGACAATTTATTTATCATCATCTCTTCGTCGGTTTCTCCGATCGAAAGGTTTAGATCCCTCAGCCATGATGTGAAATAAATTTTGTGTTCTTTCATAATCCATTGTTCATCGTGATCTTCATTCTTTTCACGAAGCTCTTGTAGGTGTTGTTCAACATATGGTCTCATAATCGCCAACTGATGCATTACACTGTAATGTGATTCTCTTATTCTTTGATAACTATTGTCTCGTATGATTTTCCTGCCTTTAGTTCCTTTACCGGTGAGTCTTCCATGGTGCCGCGACACGGGAACTCCTATTGGTCTTCCATCTCTTATGTAATCTGCATAGCACTCAATGACTTCCTCAGTCGTGTAGCCCTCTATCATGGAACCCTCTGGATAAGCACGATTTCGTACGTAACCCTTGAAGATAACCATTAGACGCTCGTACGCATACATATTGTGCAGGTACGTTGGACCGAGAACAAAGATTTGGTCTGCTATATGTATCATATAGTGCTCCATAATATCAAAATATGAAGGAGGAAAGCACATCTCAAGCTGACACATAGTCTCCCTCATTTGTTTACGTAATTCATTTAACTCTTCAGTGTCGATCACCTTCTTTGATATGACATTGAAGAAGTGACACATGCGTGTTATCACCATCTTCAGAAATGAATGTTTGACTCCTCTTACTGCGATGGCGAGGAATAGCCCAAGCATAACATGACAATCATGAGTGTTGTAGCCGCTCATCCTCAAATCTGCTACGGAGACAATATTCTTTATATTCGTTGAGAATCCTGTTGGAACTCTAATTCCATGTAGACACCTGCAGATTGATCTTTTCTCGTCAATTGTGAGGTTATAGCTAGCAGCCGGAAGGAAAAATTTTCCATTGGCCCTTTCCTGTGGGTGAAGCTCGGGTCTAATTCCGAGAGTTTGAAGGTCCCTTCGTACTTTGAGTCCATCTTTTGATTTGCCCGGTATGTCTAACAAAATACCGATAGTGCTTTCGAAGACATTCTTCTCAACGTGCATTGTATCGATAGCATGACCAATCTCCAACTCCTTCCAATAGGGCAAATATCTAAAGAAGATCGACTGCTTTTTAAATGGAGCGTCCTTTGAAATTTTTTCAGATTTCTTCCTCTTCTTTCCGAAAACAACTTTGATATTCTTTACCATTTCGAATAGAAATTTGCCATCTCGATTTCGTGGAGGCTGTCCAAGCTCGATTGTACCGTCGAAATGGTTCCTATTTCTTCGATATTTGTGGTTTTTTGGTAAAAATCTGCGGTGTCGCATATATATCGTCTTAACGAATGATGGAAGATGCATAGATTCTGTCTGGTCCACACACACTACACATGCTGTCTTTCCTTTAACCTGTCCTGTTAGGGACATGCGTCCTGGGTTGTCAGCTATGGTGCAAAAGATTATGGCTCTTAGATTGAAGTGCTCTTTCTTGTGCTCATCCCACACACAGACACCATGTTCCCATAGACGTTTCATATCCTCCATCAAAGGTTCTAGAAAGATATCAATGTCATTGCCAGGTTGTTTTGGACCAGAAATTAGAGTAGTGAGCATAAGGTATTTTCTTTTATGGCACAACCATGATGGAATGTTGAACAAGCATAGAAAGACTGGCCACGTACTATGTGGGTTCCTCATCTCACCGAAGGGATTCATTCCATCCGTGCTAAGTCCCATCCTAATATTTCTAGGATCGTCCGAGAAATCTGGATGGGCCAAGTCAAATGATTTCCACTGCCTAGCATCCGCAGGGTGCCGAAGTTTTCCGTCCTTCTTTCGCCCAGCGAAATGCCAGATTAATAGTTCAGCATCTCTAGGATTAGAGAACATACGTTTCAAGCGATCAATCACCGGTAGGTACCACATTACTAAGGCCGGAACTTTCCTCTCCATCTTTTTTCCAGGATGGTCTTCAATAACATTTTTATTCCTCTTCTGCAACCTCTTATTATTCTTCTTCTGGTGGTCATTGTAGTCCTCCGCACAGTCATTTGGACGTTTGTATCGACTCGCGTTGCACTGCGGACATCTCTCTAACAATCCATACTCTTTTCGATATAGGATACAGTGGTTCGGGCATGCATGAATCTTCTGAACGCCCAAAGTCAACGGACAAATCATCTTCTTTGCTTGGTACGTATCAGATGGTAAACCATTGGGTTTTGGCAAAACCTTTTTTAGGAGTTGTAAAAGATCTGAAAAACTGGTGTCAGACCATCCATTGCTGGCCTTCAGTTTCATAAGCTCAAGAATTGTGTACAACACAGTATACTGCTTATCGCATCCGTGGCGTTCCTCGTAAAGAAGGTTTTTTGATGCTTTGTCAAGTGCTTCAAAGTTATCGTATCCTTTGGTTGTAGTTCTCTGCAACAACACCTCAGGCGCAACATTTCGCATCAGTTCCTCCACATCAAAGGCGTCATCATCATCATGTTCATCAACATCATCATGTGTTATGTCGGATGTATGATCACAACCTCTTCTATGTTGATGAGCATCTTGCGGCACATCAGAATCTTCAGGAGGATTTTGGCCCATCTCACCGTGTTTCGTCCATATATAATAGTTCTTCACGAAACCATTTTTCAACAAGTGAAATCGTATGGTTTCACGATCAGAACACGGATACATCGCTTCGTTTTTACAAACTTTACAAGGACAATATATTGCCTCTTCACTCTGACGGGAAGCATATTGTGCGGCAGCTTCAGTAAATTCAGTTACTCTGTTAAAATATGCCACCACATCTCCGTCGTTGGACGAGTACATCTAGGACCTGTGCTCCATCTAAAACATATATTATTTGAAAAAATATTAATAAAATCATTATTGTTAATTTTATTAATTTACAAATTGAAAATATATTGATTTATTACCGCTCATAACAACATTAATTAAAAATCCTCAATGCTTTAATTAAAACTACTTATTAAGCAGAAAAAATTATTAAATAAATTAACTATATTGGTTTCTCTCTCTCTCCAAACAACATAACTCTAGATCTATAATCATAAATCAAATTAAAAAAGAGATTAAAATGACGTAAATCAATATACAAGTGATGAATAATTGTGAGGAGGGTCATATTTGTTCATTTGGGAGAAGGTAACACCGTAAATGGAAGATTATTTGAAAATTTCTATTCACAAACCCTAAATTAGAAAAACGATAATAACTCATTGTATACATGATTAAATACAAAATAAATGTGAGATTCGGAATGGATTTACCTCCTAGAATGAAATCCTTCAAAAGAAACGAAAACAAAGCCTCCCCCCTCTTTATCTAGATTTTTGTCGCCATTGTACGGACAAAATTGAATGCGAACTCCAGTAGAGCTCGGGGAGGAAGACGCTGCGCATTTATAGCTAGAATAGTAGTGGCGGTCGCAAGTGATGTCATCATTACTTTAGTGGCGGCCATCTTAGCAGCGGCGGGCAGCACCAGCGCCCGCCACTGCTATTGGTACATTAGTGGCGGTCCGGGCTGACGTCATCACCGACCGCCACTACTTTACCAGCAGTAGTGGCGGGCGCTGGTGCTGCCGTCAGCACCAGCAACTCTAGTGGCGGGCATCTAATGGCCCGCCACTACAGTGGTTTCGCCCAACGCCACTACAGTGACAGTTTGTAGTAGTGTTAGAGAACCTGTTAGCGTAATCTTTTACCCAACAGTTGGCGCCATCCGTGGGGATCCTAGTCCTAAAAGCTAGTTCTCTACTGTCGACTGTACTTCGAAGAGCACTTGCGGAGGGAGCTTCGGAGTCTCAATATTCTGCGCACCCTTCGGTAAGGGGCTTCTTAGTGCAGTTCGAAAGCCTTCCCTCACCTTCCCAAACCAATCGAAGTCCTCGGTCTTCGGACCTTGTCTTCGTCCTCCCCGAAGGTCCCCTCGGACCAACGGAGCAGGACCTTCAGCTATCCTCACAATCCCCGAAGGGGTTGCCGGACGTCGAGCACCCTGAGGCCCTCGAGCTGCTCCTACGGTGCTCCAAACCGACTATGCTAGTTCCCGAGACTCGGAGCTCCCCTCCGAAGGAGACGAAGACCTTCCTGAGGATGAGGCTACTCAAGTAGCATGACTTCAGGAGGAAGTGGCTAGGTGGAGAAAAGATGCCGCTGATCGACTCCACTCTCAAGATTCCACCCAGGCTCCATAAGGGCCCCAAGACGGTGGTGCTGGCAACCTTCCCGAAGTTGTCCAAGTCCCGGAGGAGGCTAAGAACACATCCTTTGACGACGAGTCTCCGCTGCATTCGGACCTGCAAATGGCGCCCTTAGATCCCAGGTTCAAAGCCTCGAAGTTGCACAAGTATTCCGGTGGGTCTGACCCCGGAGAATTCGCTCGCTCGTATGCTCTGGCGATAGAAGCCAGCGGAGGGGTGCGTAATACTATGGCGATGTGTTTCCCCCTCACTCTCGAAGGAGTAGCTCTCTGATGGTTCTGGTCTTTGAGTCTAGGATTGATCAAGTCCTGGGAGCAGTTGAAAAGGAAGTTTGTAAGCAACTTCCAAGGTACGTTTGTGGCCCCAATGTCGACGGGGAGTTTATTTCAGGTGAAGCAGCGAGCAGGGGAGACGCTTCGGGAATACTTCACGCACTTTGCCCACACCAAATCACAGATCAAGGGCTTGTCTACCTCTTCGGTAGTCGACGTCGCCCGTGAAGGTGTGTTGAACCGAGATCTCCTCAACAAGATTCATCGGAAACTAGTGTCATCCGTGGCACAACTGATGGCATACTTCGAACAGTATGCCAAGGCGAAGGAAGGCTGCCTCCAAAGAGCCGCAACACCTGCACCAGCCCTTCGGGAAGTGAAGATGGAGCCCGAAGCCTCAACCTCTCTGCAAACCCCTCATGACAATCGCTTCAACGATCACAGGTGCGGAAAGAAGCACTTCCACTCGGAGGTGTTGAACATTGCACCCTCAGCCCCAAAGGCACCTGCCAACTTTTAGCAGGCGCAAGGCTTCAAGGTTGGAGCTCCGAAGCCCCAAGAAAGAATACCTGGCAGGCGTCAGAGCTTTTTATGCTGCGTGCATGGCAAGAATAGAAGCCATGACACGAAGGATTGTAAGACAGTATTAACCCTTCAAGGTGAATACTTGGGACGAAGTACAGGGCGAGGTACTTCTGATTGGGCTCCTCCAGCGGCACGTTTGGAGCCTGTGCAAATCGTGGCCCCAGCAGGCATCCTCGAAGCACCCATGCAGCTACCGGTGGCCAACATTATGCCACCACCGAAGCAGGAAGACCCCCAAGACTACGGCAAGCGAGTGGTCCTGCCCATCTCCCGAGGGGGGACCCTCGGTAACATGTCCAAAATGCAGCGACGAGAATATGTCCGTGAAGTAGGACACATAGGGACCTCAAATTTCGCGGAGGGAATGCACGAATTGTCTCATGTACCTATTTCCTTTGCTGCCAATGATGCTGCGGGGGTGAAGTTCCCCCATGCTGACCCCTTGGTCATTTTAGCAGATATAGCTGGGGTGGAAGTTCGAAGGATCCTAGTGGACGGTGGGAGCTCCGCATACATACTTTTTGTCCAGGCCTTCGATCAGATGTGCATTCCTCAAGGGCATTTACTTCCGGCGGCCCGCCCACTTCAAGGTTTCGCAGGTCCGCCTCTCGATGCCCTCGGCCATATAGGCCTCGAGGTTTCCTTCGGAGAGGGGCCCTTGGCCAGGGTGGAAGTGGTGATCTTCGACGTCGTCGACGCCCCATATGCCTACAATGCAATTTTCGGATGGGGGATGCTGAACCAGTTCGGGGCTGTAGCACATCACAACTATCTATGTCTCAAGATGCCCACGCAAGATGGAGTTCTCACTATCTCAGGAGACCAAATTGTAGCCCGAAGAATGGAGTATGGCCACGGTCACCCATTGGACCCTCGGCAAGTACACAGTGTGACGGAGCACACGGAGGAGGTTCCGGAGTCTTCGAACTCCTCGAAGGGCCTTTCCCTCAAGCCAATCCCGGAAGGTGATGTCATCATGAAGATAATTCTGAAGGATGGCAAAGAATACCCAATACAGTTCGGCAAGGGGCTATCTCCGGAGATAGCTGCTTCGTTGGAAGAAGTAGTCAAGCAAAATTTGGACATCTTTGCCTGGACTGACGAAGACATCTGATGAGGACATCACTTCACATGATACACACATACACCACCCTGATACACACATGCACCAACATGATACACACCTGCACCACCATGATACACACATGCACCAACATGATACACACATGCACCATCAACCTACAATTCAATTACAGGTTAATTCTTTCCTTAGCAACTATGTTAACATTTGTTTGGATGGGATGCTACTGAATACTAGTGATATTTTGTTGCTTAGGAACATGGGAGATGGAATAGGAGAGTTGGAGTTGAAGACGGAGTCGCACAGATGATTTGAAGTCAAGAATTCGCTGGTTCGGACTACATCAACCACCATGAACCAAAATCGGCGTAACTTCCACATACGAAGTTTGATTGGCGCGTTCTTGGACTTTTTGGAAAGCTAAGGAGAAGATGGATCTTTTGGCGCCTCTTTTGGAGTCTCGAGTCGTCCTGTGTGACTGAAACAGTCCTGCGTGTTAGAACTGGGCCGAGTTAGACCTTATACTGAGTTGGAGGCCGTGTTGGCCCATAGTTCGAGTCGTGTGCGCCTCCTACAGGCTGCCCACGCCTTATATACTCACGCCAGCCGCCATTAGGGTGAGGTTTTGCTTTGTTTGCATCTACACTTTTGTGTTTAGATCCCGCACCTGCACCGGACCGATCGGCTGCTGCATCAGCATTTGTTAAACTTCTCCTCATCATAGTTCATCTGTGATTTGGCATTCGACTTGTGTTCTTCCTATTCTTGCTTGTGTTCTTGGGTTCGCTTGCACTAACTACCCTTCATGGCGAGGTCAATCGCGCCCTGCGTGGTTGATAACCGACGGAGACAGTGGTGTAGCGATTGCAAGGTTTTGATCCGCCGGACCGGAGCCTTGGATCGTCAACGTCGAGATTCTCCACCAATCCAAGTTATCCTTACCTAGCGGAAGATCGGGACCAATCCCCCATTAACATCACCGGGGTTGACCGAAGTATCATCGAGCATAGCATGCTTTTCATCCGAAGGCTAGGCCAGTACGCCAGGGGCTTCGTAAGTTGTCTGCAGAGAGGGCGGACCTCACCAAGATAGAAGTAGAAAAATTGCTAAGGGATGGCATCATCAGGGAAGTAGCCCACACGAAGTGGTTGGCTAACCTTGTTTTTGTCAGGAAAAAGGTTCTCCGGCAAATGGCGCATGTGCATTGATTTTACATCATTAAATAAAGCATGCCCGCGAGACCCCTACCATATGCCCCGAATAGACCAGCTGGTGGATTCTACGGCTGGCTCCGAATTACTGAGTTTCTTGGATTCTTACTCCTGTTATAATCAAGTCTGGCTAAAGCACGAGGACGAAGCCAATACAAGTTTCATAACCCCATCCGGAGTATTTTGTTATATAAGAATGCCTTTTGGCTTGCGGAATGCCAGTGCCACATTCTCACATTTGATAGCTAAGGCTCTAGGTCACCAAATAGGCCGAAATGTCAAAGCCTATATGGATGATATTGTAGTAAAGAGTGCTGCAAAGCACCATCATAGCCTAGACCCTGGCATGTGGAGTTCGCCTCAACCCTGAAAAATGTATATTCGGGGCGCAAGCAGGAAAACTGCTAGGGTACTTAGTTTCGAGTAGGGGAATCGAAGCTAGCCCGACACAGATAAGTGCATTGCAAAGAATGGTTTCCACCAGAAAATTTGAAGCAAGTCCAGAAGCTAACAGGACAGCTCACAGCTCTCAGCAGATTCCTGGCCAGATCAGCCGAACGAAGCCTTCCATTTTTCAAAGCTCTAAAGGGGCCCAGAAGTTTCAACTGGACGCCGAAGTGCTAGAAGAGCTTCGATGATATCAAAGAGTACCTCGGAAGCCTGTCGACACTTATTGTGCCCCTCCCGGAACAAACTCTCCTTCTTTATCTTGCAGCAACGGGCTCCGCAATAAGTGCAGTATTGGTCAGATAAGTTGAGTTTAAGGGAAAGCTGGTGCAAAACCATGTTTATTCTATCTCAGAAGCTTTGTCCGGAGCAAAGACAAGATACTCCGAGCTCGAGAAATTTTCTTATGTTTTAGTAATGGCCTCGCAGAAGCTAAGACATTACTTTCTAGCACATAACCTAATCGTTCCTACATCGTATCCCCTTGGTGATATGCTTCGGAGCCAAGATTCTACGGGTAGGATCGGAAAATGGGCTATCGAGCTAGCCCCTTTAGAATTTCCTTCACGATGAGAACAACTATCAAATCCCAGATCATAGCTGACTTCATAGCAGAGTGGACTTCATCTGCAGTTTGGGCTTCGGAAGAACCCTCCGAAGGTCTATGGACAATTTTTTTTGACGGAGCCTATCAAGCATCTGGTGCTAGAGCTGGAGCTGTAATAATATTGTCGTAAGGGCAAAAGGCCATGTATTTTGCGACGCTCAACTTTAAGACCACCAATAATATCGTAGAGTACGAAGGAATCTTGCTAGGCCTCCAAAAGGCAAAGGCACTTGGAGTAGCAAGGATAATAATTAAAACAGATTCCCAAGTCGTCGCAGGGCATGTTGACAAAAGCTTTCAAGCAAGGAACCCACATCTGGCAAAGTATCTGAAATAAATCCGCAAGACAGAAGCAGTATTCAAAGGATTTTATGTTCTAAGTATCCCTCGAGCAGATAATCAGCTTGCAGACATTCTATCAAAGGGTGCAACCGGAGCATTGGATCTCCCGGAGGGTGCTTTCTATGAAGAGCTAGTCAAGCCTTCAGTAAATCAATTACCCTCCGCAGAAGTCCTTTGCATCCCAGCTACAGATTGGCGGGCTTCGATAATGGATGTCTTGCAAAGCAGCGTAGTTTCGTTAGAAGGTCCGGATTTCCGAAGGTTGCAAGCAAGGGCTCGAAATTATAAGTTTGTCAATGGAATGTTATACAAAGTTGGAGTTTGTTCTCCCCTAATCCGGTGCATATCACAACCCGAAGGCCAAGATATACTTCGGGACATCCACAGAGGTTTATGTGGAAGCCACCTAGCCCCCCGTGCTCTAGCAGGAAAGACACTCCGGTAGGGCCTCTACTGGCCGACAATTGTAAGAGATGCGGAGGAATTGTTTTTGACCTGTCAAGGATGCTAGTGGATGTGTAGACGGAGCCACCGTCCACCAATACCACTTCAAGTTATTGCCCCGGTGTGGCCAATGGCACGATGGGGAATGGATCTCATCGGCCCCTTTCCCGTGGCAAAAGGCAGCTTGAAGTTTGCAGTGGTAGCAATTGAGTATTTTTCTAAGTGGGTCGAAGCAGAACCCCTAACTACTATCGCTTCAAGGAATGTGCAAAAATTCTTCTGGCAAAATATCATATGCAGGTTCGGAGTGCCAAGGGAGCTAACTGTGGATAATGGAACTTAGTTCGAAGCCGAAACTTTTAAAGAAATTTGTGAAGAACTAGGCATCAAGTTATGCTTCGCAGTAGTTCGCTATCCACAATCCAACGGAGCCGTCGAGTGAGCCAACTGGAATATTCTCTTCGGTCTGAATCGAACGATTGTCCGGTTGGCCAAGGGGCTGTGGACCGAAGAACTCCTTAAGATTCTATAATCCATTCAGACCACTCAAGCCAGGTCCACAGGCTTCACCCCATTAAGGCTGCTATTCGGAGATGAGGCCATGACTCCTACGGAGCTCAAGGGTGGGCCCCTTCGCGTAGTAGAACCTGGAGATGAAGACGAGAGAAGCACTTCGCTGGACTTGTCAAAAGAAACAAGGCTTTGAGCTGTCGCCAATCTGACGAAGTGCCAAGACCAAACAAAAACATGTTATGACCCGAAGATAAAGCTGAACCAGCTTAAGCCAGGTCATTTAGTTTTGCGAAGTGTAATAGCTCCGGGGAAGCTAGGAAATAAATAGGAAGGACCATATATTATACACTTAGGGGCTCCTTGTAATCATTTGTAAAAGTTCCTTTCTAAATAAAAATGGAGGTTCGAATCTTGTTTGCTCTTCGAATATCCCTTACTCCTGGTGGACGCATCAGGAGAACGGAGATGCTTGCGGAGTCACGCATCTTTCCAAGAACCCGGACGACGGCCTTCGAACCATTGGTTCAAGGACTCCATTGACAGCCTGCAGATTCTAGGCTCTGGCTTGTTAGGATCCGTAGAAGAGTTTAAGGACTTTAAAAGAACAGATTTTTGACCTCTAGGTTCGAAACATCTGTAAAAGAGCCGAAGGTGGCCAGCCTGCGGATTCCAGGCTCCGACTTGTTAGGATCCGTAGAAGAGTCTAAGGACTTTAAAAGAACACATTTCCGGCCTGCCGGTTCGAAGCATCTGTAAAAGAGCCAAAGGTGGCCAGCCTGCGGATTCCAGGATCCATCTTGTTAGGATCCGTAGAAGAGTCTGAGGACTTTAAAAGAATAGATTTCCAGCCTTCGGGTTCGAAGCATCTGTAAAAGAGTCGAAGGTGACCAAGCAATAAGGTTACTATGGGAGCTTACAAGTATAAACTCATCTCCGAAACTTATAAAAATCATAATACAAATGCATGGTTCGAAGAACTCTACGAAAAAGTAAAGTATGATTACTAAGTGTTGTGCGAAGCATCAGATTGTTATACAAATCATTGTGTCTGACGGACTCTATCGCAACGCGTACGGTGCACCACCCACAAGGAGGGGCAGGGGAGTAAGGAACAACAAGATGCTTTCGAAGCAATTCATATTAATTGAATAATCATACTTTTACATCAAGAGAAATTTTGGTCTAAGCCTAGATAAAATGAGAGACCCATCCAACCTCTAGAACTACTTCTAAGGCTACTTCGACCTTCGGAGCTCGAAGCCGTCGGGACTATCTTGTTAGTTTGAGTGCTTCTCTTCTTTGAAGCTCGCAGTTTTCTCTGCTCCTCTTGAAGTTCAGCACAAGTCAGAAGACTTTCGGAGCTAGCCTCTACAAGGTCTTCGGCCTGGTACTCCGAGTCAGACCAATCTACGTACTTAGAGGATGAAGATGTTTTTTCCTTTTCCTCTTCTTTGATATAAGCTAAGACTTCGCCGCAAACTTCGGGTGCTATATCTCCTTGATATCCGCAAGGAACAGAGAAGTGTGAGCATTGGTAAGGTCTTAAGCTTTCGAGGAATGTCCACTTCCGACGAAGCCCTTCGTTAAGTTCCAATACTTCAAAGTCAAGCTCCGAAGGACATGGCAAAACTTAAAAGAATAAACATCCAAACAAGCTCCTCGTTTATAAACTTTACATTCATTAATGCAAGGGGCTTTACAATATTTCTTGTACACTTTCAAGCGCCCTATAGGACTATACCTAAGGGTCGGTTGGCAGAGCAGGAGGTGTTGGAGCTGGCGAAGCTGGAAGAGGAGGCCATGTTTGCGCTTGTTTTTGTCGGTGGGCCTCGTCGATCCAGTTTTTGGCTGCAGCCTTGTGGTCTGTTTTCCAGATTGACCAGAAAGCTTACCAGGTCGAAGCTACATCCTATGAAGGATGCAACAAGCCCTCGTCGGCAAAGCCTGCTGGCGTCGAACCCCCAACCGGAGCGACCGAAATCCCAAGAGCTTCAAGATGACGGAGGACTCCGATTCCAGCAACTTGTCCGGAGATCTCTCCGTACCGGACGCCGAAGCCCATCATCAGCTTCGTCGCCACTTGAATCATCTTCAGCTTTCGGTCTAGGGGCTCACCTACCGCAGTAGAGGATGAAAGGCACATGGTGCTGAAGTACTCCAAGGTACCCTGAAGGGCATCCATGGTACGTTCTGCTATTTAAGTATTCTTCGTCTCTGCCGCCTCCAGCCCCACAGCAGCAGCAGATACTTCAGCCATTTTGGATAGCAAGGTGCTCTTCTGAGCCATCGCCTATTTGAGCAAGCCTTGGAGTTCATCAAGTTGCACGCTCGAAGTAGCTGCCGCTTGCCGGCGCTTCTGAGGAGCCATGCTGAATAGCGTGGGCCTCATGGCTCCAGAAGTGATGAGTCATTGTCAACGATAGTCAAAGAGGACAGAAGAAGAAGAGATCTGCTGTTTCATGGGCCGCGTGTGACTCAGGTACACGGGCAGCAAGCGACTGTCGGGCAGAGGAGGCTGCGAAGTCGAGCTGGCCCAATCCGGGTCCATGGGCCAGAAGCAGTAGAAGACCCACTGGGCTGTTGACCAGGGTTGACTCAGGTACACGGGCGGTGAGTGATTGCCGGGCTGAGAGAGCTGCGGAATCGGGCCGGCCCAATCCGGGTACCTGGTGCAAAGTCGGTGGAGGCTTTGTCAGTTTCGGCGCAAAACTGACAACCGTTGATTCTGTATCCGACTGTCCAGAAGAGAAGCCGTAGTCGCTACGAAAACTTAGCTTCCGGATAAGTCATCTGTATCTCTAGGCCCACAGTCAGTCAGTCGTGTCTGTAAAAATTCCTAAGGGCAGTAGAGTCTTTTCCTTTATTCTTGCGTCTGTAAAAACCCTAAGGGGCTGGTAGAATATTCCTAGTGTTGGGCAGCCTATAAATAGGGCCACAATCCCTAGGGTTTGGACTACCCTTCTAGAAATCACTTTTTCAATCATCCCTTGGGTCATTTTGTTCCTGCATGCTTTTTCTCTCTCCCTGTGTGCGCCGCCAGGCAACCTCCTGTTCTTCCTGAGATTCATTTGGCTCTTTACTGTTTGGAAGCTTTTATTCCTATTGATTCTCATGCGCAGCACTTCATTTAAGGTTTTGTTGGTTCGGTTTGCACACAACTAATTTATTCCTAAGCAGAAGCTTCTCTGTGGCTTCTGTTTGTTCTTCACAAGAGTACTAGTTCTTGTGGCTGGTAGCAAGTAGTACTACTTTCCTGTAGCTACAGTATGCTAGTACTTTAGCCTTGCTTTTCCTGTGTTGCTTTTTGATCGAGTTGGCAGGGCCAAAGTCCCTTTTCTTGTGTGAAGTCCAACTCTGTGAAGCAGAATTCGAATCTGCAAGCTTCGAATCTGCAGGCTTCGAATCAGCAGACTTCGAATCAGCAGACTTCGAATCTGCAAGCTTCGAATCTGCAGGCTTCGAATCAGCAGACTTCGAATCAACAGACTTCGAATCTGCAAGCTTCAAATCTGCATACTTCGAATCAGCAGACTTCGAATCAGCAGACTTCGAATCTGCAAGCTTCGAATCTGCAGACTTCGAATCAACAGACTTCGAATCAGCAGACTTCGAACCTGCGAGCTTCGAATCTGCAGACTTCGAATCAGCAAGCTTCGAATCTGCAAGCTTCGAATCTGCATACTTCGAATCTGCATACTTCGAATCTGCAGGCTTCGAATCTGCATACTTCGAATCTGCATACTTCGAATCTGCAACCTTTGAATCTGCAACCTCCGAATCTGCAACCTTCGAATCTGCAACCTTCGAATCTGCAACCTCCGAATCTGCAACCTCAGAATCTGCAACCTTAGAATCTGCAACCTCAAAATCAGCAGACTTCGAATCTGCAGACTTAGTCAATCTGTTCTTGCTTTGCTGTTTAGTTTTCTTTTTAAATGCGTTGGGTTTTGGGAGCAGGCCATTGATTCGAAAGAATTTTTTAGGTGCCCATTCACCCCCCCCCTCTGGTCGCTACTTTCGGTCCTACAGCTTGTCCACCTCCGCTCGGAGCACCACGCACTTGGCTTTGGCTTCTTGGGCCTAAGTTCGGAGTGTACTGCTGCTCTGCCGTTCGATCCAGAGGGCTTCGTCAGTGGCGGCCCTAGCCCTCCATTCTCCAAGGATCTCTTCCTCCAGCCGAAGTGTTTTGTCTTCGGAGCTTTTAAGTGCGGACTGGAGGGTAGTAACCTTCCTCTTGAGCCGATTGGTTTCGACTTCATTGGATTTCGCTACCGCTCTAGCAAGGACAAATTGCTGCAAAAAGAGCAATTAAGTACTATGAAGTTCCATTTATTAATTAAAGTCACTTGTGGTACTTTGTATACCTGAAGGGCAGCCCTTTCGAGGGCTAGATTAAGCTCCGGGGCTCTGGTCTCTCTCAAGACGGAGACCAAGTCGGAGTTTATGACTTCTTGGCCTTTCTCCCCCAAGGGCTCCAGAAGCGCCCGAAGGCCCGTTCGTTGCTCTAGGAAGGAAGCCATCAAAGGGAGCCAGGACAAAGCCTGGCGGTCATGTGCGGTCACCTCCTCCTCCGAGTTACTCGCCGAGGGGTCATTGGAAGAAGGCGTCGTCATCGGGGCAGGAGGGAGTCCAAGACTTGTCATGCTTTTTCCCCTTCCTGGTACGAAGGCCAGAGGAGCGACTTTGGCGGAGGTAGATCCTCCCTCGACCGGTGTCCCCTTGGCCGGAACCGCTTCAACGGAGATGGATCCAGTTGTCGGAGCCGTTGTGTCCATCAGATCCATTGTGTCCATCGGAGCTGCAACTTTGGGAGAAGCTAGAGCTTCATCTGTGGCCGGAGCAGCGCTACTCTTCGACGCACCTACAACATTAAGGTACTTGATGAATATTTGCGGGTAATAACTATTACAGGAAGTGTCAAAGGCTTTGAAGTCTACCTTCGTTGGTGCCTTGAGGTAAAATTGTAGGGTCCTCTAGGACATCATACAATCGAAGGTATTCATCGAGGTCGTCCCCCGAAGTCCTCTCCGGTGTAGCTGCTGCAGGCGGCTCGACCTCCGTCGTTATCACTCCAGCCACGAGTGAGTTGGGGACAACTGTTTCCTACTCTGAACTCGCAACGACGGGCGCAGGAGTGCGCGCCGTGTTCGCCTCCACAGTCTCTCGAGCAGGAGCTCTGGTTGTGTCCATCGCTTCATCTTCGTTGTCATCGAGAAGATAGTTTTCGAGGGCTTTTCCCATTTGGACATCGAAGCCCTTGCTTTTGGAGCCTTTATTCCTAGAGTCCTCTGAGAATGATCTCTGAATGTCCACGGATGAAGCAGAGGATGTCGGAGCCAGCTGAGGAGGAGGTTTGACTACTTTTTCCCCCTTCTTGATTGGGGTCTTGCCGGCTTTCTTCGAAGGTTCGGCAGCGGCTTTCCTTTTTCGAGGGCTGCTCCAGCCGAATTGAAGTCTGGCAGAGGTGGAGGCACCATTCCGAGGGCCCTCCACACTCTGTTGAAGCGTTCCCAGCTTCCCACCAGTTCTATTCTCTTCTGTCTTTCATCCACCGTAGGGGTTCCGAGCACCCGTTCGGTGGCTCTCTCTATCTGCTCCGGAGCTAGCGCCAGAGGAGCCACTGAAAAAAGGTAGCATATTATAAGTATGTTATTTATCTTCTAACATATTACTGCAGGGGAATCGAAGGCTTACCTAAACTTCGAAGCTCACCCTCCGAAGCGCCTTGGAACGCTATTGGCCAGTCGTCTCAAAGAGGTAGAATCCAGAGCGCAATGAACTCTTCGGCCAGTTCCCGCATGCTCATGCGGCTGGCTATCGAAGTAAGTAACCCCAACCACGTGGAGAGCAGGCTCGGGTTCGGAGTGACTTCCGCTTCCTTCCGGAACCAGATTTCTGAAAGAGGTCCTACGAAGTAGGAATCTTCTCCGACCTCGGCGTAGAACCACTGGAGGATCCAGTTGGTGTACCATCAGTCGTTGATGGCCTTCGCCGGAAAGTGTTGAGCGTGCTCCTTCCACAGTTGGAAGTTAACGCTTCCGAAGGATGTTATCACCTTGGTGTCTCCGGGGCCATCTTGTGGCTTCGGCCTGCAGATAGCTTCCTGGGTGGTGGCGAAGACCTCCGATCGTCCTTCGCATCCTTCAGCTCGAAGTGCCCATTCGAAGATAGCCAGTCGGGCGATGGCATTGGGGGACAGTTGAGGTAAGGTAATATAAAACATTTCTAATACCTCTGACAAAAAGCTGATGGTAGGAAGCCCTAGACCAGCTTTGAAGAATGCTTCGAAGACTACAACTTCTTCGCTTCATGGCCTTGGGGTCGACTATGTTCCGGGGACCCGAGTCCTCATTCCGGGTCCTAGCTTCCCGGCCACTGCCTCCTCGATGGACTCTGCGGTGCTTGTAAATTGGTCGATAAGGAAGCTTTGGGGGATCTTCTTCTTGGATGGAGGGTGGAGCTCTCGAGGATTCTAGGGCCAAAAGTCTCCTCGAGCCCCCACCATTGCCACTGCCATCGAAGCCGCCCAAGCTTGCCTCTGCACCAAAATGCTTGCTGCCGCTGGCATGGTGTGGCTGGTCCTCGCCATGGCTCAATCTGTCAGGAAGTTAGGAGATCTAGAGGTTGAAGAAAGTAAGTTTCGGGTGTCAGGCACGATAAAAGTTTTTGGTGGATTCCGATCCCCCATTATAGCCTCCCGTTAAATATTGCGCTTCGATTGCATTCACATTGCAGGTTCGAGTTCCGTCGCTGGCAAGTGGGCCCAGGAAGTGAAACGGTGTCAATCCACGGTAAATATCAACTGTTACCTTTTTGGGAGCATAACGGCTACTTGAAGAGTAACGGCTCCAAATTAACGGCTCTTCACGACGTTTTACCTCCGCAATGGTTCTCTCTCCCACGAAGTGTTCACACAGCAGTCCTGGTTCGAGGCTTTCATCGGGGATACTTAGGGGTCAAATACCCTTCGAATAGCTGTAACACCTTCAAATTTCTCTAAGTCTCTGAATATGAAAATATTCCTTGCGTATACTGATTTCCTACTATACAGGTTAAAATCGGAAAAGCGTATTCGAGGGGCTACTGTTGGATGAAAATACTTCACCCTCAGGACTTTAGAGATTGACAGTCAAAGATAACTTATCGGCTTCAGCTTACAATTCGATGGTACCCTCCGCAGGCTATGAAGCTTTGGTGAAAAACAGCAAGACTGATAAGATGTTTGCCTTATCTTCCTACTCCGGGTAGATTTTACCATTTTAACCCTGTTCGGTGTACCGAATAGTTTCCACTATGTCGGTTGTAATTGAGGGGTAAATAGGTCTTTTCCTTATATTTCTTGCCTATAAATACCCTCCTTCTTACCCTGTAATAGGCATCGAATACTCATCTATTTAATACACACTTTCGAACTACTTAAGATATTATCCAATTCGGAGGCTTGAGATAGTTCTCAACACAAATCCACTGTTTGTGAGTTCTTAATCTTAGAGAACCTATTAGCGTAATCTTTTACGCCAACACTATTTATTTTTTGGGTATTTGAACTTTATTTCTTTATATTTTTTTGATTGCTTGCTGACTTTTTCCCCTTACCACTGATTAAGGGTTGTCGGAACGTGACATCAACGTCTCGCGATGTTTTTGGATCATCGAATCGGCCCAAGTGCGGGGCACATTTTCGTGTCAACACAATTTTTGGCGACTCATCTCGGGACAACGCCAACATGATGAGTACATCTACATCGGGTGCAAGTACCTCTACAACGACTACTACGTCTACAACACCGATGAGTACCATATGGGGCACAAAGATCGACAACGGCAACATCATGGCGCCCACCCTTGTAGATATCCCCGAGGAAGGTCCGGCGGAGATCGAAGTGAAGATGAAAGAACTCCAAGATCTCATGCTCAGGAGCTATGTCATGACACACGGGGGCTTCATCAATCGTAACGTCAACATCCCTGAGCTCCACCAAACTCAGGTAACACCATTGTCACCTCCTTTATCTTCCTTAGAAATTGAACAGAAAATAGTCGCGTCTATAGTCCAAGCCGTTAGCGCTTCGCTAGCCTACCATCTACAGTCGACAGATAACTCTCAGGTAGAGGCAACATTTAGAAGGTTCGACTTTACCGAGATCATTCCTCCAACTTCGATCACTAGCATACCCCTGGTAAATCGCATTTATAGTAGAACCGATGGTAGTAGTAGCAAAGTGATCATGTCTCCAGCCTCGAAATCTATGACCGAGACCAATCACTACACTTGCGGCTAGGCTAGCCTTGCTTATTATGCGCCACCTCCAGCTACACCTACGCCAGCTTTTCCCACAGTGCATGCGCCGCATGCTCCAATGCACCCGTATAGACCTGAGCACGTCATATACCCTGAGCCAGCATGATAGGAGGAGCCCCACAGCCGACACGCCGACATACCACCACGTGTCTCACCCCCGCACGAGAGAAGTGCACAGGCAAGAGGCCAGGATGACATTGAGGAGTGGATCCGCGAGCTGTTTAGAGAGTGTACCGGCTTCATGCCTCAGGATCGGTCTAGGATTTACCGAAAGCCATACCCCGATCACTTTGATACCATACCCTACACTTGCCGCTATAGAGTCCCTCAATTCACCAAATTCGATGGCGGCGGTAACTAGACCACACTAGAGCATGTCAACCAATTCTTAGCATAGTGTTGAGAAGCTAGTGGGTCAGACACATTAAAACTTAGACTGTATTCTCTTTCTCTGTCCGTCACCGCTTTCACTTAGTTTTTGGTGCTGTCGCTGAACTCCGTCCAAACATGGGCCCAATTAGAACATAAATTCCATGACTATTTTTATATAGGCGAGACAGAACTTAGGCTTTCACACTTTATGTCGGTCAAATAGAAATCTAGTGAGAGTGTCTTTGAGTACATCAAGCGCTTTAGAGACACTAGGAACCAATGTTTTAGTATCAATATTTCAGAAAGAGATTTGGCGGATCTAGCTTTTAACGGATTGCGTTCTGAAGTTAAAGAAAGGCTAGACAATCAAAACTTTTTAGAGGTCAGCCAATTTCTATAGTGGGCTTTGGTCCAAGAAGGCTGAGCTTAGGATAAAAAATTCATTAAAACATTTAACAAACCTAAAGCTGAAATTCACATCATGGAGCACTCTGACGAGGAAGAGTCGGAGGAAGAAGACTATTTGGTCGATATGTATGTGACCAAATGGGCCTGTAACACTAGGACTAAACCTATCACTTGTTCCGAACTACGGCCATCTCCCACTAAGAGTCAGCCCAATGAGGTTAAATACTCTTTTGATGTGACTAAATGCGATTAAATATTTGATTTCCTTTTGAAGAGCCAGCTTCTCCGGTTGCCCATGGGCCAGGTCATCCCAACCACCAAGAAACTAAAGAAATGCCCCCACTCTAAGTGGTCGGATTCACATTCTCATTATACTAATGATTGTAATGTTTTCCATCAGTAGGTTCAATCATCCATAGAAGAAGGACGATTGAAAATAGATTCTAGTCAGATGATGAAGCTGGACAAAGACCACTTTCCCATGAACACCATCGACCTCGATGAGAAGAAGGTGTTGATTCAGCGAGAACAGGCCGAGTCGTCTAAATAAAATGTGGTCATTATTGGAGAGCCCCACACACGCACATTCGTACCGAAGAATCCTGAAGTGGGATTGTGGAAAATGAACATCAGCGCATCATCTTCGGCTTGGGCTCGCAAGAAGCCAAAGGTAACATACGATATGCTGCTGAATAAGCACCAGAAGAGGGCCGAGAAAACAAACACTTGGCCGAAGGTGCCAAGGCGGTCGAACCATCCAAGGAGGCCGAGCCCTTCGCATCGGCCGAACTCACCTTCGCAATGGCCGAGGCCTCCGTCCTGGTGGGACACTTCGCTAATATGGTCCGACATCCATTCGAAAGGGCCGAACCTCTTTCCGAGCGATGGGTTTGCCCCCACAGTGGATGAAGCCGCTAGAGGCCCCAATGCCTCTGCGATACCATTGGACAGTGTCTTCATGGGCTCCGAGCTATGCTTCACCGCTGGAGTACCCTTCGCAGTATGGCATCACCCCCTTTGTTCCTTTGGAGTACTATGATTGGCAGGGGCACATGGATGTGGTGAAGGGGAACATCTTCCACAGGCTGCCCATGGTACCACCAAGCTGACTCGTGCAAAATGAAGCCAATGAATACAACCGTGAAGGGGTAATGGACAGAGAATCTGAAGCTATCACCATCAAGGTAGGGTCTCAGGAGGTCCTAATCCCGAAGGCCCCCTCGCCGAAGCACAACAGAGGTAAGTCCCTGGGTCTGACCGAAGCCATCTTTGAGGCCTGGTCCGACTGGCCTACTATGGCCGGTCCGATCGGATTGTCCCAAGAGTCCGACACAATGCGGTCTGACCACCTACCCATGGCCGGTCTGACCGACATAGTCCAGTCCGACCAACCTATCAAGGCCGGTCTGATTGACAAGGCACAGGAAAGTGTTTCTGCCAAGCAGAAAGATTCCAAGGCTGATCCTAGCAATTCCCGTTCGGGCAAAAATCCCAGAAGAAAGTTGGTGCCACCTGGTACTAAGCCACAACCATCTTGGGCACCTTCGGGTATATCCAAATCACAGAAGAGGTGCCCGCAATGTCTGCGATCACAGGAGATGCATGAGAAGAAGATCGAGGATGAGCGAGACACCATATTTGAGGAAATCCAACCTCGGCTAGTCATGAAACAACTCGTCTCTCATTTTGAGCGACGAGACGATGACTTGCTCGACGACGACTACACACCCATCTCTAAGGGGCCCTCACCTCAGACAATGGACATAAATGTCGTCATGCTTCCCACCGAGTTATCACTACCGCAAGACGAGGTCGAGGTCGCTCAGTTGAGCCTCGACCCACGAGATACTATTTTCGAGAAGCCCAAGGATATGGAACATCACTTGAAACCTCTTTATGTCAAGGGGCACATTGACGGAAAGCCGATCTCTAGGATGCTGGTTGATGGAGGTGCTACCGTCAACTTGTTTCCATACTCTACCTTGAAGAAGCTTGACAAGGAGGAAGAAGTTTTGAAGAATACCTACTTGACGCTCAATGGCTTCAATGGTGAGAGCTCTGAGGCCAAGACCGTACATTCTTTGGAGCTGACGGTGGGCAACTAGACGTTGCCGATAGCGTTCTTCATCGTCGACGTGCAAGGTAACTAAGCATATTACTTGGGTGTGATTGGATTCACGCAAATTATTGCATTCCATGTACCTTGCATCAGTGCCTAATTCAGTGGGACGATGATGACATGGAGGTTGTACCAGCTGACACTTTGGCCCAAGTTGCTTTGGCCGATGTGTCTATCGACGTCGTCCACAATAAAGTAGAGTGTCTATCAGGTAGATATCTCTCAGATTATGACTTTGTTAGCGTGTCTGACGGACATTTCGTTCTAGTGTCTGTAAAGCCGGCTGGTGTAGCACGACTGTCTCTAAATTAGTAATAATGTCTAGTAAGAGTAATATTGATGGCATTACAGTGAAATGCCCATACGAAGCCGTGAGCTCATGGAGCATCGGCTACCCACCAAACCCGGGTTTAGGCCTTATAAACAGCCCCCTCGTCACTTTAATTAGGCCTTGTATGACCGAGTTATAGAGGAGATAGAACGATTACTCAAGGCTGAATTTTTTATGCCATGCATGTATACTGAATGGGTTACTAACATCGTGCGTGTAAGAGAAGAAAGGGAGTGGCAAGATTTGTGTGTGCAGTGATTTCAGGGACTTGAACAAGGCCACTCCAAAGGACGAGTATCCCATGACGAGAGCCGACATGTTGATCAACGATGCTTTAGGACACAAGGTACTAAGTTTTCTTGATGGCAACGCTGGTTATAATCAAATTTTTATGGCCGAAGAGGACGTCTATAAGATAGCCTTTCAATGGCCTACTTTTGTTGGCTTGTTTGAGTGGGTTGTTACGACTTTTGGTTTAAAGAATGCTGGCGCTACATATCAAGATGCTATGAACTTTATCTTTAATTGGATGCTATGGGGAATCATTTAGCCAATTTGAGAGTTGTTTTTGATAGAATTTATCAGTATGGCTTAAAAATGAATCCACTCAGCTGTGCTTTTGGCGTTGTCAGCGGGCAAGTTCTTAGGATTCATGATTCATGAAAGGGGTATTGAAATTGATCCTAAGAGGCTTGAGAATATTAAGATCTTTGAAGTGTCGACATGCAGAAGAGATGTGCAAAAGTTGCTACGCAAGTTGAATTATTCGCGTCGCTTCATATCTTACTTGTCTGGCAAGATTGATGCTTTTGTCACCATACTTCAGCTAAAGAACGAGGCCGAGTTCACTTGGGGTGAAAGTCAGCAACGCGCCTTCAAATAAATTAAAGAATGCTTATCATCACCACCAGTGGTGAGGGTGCCCAAGGTCGGAATACCGTTTCAGCTATATGTTGTCGCGGAGGAGAGTGTGATAGGAATTGTGTTGACTCAAGAGGAGGAGGGAAAAGAGTACATCATAACATTCTTGAGCCGCCACTTGTTGGACACCAAGACAAGGTACATGTTTGTGGAGCGTTTGTGTTTATCACTTTATTATGCATGTACTAAATTACGTCACTATCTTCTCCCAAGCACATGTATTGTTACTTGTCAAACCGATGTCATAAAATACATGTTGCAGAAGCCGATTCTAAGAGGTAGAGTAGGAAAAGTTGGCTTATGCTTTGATTCAATATTATTTGGCTTATGAACCTTTCAAATCTATTAAAGGCCAAATCGTCACTAACTTTATAGTTGATCACCATGTAGATGTCAATTGGGGTAGTGATGTTGCTCTAATTGAGGTAGTGCCATGGAAACTTTATCCTAGTTGTTGGTTTAGTTTATGCATGGAGAAAAGGAGCCTTGGAATTGTCTTAACTAAATATCCAGACAAAAAAGAAGGAAAATATTCCATTAAGACAGTTATAAGTTTTATTGAGTTTCACTTACATGACCAAACAAGTTCCAATTCCGTTATTTTAACTACACCAAATGATCTTTTCGATTGGTGACGACTCTCTAATTTATGGCCCCTTCTATATGGTACTAGTTACTGTTTCATTGAATTTTATTCGTAAGAAGATATAGCAAGAAATAGTTGAGGATTGAAATCTATCTCAAAATAAAAATCGATGTTTTACTACTAGTCACAAGCTTTATGTTCGGCGCAATACTCATACTAGAACTTACGAGTAAGAATTGCTCTGTCAATCATCATCTACTTTAGATATATCTTCTAGAACTTCTTGTTTCAGAGGGGGAATCGATTAAGCTCGATCAACTATTTACAAGCAATCCTAATGTGGGAGGGTTTGGTCAGGGTGATGTAGAAATAGTGCTTCAGGATCCATTACGCGTTCAAGGCCTTTTGTTATTCTTGACATCTGTTATTTTAGCACAAGTTATTTTTAATTAAAAAGAAAAAGTTTGAAAAGGTTCAATTGTACGAAATGAATTTTTAGGTCCAGGGATTTCTTACTATCAAGTTGGTAAAAAGCCACGATTTATTGATGATTTCTAGAGTTATCTATGATCCTTTTTGGAAATATTTTTTTGTTTAAACTATTTTTTATTTGAAATATGTCTAGAATTCCCTATTTCTATCTCTTACAAAAGAGGAGAATCCAAGGCAACGACGAAAACAGATGGCGTAAAAGATTACGCTAAAAGGTTTAGGAAACTAAGTGTGTAACAAACGAAGTGTTTGTTTAAGTAAACTATTCCAAGCCTCCGAGATGGATAATAGCCTGAGATAGTTCGATGTGTGTATTGAATATCTGAGTATTTGATACCCTTTACAAAGTGAAGAGGGGTATTTATAGACCGAATACAAGGGAAAAGACTTCTTTACCCTCTAATTACAACCGACTAAGAAGATCTTGTTTAGTATTCTTCATAGGGGTAAAATAGTAAAAAGCTAATCTAATTAGTGAGAAGATAAATCTTCTCTCCTTGCTGGCAACCCCCTTTGGGTGAAGAGGCTCTAAGAGACTTCGTTGTGTCGAAGCGTTGACGAAGGTTTCTGCTATTTTATGCTCCGAACAGACGAAGCCTTATTGCTTTTAGAATCCTTGGAGATCAATGTTCTTGGCTTCGTTGCTTCAGTTCATGTTAACATGAAAATGTCCTTGGCTTTTGAAGGATGAAATATTCCCCCCAAACAGTAGCCCATTGAATACTTCTCTCCGAATTGTTTATGCAAAAAAGGAGGGCAGTATACGCATGAAATAATTTCATGCTTAGAATTTAGAAAAGAACTTGAAAAACTTTACCACCCTTAGAAGCATTCAGAGGCTAAAGGTCTTTGGACCAACTTCTGTGCAGAGATACTCACTGAAATAGCTTCGGGGATCGATCCTTGGCAAGGCTAATGTAACCATTAGACTCATAAAAATAGCTGTAACTTCTTAAAGAGACTAACGATCGCTTCATTTCCGCAGGTGTTACTTCTCATGAAACTTCTCCGTAAATTATAACGGCACCAAACACGTAACAGGGCACCCAAATGGCACATTGTGACGGAAAGTACACACTATAAATAAGAAAGTAAAGGTAAGTTTTGGATACTTTACCGATTGCTTTCACATTTCACTTTTGTTCTTCCCGAGCCCATCTTCTCAGCTCTCATCTTCTCCAATGGTGAAGACAAGCCACATGGCTCCTGACCCTGCTTCATCTTTAGCTCGGCAACAGGCGATGGCGGTGGCAGCAGGGCCTTCGGGCAACCCTCGCCCAGCTGGTCCTCATGATCTTCACCCGTCGTCTACCAAGTATACGGATCAATCGTATAGCTTGGGTGCATCGTCGTGCTCGAAGAAGTTGATCGCGGCAGCGATCGTAGGGAAGATGGTACCTGGAGTCAAGATTCGCCAGCCTGGGGATGAAGTGAATTTGGCACCACGCGCCGGAGAGGTGGTGGTGTTCGAGGCGTTCTTCGAAGATGGATTAGGACTTCCGACAGTGGAGTTACTTTTCGAGGTACTGAGCTTATTCCATGTCACCCTGCCTCAACTTTCTCTGAATGCAATCGCTCACCTGGCCATCTTCGAATAGGCGATGCGAGCCGAAGGATGCACTGGGAGAGCCGAGAACTTTGCAGATCTTCATAAAGCTTCGTGCCAGCCGAAGACCTTTACCGGAGCAAGAGGGCAGAAAATGGTGATCGCCTTCAGGATTATCAATTTTCAACTTCACGAGGAGTTCAAAGACCGGTTCCCAGTGAAAGCCATCAATGACAGATGGTACACAGACTGGATCCTTCACTGGTTCTACGCTGAGGTAGGAGCGGACTGCATCTTCACCGGACACCTGGAGGACATCTTTTACCGGAGGGAAGCAGAGGTCCAACTGGAACCAAGTCAGCTTGAAGTATGCCTCGGGTTGTTGCACTCCTTAAGTCGTCGCATGAGCATGCGTGACTTGGTGGAGGAGTTCATCGGACTCTGGATCCCCCTTCTAATGGCTGCTTGGATGATCAAATTCGAGGAGAAACCAGAGGGAGGACTTTGAGAGATCCCTTCAAGCTTCGCAGGTAAACTTTCTGTATGTCCTACAAAATATTTACATGCAGTAGTGGTTTTATATAAATGATTTAATTGAAATGAAATCTTATCTTTTAGCTCCATGCGTGACTCTTGCTCCTGAACAACTCGTCCGAGCTACGGAGAAGATTATCGGAGCCCCTACGCCCGTTGAAAAGGATCAGAGGGTTAAGTTGGTCGGGAGCTGGGTGCGATTCAATAGGGTGTGGAGTGTGCTTGGAGTCTAGCCTCCAACTCTCCCAGATTGGACCAGTTTACACTACTAGAAAACTCCCCCTGTAACTACGCCAGAATTAGGTTGTAGACATGCTTTATTTCATCTCTATGTCAATATAGACACGCGTTCATAAAGCGTGTTAGAAGCGTCTTCGTACGTACCGCGTCAGACCTTGTAGATATGAATTATTTATGCGTTGCTATGAAAGAAAGAGACAGTCTATAAACACGTTATTTGCATATCTATAAAGTTAGATACAATTTAGTAGACACATGTATAAAACATCTGTAGTGGTGTAGTTACGTAGTATTGTGACATTTCATTCATGTTAATAAATGTAGATACAATTTATAGATACATATACAAATCATGTCTAATAATATAGATGCGTTTTATAAGGACGCCTTATTGCGCAGTAATGAGTATAGAGACGAATTTGTAGAGCGCGGAACGTGACGTGGCAGATGATGTGGCACGTGACGTGGCTAGGGATGAAAATGAATCGGATAGTTTCCGTCCAAATCCGAAAAAATCTTATCCGGATATCCGAAATCAACATGGTTATCTATAGAAAATAACCATAAAATAAATCATTACTTAATATGTGTACCAAACTTCAAACATAATTTTATTTCTTGACATAATACTAATGCAAAACGCATTAGATTTGTGCTGCTAAGGTGTGCCCCTCGCCCTGGTTTTATAGGCAGCCCACCACTCACACTGCTTCAAACTAGCGAGGTGGGACTAAAGAGTGAGGCGCGATTACAAACAATTGTTTGATATGCTTTAAAATGTATCAAGAGGATAATGACACTTCAAAGTGTGTTTATGTCCATGTCATTTTTCTATTGATGGTTATTTGATACGATTTACGACTAATCTACATGCTATTCGTGGAATGACAGCATGTTAAACTTTGTATCAATTCAATACGCTTTTCTAATCAAGTTAGAAAGCATCTATACCTAACTATAAACAAATGTTTGATACACTTTACAACGTCTTTGTGTGATAATGACGCTTTAAATCGTGTCTAACGTCGTGTCATTTTGAGATTACTTCAATGGCATGTCAAAAAATGTCTTCGTATGATTCGTAACAGTATAAGCGTGTCTATTATCGTAACAATCTAACATGCTTTCAAAATCGTGTCAACAAGCATCTTTATATGTGGATGTAGAGATGCTTTTACATGGCGTTACTACTATGGCGTAGCTATAGGGGGGTTTTCTAGTAGTGTTAGATCAAGCTCCAAAGAAAATGAAGGTCGAAGCAGGGCCTTCAGGATCAGCGAAGACAACTACCAAGAAGGTGGCTCGAAAGCCGAAAGCCCTCACTCCCTCAAAATCTCTAGTTTCATCTCCGGAGCCATCTGAAGATGAAGATGATGCAGACATGGTGATGATGGAGGAGTTCGAGGCCCTCCTTTCTAGGGACGAAGACTCTTGTATGGGAGATGAAGCCTCCGCTGGGGATGAAGTATGGGTAACACTTACCATAGAAGGTGACCCTGAGAAGTTGGAGACCGTGAATGTCCTATCTGGTCAGGTGAATGATCCTGCTACCGAAGAAGGCGGAGTCGATCTGGACGAAGTGATAGTTGTAGTAGTTGACGATGTCTCCGTGACTATTCCTTCCGTTTGAAGTTCGAAGTCTGAAGAATACTTTGGGAAAATGTTTGAGCCCCCAAGCAGTCCGATACTCATCCGGCAACAAGATGTCGGAGGTAAGCCTCAGCTTGATATCTTTTATTCACTATTTATCTATACAATTGAAATAACACCATTTACCTTTGCTTCGTATAGGATCGTCTACGAAGGAGGTGGCTCCTTCTACAGAGGTTGCACTAGAGCTTGCTGTGGCTTCGATGTCAACTCTAGTTGTATAACAGGTGGCTCTGACTTTGGAGACAGCCTCGAAGAAGGTGTCGGGCCCTAGAAAAGGTAAAGGTAAAGGTTGGCCTTTGCCTGCTCCTATTCCAGGGTGGACTCCGTTGGGATCCACAGACGGAGGCCAATCTATAGAGGCCTCCAAAGATGTTTTGCAATGCTTCGATCCATCTCCTAGCGAAGACGATCGGAACACCTTGTCAAGGCTCCCTCTCCTGGCTCCCTTCCTCAAGCGGAAGACAGGGCTTCGAACTTTGCTGGAGCCTTTGGCTTGTGCTAGCCACGAGGTTGGGGAGACTGACTTGGTCTTCATCCTTGGAGAAGCTGAAGGTCAGAGATAGATGCTGCTCTTGAATGGGCGGCTTACTTTGTACAAAGCATCTACAAAAATAAATTTTGTTTGAACACAAGTACATAATTCACTTACATTGCTCTTCTTCCTGTGCAGCAAGTGGTTCTAGCTCAAGCTGCAGCTATGTGAAACAAGCAAGAATGTAACCGACTCAAAGAGAAGGTGACAACCCTTTAGGGGAGACTTGTATAAAATACCGTTGATAATATGATAATTCCGGATTCTCAATTGCAATCTTGATAGCTTCGGGCCTTCGGTTAAATTAGCTTCACCTTGCAATAATTCCATAATGGAACTCCACCAGTCGGTGCTCGGCATGCAAAGGTCCTTTGCATGAGGGAATTGGGGCACTGAAGGAGAGGCAAGCTCCTCATAAAAAGCCCCTTTCGGAATTTCTATGGCTCTAGCTGCAGCCTTTGCCAAGATATCGGCCTGCTCATTGTCGTCCGTAACAGCCCCAAAATTAAAAGGGAATAAAATAAAGGAAAAATAATATTAAATAAATTTCTGAATTTTGTTATTAAAGAAAATCCTAAAAGAACCCTATTAAAGCCAAACAGAGGTAAATATTCAAAATTTGGACTTGAAAATTTTATGGGATAAACTAGAGACCAAGTAATATTTTTGAGAATTTTTACAAAATTTTGGCAACAGTGCTTCAAGACTTAATCAAATAATTAATTTTCTGGAGATATTTTAAACAGAAAAACAATTTTAAATAGCAATGGGCCGCAACCCCATTTTCACCTCCGAAGGCCTTTTGGCCCAGCCCATTCTGGCCGCGCCCACCGACAGGCGGGACCCACCTGTCGGCGCGCCCTCCCTCGTTCCCCGCCCGCTCGCGACTGGTCGGTCCCACCCGTCAGCCACCGAGCGCCTCTCATTTGTCGCTGTCATCCCTGGCCCGCCTGTCACCCTCTCCTCTCCTCGCGCCCACCGACTGACAGGTGGCCCCCACCTGTCAGTTCCGTCTTCTCCAAAAGGAAGTGGATCCCTCCCCTTCGATCCCGACGGCCTCCTTCCGATTTCAGCCGCCGGCCGTCGCCATCTTGCCGAATCAAGCCCCAGATCGCATTCCCGTATCGCCCACGATCCCCTTCCGCCCTCAGCCGACATGGTTTCACCCCAATAGAAGCTTTTTCGCGTGGATGGAAAGGCTCGCCGGAGCATTTTGGAATCCCTCGGATTCCCTTGGATTGCCTACCATTTTCTTGCCGCCGATGACCCTATAAGAGCACCCGCCTCGCCGCAACTCGAGGACACCACCCAAGCCCTAGTTGGCGCAATCCCGAAGGCCACCACCCTCCTTTTCGGTTTTCCCTCTGCTCTCTCTCCGGTAGCCCCTCGCCGGCGCTCCGAGCCACCGCCGCCCTCGCCGAGGCCACCGCCGGGACCGCCGTTGCCACTGCTCCCTCGGCCTAGCCTCCATTCGCGTTCCCCGCCGCCGGATCACCGTCGCCACCGTCGACCCGAAGGTTTCTCCCGCCTCCTCTCACCGCCGATCCTCGCCACTGCCTCAACTTCATCGCCGCCGGTACGCCTGAAGCCCCCTTGCTCTTCTGATTCCATTTTTGGCCCTAGCCCTGCCGGAAGCCCTCTCCGCCGCCGGGGATCGCTCGCCGCCGCTCGGCCGGAGTCGGGGACGAAGGTCTCGGTCTCCCCCGTGCCGCGAGCTTGCCGGACGAAACCCTAGCCATGTGATATGGATCGAGCGGCGCAGATTAAAACACCACAGGATTTAATCTGGGCCCTCGGTTCTAATCGAACCGGTACGGGCTCATCTGAGCCGTTGGTTTCGATTTAAAAGCCTCCGCATCGCACCCGCCCGTTGGATCCAGATCCAACGGTCCAGATGCGATCGGCCCACGCGCACAGTGCGCGGGTCCATGGTGGACCTGGCTCACCGTGGACCCAAGCTTGTTTTCTGGTTTAAAAATAATTCAGAAAATAGTTTAAACTTTAAAAATTCATATCTTGCTCAAATTAACTCCAAATTTCACCATTTTAATTCTGGAAAATTTATCTTTTTATCCTCTACACTTTTATGCAATAAAAACAATATGTTTATTTGGCACATAATAACCTTATTAAATAATAAAGAAAATTCCCCTTTAGGGTTTAATTAATTCTTTAAACAAATAATTCAGAAAGATCCTTAAAAATTTATAAATTAATTCCAGAAGATATAATGGCTCCATTTCACTGTTATTAATACATTAAAAATGGAATGACCATTTTGTCCAAGACATTTTGTTAAATAACATTTCTAAGACCCCTTTTAGGATTTAATTATTATTTCATTCAGAAAAACTCTCAAAAATTTATATATTAATTTTAGATGATATATTAACTCCAGTACACTGTTTATAAGCCAATAAAAATATAATAATTCATTTTGCCCTTTTCATCTTATTAAACAAACATTCCCAAGGCCCTTTAAGATAAAAGATTAACTCCTATAATAAAAATGCAACACTTTACAAAAATATCATGAAAAATTATATAGTAAATTCAGAGGACTTAATTCCACTGTTAGTAATACAATAAAAATAGAATATTCACTTTGTCCACTTTATTCCATTCAATGATATTGCAAAGGTCCTTTTAGGACATTTAATTAATGCATTTAAGAAAAAGTCAACCCTTTATGGAAATATCCTAAAATTTATATAACAACCCCATGAAACCTAATAACTTAAGTCCAGTATTTTTACTACAATTAAAATAATAATAAGGTTATTCAATACCTTTTTACTTCAACTTTAAAAAGGGAAAAATAAAAACCCCCTAGGAAAATAATTAAATCAAGTTATAAAATTAAGGAATCTCATTAGAAATTAATCTTAAATGTTTAAGTAACAAATCCCTAAAAGTTAAGACTCTATCCAACAACAACTTGTATGCTTGTATGCTTGATTTTGGATTGTTTATTGAATGTTGTGTTTACTTTTCCGTATCGAGAAGACTACGACGTCGTCGAAGATCCGGAGTTCTATCCCGAGGTTCCTCCTTCACCCTTTGCGGATCAAGGCAAGTCATCGACCACCTCTGTTGAAACAGTTGATCATATTGAGCCCATGTTTTAATAAATTATCGCTATAACTCATAGGTTAATATTGCATTAGTCAAACATCAAGCCCTACACTTATATTTAATAGATCCCCGTCCTTGTGTGCAAACCCAAGCCATGCTTATTGAGCCTTAACTCCTTGTTACTATACAAATATTATGTTAGCTAGTGCCCAATGTACCGGCACAACCGCTATAGGATATAAAGAATGAGTCGTAGATAGCTGGATTCTGGTATATGAAATACCCCGTTATTCTTGTCTCTGGACTCTGTTGGAGTTAGGTATATTATAAGTATGGTGGATTCCGGGTGCAAGCTCGGAAACTGGTTGGTCGCACCCGGGGCACTATAAGGACCGGTCTGCGGGATCTGTTGCAAAGCACTTCCGTACCAACCACAAGTCTAATGGGTAAGTCCTAACTGGAAGTGTGGAACACTTCGTCTCTCGGCACCATAGTGGAGGGGGCAAGGGGCAAGCCTGCGGGCGACTTGTACCAATGAAGGCTCAAGGGGGGGTATGGTGGGGCACCGACGCGTCGGGACACCATATGAAACTTATAAGAGGGTGTTGTTGATTCGGAGAGGACCATATGGAATGTTTTTGCACGAGTTCCCGTGAAATGGGTCATCTCGTTACACTTTGGTGTAAGTGATGAGTGCGTGCCTTGTGGGTACAGTGGTACATCTCTGATCAGAGTAAAATCAATCTTTTCGAAAAGCCGAGCCCACGGTCAAGGGCGGGTTGTGTGACTACTCGCAGTTAGTTTACAATTGTTTGAATGGTTGAGTTATTCATGGCATGTAAGGACTGTTGTGCGAGGAGGTAAAACGTACTCCTCGAGTTAGAAGATGAAGATACATACGCATGTTTACATTTCAGTACTAATAAATTGATCACATTTAACGCTTTACAATTATGCTTCTCCCGCAAAAATAGCCACTATCTCCCTTGTTATTATCTTGCATTATATTTGCATTCGGTGGCTTGCTGAGTACGTTTGTACTCACCCCCGTTGACTTACACCACCAGAGCACGTCTACTACGAGGAGGATGAAGGTCTGGAGTAGCGACCCAGTCAAGGCGAGACTGGAAGGAGGCATTCATCTAGGACCTTTTATTTTATTAGTTTCTCTTCACCTTTATTCACTTTTGTACTAATACGGTCTACGAACCGTGAATGATTGCTCGTATTGTACGTGGTCGCATGATGAACGTCTTGGTTTATTGATTTTCTATGGAATTTCAATAAAAGTCCTGATTTATTAAATCGGGGCGCGACATCGTCTCTTGGAATGCTTCGAACAGAAATCCCTTTAAATGCTGCTTCGATCTTCCAGATTTCTTCTAGATATTTAGCAAGTTGCGGATGCCGAACTTGGAAACTTTTATCAACGTGCCCTAATACGATTTGGGAATCTGTTTTTATAACAACTCTTGTAGCACCAAGGGAACGTGCCTTGCGAAGACCTAGAAAAATTCCTTCATACTCCGCAATATTATTGGTGGACTTAAAGTTGAGTCTTGTGGAGTGCATTGCTTTCTATCCTGAAGGTGAAATTATGACCGCTCCGACAACTGCTCCGGATGCTTGAAAAGCTCCATCGGAGTATATGGTCCATAGTCCTTCACTTGATTCTTCCGGAGCCCATACTGCAGATGGAGTCCATTGTGCTACAAAATCAGCCACCACCTGTGACTTGATTGATGTTCTTGCTATGAAGGAGTGCCGAAGGGTGCTAGCTTGATGGCCCATTTTCCAATTCTCCCTGTAGAATCTTTGCTTCAGAGCATATCTCCCAGAGGATAGGAAGTTGGTACAATTACATTATGTGCTATAAAATAATGTCGTAATTTCCTCGAAGCCATCACTAGAGAAAAAGTGAATTTTTCCAACTCGGAGTATCTGGTTTTTTCTCCAGACAGGGCTTCTGATACAAAATATACTTGATTTTGTACCAACTTCCCATTGAAATCCATTTCTCGAACAAGGACTGCACTAACATCGGAGCCTATAGCTGCAAGATATAGGAGAAGAGTTTCATCTGTGATGGGCATAGTGAGTGTTGCAAGGTTGTCGACATAGTATTTAATATCATCAAAACTCTTCTAGCACTCCGGTATCCATGCAAAATCTTTGGACCCCTTCAAAGCTTTAAATATTGGGAGCCTTCGCTGTCCGGACCTTGTCAGGAATCTACTAAGAGCTGCGAGGCATTCGGCAAGATTCTGAACTTGCTTCAAATTTTCTGGCAGAGCCATTCTTTGGAGCGCACTCATCTGGGTTAGGCTGGCTTCGATCCCCCTGATCGAAACTAAATACCCTAACAATTTCCTAACTTAAGCTCCAAAAATACATTTTTCGGGGTTGAGGCGAACTCCACATTCTCAGAGGCTCTCAAAAGTTTCTGCTAAGTCTAAGCTATGTTGGTGCTTTAAAGCGCTCTTTATTACAATATCATCCATATAGGCTTTGACATTACGGCCTATTTGGTGACCTAGAGCATTAGCGATTAATCTTGAAAAAGTTGCCCCAGCATTTCTCAAGCTGAAACACATTCTTACATAGAAAATGACTCCTGAAGGAGTTACAATACTTGTCTTGGTTTCATCTTCGCATTTTAACCATATTTGATGATATCCGGAGTACGCATCGACAAAGCTCAAGAGCTCCGAGCTAGTAGTGGAGTCGACTAATTGATTAATGCGGGGCATGGGGTAGGGGTTACGTGGGCATGCTTTATTCAAAGATGTGAAGTCAATACACATGCGCCACTTGCCGGAGGCCTTGTTCTTGACAAACACTGGGTTCGCTAACCACTCCGTATGAGCAACTTCTCTAATGATTCCAGCCTTCAATAACTTTTCTACTTCTGCTTTAGCAAGGTTTGCCCTCTCCGTTGACAATTTGCGGAGCCCTTGGCGAATAGGTCGAACTCTTGGATTGACGGGTAACTTGTGCCCAATGATGCTTCGGTCAACTCCAGGAATTTCTTCATCGGACCAAGTAAAAACATCCAAAATTTCTCTAACTACTTCTAATGAAGTAGCAATTTCTGGAGGCAATGATTTGCCAAACTAGATAGGATAACTTTTTGCTATCCTTTACAATGATTTTTTTACGATTTCTCCTTCGAGGCTTGGCCTAGGGGAGGATATCTTGGATAATTCACCTGACACAGGAATATCCTCCGAATGGTCTTGCACATTATTTATCTATTGAGGGTCAAGAGGTGGACCATGGCCATACTCTGCCCTTCTTCCCGCAGCTTGGTCACCGAAAACCATGAACACTCCTCCTTGCATCGTCATCGTGAGACAGAGATAACTATGATGTGCTATGGCTCCGAATTGATTTAACATGCCTCTTCTGAAGATGATGTTATAAGCTTAAGGGTCATCAACTACATCGAAGATCACCTCCTCCATTCTACCTAGGAGCCCCTCTCTGAAGGCAACCTCGAGGCCTATTTGGCCGAGGGCATAGATAGGAGGTCCTGCGAATGCTTGAAGCGGTCGAGCTGCTAGGAGGAGATGTTTTCGCGGAATGCAAAGCTGGTCAAAGGCCTAAACAAAGATAATATATGTGGAGCTTCCGCCATCGACCAGTACTCTTCGGACTTCTGTTCCTGCAATATCAGTAGTGATAACAAGGGGGTCTGCATGAGGAAATTCTATGCCCACTGCATCAGTTGAAGAGAAAGATATAGGCACATGGGACCATTCGGGCATTTCAGCAGCCGATGAAGAGGTACCAATATGCCCTACTTTGCGAACATATTCCCTCCTTTTCCTTTTTGACATGCTGCCCAAGGTTCCTCCTCCGGAGATGGGAAGAACCACTCTTTTGCCGCGGTCTTGTGTATCTTCTTGCTTCGGAGGTGGCATAACACTGGCCACCGAAGACTGTCTTGGGGCTTCGAAGCTGTCTACACGTCCGATGGTTTGTACCGGTTCCGGACGTGCCTCGAGAGGGGTTTGTTCAGTTGTACCTCAACCTGAACACCTCTCAAGGTACTCGCTCCTCAAGGATAGTATAGATTTACATGCATCGGTAGCATGGCTTCAGTTCTCGCCGTGGACACAGCAGAAGAAGGCTTGGCCTTTGCCAGCCGACTTCCCTGGCAGCATCCAACCACTGACCTTGCTTCCCGAAGCTTGTGCATTCTTGGGGCGGAATTTCAACAAATAGGGAGTAATGTTCAAGACTTTGGAGCGAGGATGTTTTCACCCTCTCCAGCTATCATTGCGGTTATTCTCAAAGAGGGAGACTTGTGAAGAATTTGGGGACTTCGGCTCAACCTTGACTTCTTGGAGGAAAGTTGATGGAAGCGAAGTAGTATTTCTTCGAAGCCATCCTTCTTCAGACCTAGAATAATCATCAAAATAGGCCATTAGTTGTGCTATTGAATATATATGCTTTCGATGAAGTTTGTCGAGGAGGCCTTCATTCGTAACTCCTTCGCACGCCGCATCAACGAAAGACAATGTAGACAACCCCTTTATCTGAGACTTCGTGTGAGCAAAGCACTTGAAAAATTGTCGTAAAGTTTCTCCAGGTTGCTGCTTCACCTAAAAAGACTACCGGTGGACATAGGGGGCATGAAGGTCCCTTGGAAATTATTTACAAACTTCTTTCTCAACTTCTCCCATGATTTAATTGATCCTGGTTTCAAAGACCAGAACCAACGCAGAGCGACTCCTTCGAGTGCAAGGGGGAAGCATTTCGCCATTGTAGCTCGAACCCCTCCTCTAGCTTTGATTGCTAAACATATGAACAGGAAAATTCTCCTGGATCTTCTTCTCTAGAGTACTTACAGAGCTTCGAAGTTCCGAATTTTGGGTCGAAGCACACCTTCTGCAGCTCGGGGTGTAACGGAGATTCATCTTCAAAAGAAGCATTCTCAGTGCTTATTAGAATCTTAGAGGCTTCAGGATAAACGGTGAGGTCATCTTCTTGAGGCACCTCTAGAATGATGAGGGTAGCTTGAGAACGAAGTATGTCAGCAGCTTCTTGCCTCCACCTCATCACTTCGGCCTGAAGATGGGCCATCTCAGTCGCCACATTATCAGGACGGTCTTCATTTCTTCTTGAGGGGACCTCTTGGTCTTGGGAACTGAACAAGTCAGTTTGGAGCACAGTCGGAGCCACTGGAAAGGCTCCGTTGGTTCGAATCTTAGACGGAGTCCCGAGAGGGTCTTCGTATGTTCGAGGAAGAGTATTTGTTTCAGGAGTTTAAGGTGGGGGGACCATGGAAGGTCCTTTGACCTCGATGGTGTTCGATGATTTCAACCCAACAGTTCGAGAATACCTCCGGAGGGGACTAGTGCCTAGGCTCTACTTAGGAGGCATGGCTCTAGAAAGGGATTGGTAGAGAACGAAGTTTTTTACTAAGTTCCCCACGGACGGCGCCAACTATTGGCGTAAAAGATTATGCTAACAGGTTTAGGAAACTAAGTGTGTAACAAACAAAGTGTTTGTTTAAGTAAACTATTCCAAGCCTCCGAGATGGATAATTGCCTGAGATAGTTCGAAGTGTGTATTGAATATCTGAGTATTCGATACCCTTTACAAAGTGAAGAGGGGTATTTATAGACCGAATACAAGGGAAAAGACTTCTTTACCCTCTAATTACAACCGACTAAGAAGATACTATTTAGTATTCTTCATAGGGGTAATAGAGTAAAAAGCTAATCTAATTAGTGAGAAGATAAATCTTCTCTCCTTGCTGGCAACCCCCATTGGGTGAAGAGGCTCCAATAGACTTCATTGTGTCGAAGCCTTGATGAAGATTTCTGTTGTTTTAGGCTCCGAACAGACATAGCCTTATTGCTTTTTATAATCCTTGGAGATCAAGGTTCTTGGCTTCATTTCTTCAGTTCGTGTTAACATGAAAATGTCCTTGGCTTTTGGAGGATGAAATAATTTCCACCCAACAAAAAAAGGGAACAAATCTTTTTAGGAGGGATTGCTGGTCTTCTTAATCCTTTCTTGCAGACACAGGAAAAATCCTTTTTTGTGTCGATTCTTCTTGTATCGAAATAAGAATCTTGTTTCTTCCTATTTGAAAAAGATTACTATTTCATATTTATTGTGGTCTATCTCATGGACCTCTTTTGCCTAGGGTCAGGCAAGGTAGTGGACAAATAGAGGGAAAGAAAATATGGTGGGGGACAAATTTCTTGTTAGCAAACAGAATTGCTTGATTAGTTCAATTAAGTTTAATTTAGAACTTACAGAAATTTTGCAAAAAAACATATACTCTTACATTGAAGGCTGTTTTTTATTTTTAGGCTAGTTGAGTAGTTTTTATTAAGGTTTTATTAGTTTATTACTATAAATTAAATCAATGATTTAGAGGATACTTCTTATGGGGAATAAAATATTGGATTCTTGATTGATCCCTTCTTTCTTCTCGCTTCATAAAAGTGAATCAATTTCATTGGCGAGGAGGGCTATTAATTAACTGATGGATTACTTCCCTAACATCATTAACAAACAAAACGAATAAATAGAGGGATTCTGACCATGAGAGCAAAGGCTTTCTCTTTGTTATTTTTAATAATCAAAATAGGAAACCCGTTTGTACGTTATGTAAGAGATTCAAAAGGGTTATAAGAGTAGGAATTATGCGGGTCCTTTCCACTCTAATACAAGAAAAGGGGTAAGGACCCGCTAAGTTCCTACTTTTTCATGTTTACAATCTGGTCCCTCCGATCACTATAAAGATGAACTCAATCCAAAGTTAAGGCGCGACGTGGAGCGCTATGTAGCCCAATGCACCACGTGCAACAAAGCTAAGTCTCGCCTTAATCTCCATGGTTTATGCATGTCTTTACCTATCCCTACTATCCCTTGGGAAGATATTTCTATGGATTTTGTTTTGGGACTACCTAGAAGTAAGAAGGGAAGGGATAGTGTCTTTGTGGTTGTCGATAGATTCTCTAAGATGGCACATTTTATTCCTTGTCACAAGAGCGATGATGCTACAATAGTTGTTGATTAATGTTTTCAAGGAAGTCGTTCGTCTTCTCGGAGTGCCATGCACAATCATTTCCGATCGAGACACGAAGTTCCTCAGCCATTTCTGGAGGATAATATGACACAAATTGGGGACCAAGCTTCTATTTTCCACCAATTGTCATCCCCAAACTGATGGTCAAACTGAATTGCTGAACAGAACCTTATCTACAATGTTGTGAGCTGTGCTAAAGACCAATTTTTAGATGTGGGAAGAGTGTCTACCTCACGTAGAATTCGCCTACAATCGATCGGTACACTCTACCACTCTGCTAAGTCCATTCATGCTTTGATTGATTTATTACCTTTACCATCTATTGAAAAAATGAATTTTGATGCTAAAACATGCGTTGAATTTATTCTCCAAATGCATAAACAACTAAGAAGCATATAGAACATATGAATGCAAAATACCAACTGTCGGGTAGCCATTGTAGAAAAGAAATTATTTTTGCACTAGGAGACTTAGTTTGGCTACTGTTGATAGCAAAAAATGACATTAAATGGTCAAGATTGTCAAAATATCAATTTTGGTAATTTGTACAAAAAATACATATGTCTAGATCGGGCCGAAGCCCTACAGGGCCGAAGGCCTATTAAGCTTTGGGCTTTGGAAGCCTTCCGGCGGCCTGGTACCTTCGGCCCGACGGCCTTCGGATGCCTGCCTCGTCGAAGCTTCGGCCCGAGGAGTAGGCTTCGACAAGCCTTGCCGAAGGCCCACCTTAGGTTGATTTCTAGAGATAGAGTTAGAGTCTGATTCTGGCTAATTTTATCCCTAGAGTTTGATTAGGCCGAATCCTACCAGATTAATCTTAGAGATAAGAAGACTAGCCCCTATAAATATAGGGGTGATGCCTGTTCATTAAGCCCCCCGACACGAATCAATCACAAATCCCTAGTCTTGAACCGTACCTTTAATTTTTAATTACCTTTCTGCAACCTTCGTGGGTTTTCCTGGAAGCCCTTTGCTGGCCACACTGAAACTGTGGTAAGCCTTGCTACTTCGCTCGTGAAGTACCCATTAATCTACGTAACAGATTGCTATCGCCTTGTTACTTCGCCTGTGAAGTATTCGTTAATCTACGTAACAGATTGCTACCTTAGTTTCCCTACTACAACACTTAGCAGATTCGGTACCTAGGCTGAATTGGCACTTGATCTCTGTTCTGTTGCAGGTTTTGATGCTCAGAGCCACTTCGCTGGAGGTATCCGAAGCCAGGAAGTTGGTTCCGGAGGCTGCCAGAACACAATTCAGTGGAACCCCTGCTTCAACTATCCGTGCCGGACCATCAATCTGTTGTCAGTTTGACCAAGTCCCGCACGCCAACACGCTCCGTGGTAGGATTCATCACGTTAGGCTTCGCCATGCCCATACTTCGCTCTGGACAAAGTCAAGCCAGTGCGTTGCGTTGGGAATATTTGTATCGTGTCAAAGACTGTGCGTCGAACCCCGTTGTTCAGAGGTGATCTCGCATTGAGATCTGTTTGGAGCTCGCCTTCGGCCAGATCGATACAAACACTGAAGACTACCTTCGGTGAGATCCTTCGCATCAGACACCGAAGATAACCTTCGGTGACACCCTTCGCACAATACCCTTCGAATTAGTCAGGCTCCGGTCAGCCTACTAGTTTATTTTATCTAATATATTTTCTTTTCAGCTAATTGGATTATTTCTATATGATCTGATTACCTGGCGACTCCACCCTCACCCCCCTTTCCACTATTGAGGGTAGTCAGAATGCTACGTCATTGTTGTCTTACGCTTAGGCTTGTCCCTAATTATCCGCACACTTTTGGATCATCGAAGTGACCCAAGTGCGAGGGCATGTTTTCGTGTCAACAACTACATTTATGAAAAGATAGATGTCCTGATTTGCGAAAATCTTTGTTAATGCCTCGCGCTGTTTGACCTTTTATAGTGCTTGACAAGATAAATGATATTGCATACAAGATTGAATTACCTATAGATTATGGTGTTAGCAACATTTTTAATGTCGCTGATTTGAAGCGCTACTTGGGTGTCGAGCTTGACAATGAGCTTGACAGCCGATACACCCACACGTAAGTACCAATTACCAAAGGCTATCAACTTAACGATCTGGTGAATTCGCTCCTTGTTACTCAGGACGATATGCCATTGAATGGATTACTAAGTTTCGGTTATGATTGTATTATACTCAGGAACATGGGAGAAGAAATGTTGCATCGGTCAATTGCCGACTGCGACCTCTATCGGTATTGGCCACCACTTAGATCATCATCGGCATAAGCCATCAGCCGATCATTGTCAATATCAGCCATCACAGCAATCACCACCATCCGCCGGGCCGATCGACTGACCACCGACTGCCGACTGCTCCCAACATACAACCACCACTCAGCCTGCAATCGACAGCCTACTACTACCTCTATTCGTATCGGCCACTATTGGGATGATGGCCTCCTTCCATCATCAGGCCAATAAGCGTACAAAGCCATCGATCGGGAGCCAGGCGTCCGACTAAGCTATGTCTGAGTCTGTTAGGATTGAGTCACCCTAGCACTACAAGAATGCGGACAACTTCCATCGGCTAAAGCCGACGAAAGATAGCCCTTTCCAGAAAGAAGAAGCTAACTTCCATCGGCAAAAGCCTAACTTCCATCGGCATATGGCCGACAGAAGCGGTTCGACAACACGGCCCACACCCCTAGGGCATGGCACATGCCCCGGGTCCTGTAACCCCTATAAAAGATGGAAGATGCCACTGTTAGAGTTGGGTTTTTCTTAGATTATCTTATCGTTGTAGTTTCGTCGTATATCGGTTTGTAAAACCCCAAACCTCAAATCTTCAGATTATCATATACAATATTATATTGTGTTTACCTTGTTATTACAAAGTTCTACGATTTATTTGAAGGATCAAAACCTTCGTGGTGAGGTCGACTACGTGAAGGCATTGTTGATAACGATTAGATTAGAGGGTGTAGCGATTGCAAGGCTTCAATCTCTAATCGAAAGCCTTAAAGTATCAACGTCCACTCGTTTCCTTTAGAGGATGGGGCATTGATATGATTGACCAGATTTACCCACCATAGAGCAAAGGACATAAGTTCATAGTGGTAGCCACTGATTACTTCCTGAAATGGGTAGAGGTCGTTCCACTCAGAAAGGTAACTTCGGTCGATGCCATTGAGTTCATCAAGGAGCATATAGTATATCGGTTCAGGATCCCTCGGACCATCACTACAGATCAAGTGTCGATCTTCGTATCTGAGGAGTTCCAGCAATTTGTAGCTGGTATGGGAATCAAGCTCTTAAATTCATCGTCGTATTATGCACAGGTCAATGGCAAGTTGAAGCATCCAACAAGAATTTGATCAAATTGATAAAGTGGAAGATTAATGAACAACTGAAGTGTTGGCATCGATCCCTATCAGAAGCACTTTGGGCATATCGGATGGCGCGTCATTGATCCACATAAGTGCCATCATATTAGTTAGTCTATGGCCATGAAGCAATACTACCGGGGGAAAATAACATCAGCTCTAGAAGGATAGCACTATAGGACCATGTTAGAGTCAATGATTATTATAATTTAATGACAAATGGCCTAGATGACTTAGCACAGAACCGGTTGAGAGCCCCAGAGAATATTGAAGAGAACAAAGCAAGGGTAGCTAGGTATTATAATGAGAAAGTAGCACCCAGTCATTTGAAGAAGGAGATCTTGTGTGGAAACTTATCGTGATAATCGGATCTCAAGATAATCGGTTCGGTAACTGGTCACCCAATTGGGGGGATCCTTTCGGGTACATCGAGTTGTTCCTAGTAATGCCTATCTACTTGAAAGCCTAGAAGGAGAAATGTTTGGGAAGGCACTAAACGGAAAATATTTGAAGAAGTATTTCCTGAGCATGTGGATAACTGCCTAAGGATCTACATAGAAGCAGAGAAATAGCTGATACTGAGGGTATTGCCATTAGATGGCTGAGGGTAAAACATTGCCCTTAGAGGCACATATAAAGTGCTCAAGACAGAATGTGTAAATAAAATGTTATGGCAGAATATCACAAGTAAATAAAAGTTCAGGATTTCATGACAGTCAGTGATACAAAGTAAACAGTTCAAGATAGGTATCAGTGGATAGCTTCAACTATCTACTACTGAATATTGTATACATTGTCGATGATCGCCCTATCTTCAACATCAAACCCAGGGACCGGCTTGATGGTGCATGGCTCACCTGATCAGCCATCTACTGCTGAGCTCTTTGGACCATCGGCTAGTGGTACTGCAAATATGCCACCGTTGTTAGAACATCAACAAGCTCGAAGGGGAGGAAGTCTAGAACATGATTGATGTGAGCCCTTGTAGGACCCGAATCATTAATCAGGGCCTCCACTGGGTCACTCACATGGCGTAGTATTTCTAGTAGCACTTCCCTCACCACCGGCAATGATTGTTGTGTAGTCAGTTGGGAGGCATCGGTGACCTCATCGTCTTGGAGATATTGGGATATGTCAAATGGGAATCTCTGGATGAAGGACTGAAAAGGAAAAGAAATGTGTCAAATGAATGTAGGAATCATGTTTGGATAACAAGTACAAGAGACACTTACATCAGTTGTCCTAATTGAGTTAACTGATTACGAACCACCATTGGCAGCAGGTGATGCATCATCATCCTCTGCCTCATCAAGAGGGGTTGTGAGTACTCCATTCATCAAGGTCGCCCTGGGGGGCAGACGAGACAACAGGACTAGGGGCCAACTACATCCAAGGCTGGAGTAAATCTCTTGAGAAGAAAAATGAAGTTGAAGGAAAAAGATGCTACCTGAGAAGGATCATCGGTGATGATGGTGGTAGTTCCGGCGGCATCATCGGGCTGGTCGACAATGGAGGTGTCAGCCGCAACTTCTACTATGACAGTCCCGGTGGCCAAAGACGGTGGAGCACTGATAGGGTCATCGGTCACGTGGAGGAACACAGTGTTAAGTGGATTAAATGCCTATTGCCGAGGTAAGTTGAAGAATTATGAGTCCCAAAGATACAAAACAATATGATGTAGAATGATAAATTCAAACCTAACCCAAAGATGACACCACAATAATCAGCGGAGGAACATCAGAAGTAGGAGTTTGTGCGACCGGAGGGACAATCGGCGTCGACTATAAGAAAGGAAAAAAGGATAAATGTTAAGGCCAAATGAATGGAAGATTTTTCGTAAGGAAAAATAGGGAAGTTCATCGGACACGGCGAAGTCAAAATTAGCAAAGTTACATGGCCAGCCCGAGCCCTAGTTACTCACTAAACAGCTACACTCGATGCCTTGCACTTGCGCCATGGGGTGTTGACCCTCCTCTAGTTAAGCCAAGCTAACTGAGTGGGGGCAATAGCGCCTAGATTAGGGATGGCCATTACGGGCCCAAAATGTATCAGCCGATCACTCTTACTCTCGGTGGGTCGTCGAGGTTGTCCTCCAACAGAGACGAAGATGATCAAGAAATGAAGAAAGGGTGAAATGAATAAAGAGGAGACAAATCAGGAGGACATACCTTAGAATTTGCTTCATTAAAGTCGGGGTACAATAGAAAACAATACATCTTTGAAGGGTGGTTGGAGAGATGTTCTTTCCATTCACCCCACCATTAGATGAAGCTGGTAGAATTCGCACGGCGGGCCGACCAAGAAGTAAAATCACCATAGGAGATTTGGTCGGCCATGAGGAGTAGACGATGGTATTCCATGTTATCTTTGACTTGTCCACATACTTGGAGTTGCCAATGAAGAAAAGATTAACTAGGTGCTGACCAAATCCCAGTTGCCACAAGCAAACCATCGGGTGATAGAATTCATAAGTTGTCTTTCGAAGGTGACCGATGTTGAAGTTAATTAGCAAGATACAAGGGGTGACAGAGGACTTGAAAATCCTAATGGACTCCTCATCTCAATAGACATTGGTTAGAAGAAGCTGATGAGGTTGTTCGTATTCGTGGAAGGAACCATACATGTACCTGATAACCTTCTCACGAATGAAGCCATGGTAATAACCCTTAAACCAGATGCTCGAAGGGTCAGGTGACATCTGAAAACTAGTGCGGCAAGAGGCTACCTCGCCCAAGGATAGGCATCGGCAGTAAGTTGGAGTGGCCGATTCTAGGTAGTTAGGAGGAAATTCCATCAATGAAAAAGGGGGATTATTGATGACTTCGGTTGTATAAATGTTGAGAAAGATTTGCAAGAACCACCAAGGAGCTCCGAAGTGGCCTATGGGTTCGCCAGCCGATAGCTTGGTTGACACTTGGTGGAGGAGATGATAAGTGGTCCCGAGAAAGTATCAACCAATAGGGATTTTCTTGTTCATGGTGAGCTATTAGTCCATGAATTGATGGTGGGAGGTTGGACCCAATGTGGATCCGTAGAAAACAAATTTTTCTAACCAAAGGTTAAGGAAAGAAACATGCTCATGGATGCCTACTAGCCTTGTCTTTTTTAAGCTTAGAGATGTATTTACTCCAACCTCTAGAAGATTTAATGTCAATACGGTGGGTTGGTTTACACCGGAAAAAGAGGGGGTTGCTTGGAGAAATAATATCGAGGGAGGTAAATGCCAAGACATCAAGCAAAGTTGGACTCATCGGCCCAAGGATGAACATGAATGCATTGAGGCTATCAGACCAAAAATAACAAGTGGCAGCAAGCATCAGCTCATTTTTGTAGGGTTTGGCGAGAGAAAGGATGATGTAGTGCCCAATATCAATCTCATCACAGAAGGTGCAATTGACGACCAATACCTTGAGGTACCAGTCCCTCTAGCCGGGTAGATTAGAAGGAAAGGGTCTAAAACTCATGTTCCAGTTAGAAAGAAGCATCTTTGAATTTTTAAACGGGATTCAGTGGGTTTTGGCATTGATGATATCAGAAGGGTTAGGATTGCCCATCAGGCCCAAAAAGAAGCATGAGGGATGGTTAGCAATGGGGACTAAAATCTGATTCGTCAAGTTCTATACAAGAGAAAGAAAGCCGAAGAAAAAAGATAAGATCTCAAGACGTTGCGAAGATTCAAAACAAATAACAAGAGAAAAATGTCGAGTGCGTACCTCGAGGATGAACACAGTGGTTGACATTGTTATGGTTGATGGAGCCAAGGTCGATGACAGAGAGGGAGAGGGATGTTGACAACAAGGATTCATGTGAAGGCCGCGGGAGCACCGACGGAGAAATCTGAGTGTGAGAAAATGTGTTAAAACTCAGAAGGCGTAGGGAAGAAGACAGAGGTCGGTGAATACTTATAACGTCAAAACGATGCCTCTTCAGTTCGGTCAAGTCGATCCTGATCGATTTAGTGGGTCTAGCTACATTGATCGGCAAATAGGACGATGATGAATACAGGTTTCAAAGTGTCAAATTGATCAAGGCGCCAAGATTGGAGGAGCTATACTTTTCGGCAATACTGTTCAACGGTACCTTTGTTGGACTATTTGGAATGAAGCCTGATCTAACGCCACCACAAAAGAGGAGTGGACGCATCGAGCCAGGAAACATCCATCATAGTCCTCCATGGCTGAAAAGGGAAGGGCAAGGAAGAAGATGAAATGGTCGATGAAGACTTCTGCAATGTGAAAACAGTGCTTCGATGATATATAGTAGCCTTAAAGATGCTAGAAGGCGAAAGGTTTGTCTATTAATAGAAATTTTGATAGGACTTTTGAGATGACATTGTGCAGAAAGCCTTAAATGATTTATAATTTTGAAGCATTATTTACACTTATGCTCTGAAACTGTGGTCATGTGTTGACGACAAAATTTGGTTAAGGTCCAAACACAGTAAGGATCTTGCATGGTCAATAGAATTAAAGAAGTTTGGTCAAACATTGGTCAAACAAGTTCGTCCGTTATACATGACCGGATATGGAGGAGTCGATATAGATTAAGAGATAGAGATAAGAGCCAGACTCGATTAAATAATATTGGATGACAAGTCTTCGGACTATAAATATGTACATATCTAGGTAGATTAAATATACACAACTACAACCACAAAACTACTCTTGGCGTATCGCCACCCTTGTTCATACAAGGTTCAATCCCGGCGAGACTAGGCACCTAGAGCTAGGCTACATCGCTTTGATCTCGGGAGAAGGGGTAAGCCCCGCCACACCGATGATTGTATCAACTAGATTGGTGTTGTTCAAGGTTGCATCACTTCGATCTCTTGGAGTACACTAGTTCGGTCAATATAATCATTGGTTTTTCTTGATGTATCAGCTACGTTATCTAAAGCTGCATCGTTACAATATCTTAGATTGATTTAGATTAGATATAGTATTACGAGGATTCATCGGTTAGGTCTGACATCTTGATCTATTGTGTTTGATTTATTGTTGTCCATCGTTCATCTGAATAACGTATGCCCGAGGTGTTGAAATACTATGAGTTATTCGTGATTTAGCAACTGTCTTGGTTAAGTCTGATCATTTTGTTATGATGATTTACTAGTATAGACGCATTCTCTGGTATACTAGATTTAGGTTATATCGGAGGACAAGCTGGTAGGTTATCTTTAATTCCATATCACATCTCATCGGCATAGGGGATTGTGAATCGGTCCAAACATAAAGTGCATCGCTTGCCCAATTATCAGCCTGATTGTTGCGGGTACTGCATATCGGTTGATTGCCTAATTATCCTCATAGCCGATGGGTGTTGTTACTAATGTTTTTCTATACCTTATTAGTTGTAGGGTCAAACTGATTGTCATGCTTAGAACCACAAGTTTTTAGGATCTGCACTGGAGTTAAGAAGATCTCCCGAGGCCACGCGTGTGACCAAAAACGACACCAACACACTTTTTGGCATGCCTAGTGGGCCTTGTTCGGACGACTCAACTATGGCGGACAAACTCAACAATAGTAACATCATCCCTGGTCACCTTGGAGGCACTAACTGATGAGCAAAGAGCAGAGGTACAGAGGCACATGGACGATTACCAGAAGTTGTACCTCGAGTCCTTTAGCATGACTCGATCTAGCCCCTTCCAGAGAAATCAAATGTCGAAGCCGACCATGATCGAGGAAATCAGCCAACAGGCTAAAAGCCCTGGGTCAATTTTCAAGAAGCTATTGACAACGTGCTCCACCACAACCTCATCAATTAGTCTAAATTATTGGTCAGTACTCTACATGAGTTGATCCAGAAGACCATTTATGGCACTATAACTCACGAACTGGCATAAGATCCGTCATATTTTCCTGTTAACCATCCACTTTTTCTCTAGAATCCACAGCACACTTGGTCAGTGCCACCACAACATGGGCCCATGAGGCAGGAACTACCAAACGTCTCATTCGGTCCTGAAAGAAGCATGAACACCCAACCACTGACTCATGCACCCTAGGGGATAGGGAGGCAGGACCCGTTATAGAATGCGTATGGCCTCGAGAGGGGCATGCTATCACCTCAACCCACGACCGCTCCACAGTGGCCAATGGGGCAAGAAGAGTCTCAAACTACGTATGGCGTCGCAAGGAAGGTGCTTCCCGATCTCATGCAGCCAAGGGGGCACCCAATGGTATCCCTCTATGGTACTACCAGACCGTGTATTACGGGGCGCAACCCTACACTAATGAAGAGCAATACAGGTATAGTGTTGCTCAGCTAGACCAATACCCATAGGCCCCGCTGTCTGACCAGTACCTCATGTTGAGCCAACAAGAGGAAGATTGGGTGAATTAGGTCACTAAAGTCATTCAAGACAAATTTGGGCTCAAACCCAAAGATTAGGTGTTCATATATCGACGACCTTACTAGAAGTGGTTTGATAGGGTGCCACTACCAAACCGATACAAAGTACCTAACTTCACCAATTTTTCAGGGCAAGGCTAGGTTTCCACGATCGAACACATCAGCCGCTTCCTCGCCTAGTGTGGAGAGGCATCGGCCGATCAGGCACTGAAGGTTCGATTCTTCCCGCTTTCATTATCAGGATTAGCATTCGCATGGTTTATCTTGATGTATCAGCTATGTCATCTAAGGTTGCATCGTTATGATCTCTTAGATTGATTTAGATTAGATATATTATTTTCAGGCTTCATCGGTTAGGTCTGACATCTTGATCTATTGTATCTGGTTTATTGATGTGCAGCGTTCATCTGAGTAAAGTATGCTCGATGTGTTGAAATACTAAGAGTTATTCATGATTTAGCAACTGTCTTGGTTAAGTCCAATCTTGTTGTTATGGTGATTTAATAGTATTGACGCATTCTTTGGTATACTAGATTTAGGTTCTACCGGAGCACAAGCTGGTAGGTTATCTTTAATTCCATGTCACATCTCATCGGCATTGGAGATTGTCAATCAGCCCGAACATATGGTGCATCGATTGCTTGATCATCGGCCTGATTTATGCGGGTACTAGGTGATATCCTACGCCTCCCGACAACTTAGACCGCATGAGCTGAACTACCCAACCCACGACCTAGAGTTAGCAGCCGTGGTTCATGCCTTGAAGATATGGAGACATTACCTTGTGGGGAATCGGTGTGAGGTCTTCACCGACCACAAGAGCCTCGAGTATATATTCACCTAACCAGATCTGAACCTCAGGCAAAGGAGATGGTTGGAACTGATCAAGGATTACGACATGGGCATCCATTATCATCCAGGCAAGGCAAATGTGGTGGCAGACGCCCTTAGTCGAAAAGGGTACTGCAACGCCATCATGATTCAGGACCAAGCTCCTTTACTTTACATGGAGATGGAAAGGCTGAATTTGGGGATCACCACCCAAGCGTACCTCGCCGCCTTGGAGTCTCGGCCTGTCTTGATAGACCAGATCCGAGAAAAGCAGAAGGAAGACCCGGACATCATGGAGATCCAACAGAACATGCGGAAGGGTAAAGCCCTCGGATTCTCCGAGGACGAGCATGGTACCATCTGGTTCGGAAACCGGATATGCGTACCTGACCAGCCTAAGTTGAAGACTCTCATCCTTCAAGAAGCCCACGATACTCTATATTCCATTCATCCCGGGAGTACTAAGATGTATCAAGACCAGAAGGAAAAATATTGGTGGGTCAGCATGAAGAGAGAAGTAGCTGAGTATGTGGCCAAGTGCGACACATGTCGGTGAGTCAAGGCAGAGCATCAGAGACCTGCCGGACTTCTTCAACCGCTCAAAGTCCCTGAATGGAAGTGGGAAGAGATAGGAATGGACTTCATCACGGGACTGCCCAGGACCCAAGCTGGTCATGACTCTATCTGGGTGATCGTTGACCGACTCACCAAGGTAGCTCACTTCATCCCGGTCAAAACAACTTACACTGTCGCCAAACTGGACGAGTTGTATATGACCCGGATCGTGTGCCTTCACGGGGTTCCTAAGAAGATTGTATCTGACCGAGGGAGTCAGTTTACCTCCATGTTTTGGAAGAACCTTCAAGAGGAACTCGGCACCCGGCTGAACTTTAGCACCGCCTATCATCCTCAGACCGACGGTCAAACCGAGAGGGTCAACCAGATATTGGAAGATATGCTTAGAGCTTGCGCTTTAGACTTTGGCGGAATGTGGGACAAGAACTTGCCGTATGCAGAGTTCTCCTACAACAACAGCTATCAGGCCAGCCTGCAAATGTCCCCGTTCGAAGCACTCTACGGACGTAAGTGCAGAACGCCGTTGCTCTGGGATCAAACCAGAGAATCACAACTGTTTGGGACAGATATATTACGAGAAGTTCAAGAGAAGGTCAAGATCATAAGAGACCGGTTAAAGATAGCCTAGTTCCGACAGAAGAGCTACGCCGATAACCGTCGAAGAGACCTAACCTTTGAGGAGGGCGATTATGTCTATCTTCGAGTCACTCCCCTCCGAAGCACTCAAAGGTTCAACATGAAAGGCAAGCTAGCGCCCCGCTACGTCGGACCTTTTCATATCCTCTGACGGCAAAGAGAAGTGGCATATCAACTTGAACTACCTCCATCATTGGCAGGAGTTCACGATGTGTTCCATGTCTCTCAGCTGAAAAAGTGCCTCCGTGTACCCACCGAGCAAGCCGACCTTCAGCAGCTCAACGTCCAAGAAGACTTGACTTACATTGAGAAACCCATCAAGATCTTGGAAACCAAAGAAAGAGTAACCAGGAGTCGTGTAGTTCGCTTCTGCAAGGTTCAGTGGGATAACCACCCCGCCGAAGAAGCCACATGGGAAAAAGAAGACGAACTGAAAGCCCAATACCCTGAGTTGTTCGAGTAACGTTCCAATCTCGAGGACGAGATTCTTTGTAAGGGGGATAGGTTTGTAACACCCCAAATTTTCAAAGGAATAAAAATATTAATTAATTGAATTTCCTGGATTTTATTATTTTGAAAATACCTTTAAATACCCTTCTTTACCATTTTGAACTACAACATAGAGTTAATGACCAAACCAGGAGCTGAAAATTTTTGTATAAACTCCCAAGGCCAAAATATATTTTTGAGAATTTTTACAAATTTTTACCAAGCTTGGAAATAGCCCTAAGATTTTAATCTATTTCTTGGAATTATTTTTATTCAGAAATGATTTGAAACAGTATTGGGCCTCCCCCCTCCCTTCTCTCTCTCCCAGCCGGCCCAGCCCGTCACCCTCGCCCGCCTCTGGCTGACAGCCCGACCCCACCTGTCGGCGCCGATTGCCTCCCTCACGTGCGCGCTCGATGCCTCGGCCCCACCCGTCAGCTCTCTCGCTCGCGCGCTCACACCCGCTTGCCAGTGGCCCCCGCTTGTCAGACCCGTCGTCTACCTCCCGCCTCCGCCCCCAAATTCCGCAGGCCGATGACCCCCGCCTCGGATCCGCCTCGCTGGCCCCTCCCACTTTAATTTGACGCCATTAATCGGTCCCCCGCGTTCTCCCGGCCGTTTCCCCCCCGTTAACCCACGCCTTTAAGCCACGGGATCAACGCTGCGCGTGCATGGCCGAGCCCTCGCCGGCGAGTAAATCCCCCTCCTCGGCTTTCCTTGCTTGCAACGCCCGTTAAACCTCATTGGCACGCCTATTTAAGCCCCCTGGCCATCCGCACTTGATCCCCCACGCCCACTCGCCGCGAGAACGAACAGAGCACCCGCGATTCGCCTTTTAGCGCACTTCCACTGTTGCGCCTCCGACCACCGCTCGCCGTCGTCTCGGACCACCTCCGTCCACACCCTTGCCACCATCGTGACCGCAAGGACGACCCCGACCTCGGCCGCCCCTCCGTCGACACTAAACCCCACCGGATCGCCGACGCCGACAAGAAGCCGAACACCTTCGCCGCCTCCGCTCGTCGCCGGCCTCACCCCGTCGACCCCGGACCACCGCAAGGGTACCCTCTTGTTCCCCTCGGTACCCTCTTTACGTTTTTAGCCCTAGCTAGGCCAGATAGCCCTCGCTGTCGTGGGAATCGCTCACCGTCGCGCCGCCGGAGTAGGGGAAGAAGGGGTACTTTGCCCCCCCGACACGCGCCGTGCCGGATTCAATCCCGGCCATGCGATCCAGATCCAACGCCGGCGATTAAGTCATCTGTTCGGTTTAATCCACGCCGTCGGTTCTGAGTGAAGCGGTACGGTGCGATCTCGTGCGTTCGTTGGTATTTAAAACCCTCGTTCAATCTCCGTCGTCCATCGCATACCGATTCAACATTTTAATCTCAGCCGTCCACGTCATTTTAACTCCCCCGCCTCGCCCGTGACCGCCCGATCGCGATCCAACAGTGGATCTTGATCCGGCGCACGTGCACAGTCCGCGGGTGCATAGTGGACTCGGCTCACCGTGGACCGACGCCTGTTTTTGGTTTAATTTAATTTCCAGAAATGCTTTTAAACTTCAAAAATTCATATCTGGCGCATTTGAACTCTAAAAATTGTCATTTTAATTCCACAAATTTTATAATTTTATTCTCTACACATTAATTCAATAAAAACAATATGTTACTTTAGGCTTTTTCATGTTTATTTAAATAGGTATTCAAATGCCATTAGGATAAAAATGTAAATTTAATTATTTGAATTTCAGTAAGTCTTATATTTAATTATTTCATGTTAATATGCTGAGACCACTAAGTTTTCTCTGAACCATTTATTCCAAATTAAATATAAAACTTAAAGTGAGATTATTCACAATTAAAGACCCCTTATCAAGAGGACAATATCCCATTTTAGTTAAATTTAAATATTTATAATAGATTTCAGAAACTTAAACAACTCGACTTTCTTTAAGATAAAACCAAATTAAACATATGTGCTTGTTGTGTGACTTTTGGATTGTTTAATTGAATGTCATGTTTAATTTATTTATATCGAGAAGACTACGACGCCGTCGAGGAGCCGGAGTACTTTCCCGAAGTTCCTCCCTCGCCTTTCGCTGAGCAAGGCAAGTCACCAAACCAATCTTTTGAGCATATTGTACCCATGTTTTATTAAACTATCGCTAAAACACATAGGATATACATGCATTAGTCAAATGGAACCCTTACAGTATATTTATTTAGGATCCCCCGACCTTGATGTGCAACCCAAGCCATGCTATCTCGCCTAACCTCCTTGTCACCATATGATTAGTATTATTAGCTAGTGTCCAATGTATTGACACGATTGCTATAGGATAAAAATGAGTCGTAGCGAAATGGTTCTACTATATGATCCCCATTGTTTCTTATCTTTGGAATTCTGTCGGTGATGAGTTATGGTTGTGAGTGTATGCATGGTGGGTTCCGGGTGCAAGCTAGGGCATTGGTCGGTAGCACCCGGGGCACTATAAGGACCGGTCTGAGGGATCCATTGCAATGCACTTCCGTACTAACCACAAGTCTAATGGTTAAGTCCTAACTAAGGTATGGAGTGTTCCAAACCGAGGCCACCATTTGGAGATGGGTCAAGAAGCACCTGCGGGTGGCTTTGTACCACTGTGACGCAAAAGGGTGTGCGACGTTAGCCGGGATGCGGTTTTAGCACGAGTTCCCATGGTATGGGTCATCTCGTTTGAGATGAGTGCGTGCCTTGTGGGTACAGTAGTACATCTCTGATCAGAGTCTTAAATCTTTTCGAAAAGCCGAGCCCACGGTCAAGGGCTGGTTGCGTGACATCCCACAGTTAGATTACGTTGAATATGTATGTGCATGATGATTTGACATGTAAGGACTGTTGTGCGAGGAGGTAAAACGTACTCCTCGAGTTAGATGATGTTGTTGATGCTCATGTTTACTTTTCCTCATGATTAAAATTTGACTACACTAAATGCAATAACCAAAAATGTACTTTTCTGCACTGTTAGCCATTACCCTTCCTTGTTTATTATCCTGCATTATTATTTGCATTTGCGGTGGCTTGTAGAGTACTTTTTGTACTCATACCCGTTGGACTCCACAGAGGATGCCTACTATTAAGACGGTCTGGAGTAGCGACCCAGTCAAGAAAACGATCCTGAAGAAGACGTTCGTCATGCTACTTACTTTTGTTGCTATTTTTATTTCAACACTTATGTAATAATTATGGTCTACGTACCATTAATACTGTCGTATGTACGTTGTTGCATGATGAACCTCTTGTATTATTGTTTTTCTATGGAAATTCAATAATGTTCTGATTTCGGTAAATCGGGGCGCTACAGCCTGAGTGTTGATCTTCATCACCATGTCCTGCACCAAGCCTCTTCATCGGAGCCATCACCGATGAACCAGTAAGGTTGGTGCCCTAGCTGTCGGTCTAACAGATGGCACAATGGTAGTCTACCCGGATTGTGCTAGATTCATCATCACGCGTGTCGTCTATGCGAGGCCACCACTGATCACTACTTCGGTCTGACCGACGGTGGGCGTTCGGTCTGACCAGGACATGCCAGGTCCGTCATCCCGCGTGCCAGCACCCGACAATCAGACCATCGACCTACAGTAGGTCTGATCGGCTCATCTAGGCCAGTCTGACTTCCCTTTGTACTTCAGTTCAACTGGCCCTGATTTGGCCGGTTTGATTGCTTTTTCTACACATCGGCCAATTGGGTCGCATCTTTTGGTGTGATCTGATTGCTTGGTGACTCCACCCATCTACGCCCTTATCACGATCAAGGGTCATCGAAACGTGGCGTCAATGTCGTGTGATGCTTGGGGCCAACCCTAGGTATTTACGCGCTTTTGGATCGCCGAATCGACGTCGGTGTGATTGGCACTTGGTCGATTGATTTTAGCATCAACACAATTTTTGGCTACTCCACCGGGGACATACGTGCCAAGAACGACTACGTTGACGATGGGTACGACTACTACGACTACATCAATGGTACCCTCTACATCGGCGAACATGGTGGGGAGTGCGGAGATCGATGATGACAATGCCACCCTCCATACCATCGACGACATCTTTGAGCAGGACAAGGCTAAGATCGAGGCCAAGAAGAAGGAGTTGCACGCCCTCATGCTTGGGCGCTACACGAAGACTCACGCAGGCTTCATCAAGTGTACCCCTGATCTCCCCAACATCTCCATGGATAAGGTAACTCCACCATCCCTTACTCTACCCCACTACGACATCGAGAAAAAGATCGCCATGAAAGTAGATCAAGTAGTTAGTGCTACTTTTGCAAACCGTCTAGACCCGAGGTTGACTCTAGGATGGAGGCGATGTTTAAGAGATTTGGTTTTTCTGAGGCCGCTTCTCCGACTCCAATTGCTAGTGTACCCCCTGTTCATTACATCCACAGTAGAACCGATTGGAGTATCAGGAAGAGTGTCACGTCTCTGGCCTCGCCATCTATGGCCGAGGCATCATCTTTCCATGTCGGTCAGACCGACGCATGCCATATCGTGCCACTGACAACCGTCAGTCTGACCGACATCTAGCCTGGTCATACCGGCGTGTGCCATCCCACGACACTTGATGCATACTCTTGTTCGCCAACATGTTCGACAACAGTTAGGCAGACTACCTACTAGGCCGATCCGACTGACACCTATGCATTCGGTCCGATCGGCCCTATAGATGTTCACACCACCCCGCAACATTTTACATGCCACCTCCGCCAGCACCTACGCTACATCTACCAGTGCTGCCCGCACCTCCTACTCCTGCACACAGAATAGGGTAGATAACACCACAAATCATGAGCCGCCATGAGAGGAGGGTAATAGAGGGGTGTAGGACCAAAAGTAGCGACCAGAGGGGGGGTGAATGGGCGCCTAAAAATTTCTTACTAAACTTTGACTTAAACGCAATACCCAAATGAGCTTAACTAGACAAATAATATTAGCAAAGCAAATTACAGGAACTAAAGTTGTCTAGCCAAAAAATGACGGTGTCCTAATTAAAATGATATTAAAGATAAGCTAAAAAGAAATACTCCAGTAAATAAAAACACCTAGATATATCACGAAATATTTATGTTGTAATCTAGAAATAAAATGCTACTCAATTGAATAAAAATAATGTCGTGACTAATAATATATTTTTCTTTTTATACGAATAGAATAAAATTATTTAAATAAAATAATACGAGAGTACCACAAAAGCTAAGAAAAATATTAACAGATTTGCTAATTAATTAATAGATAGTTATAGATTGATCTGCTAATTAATTTATAGATAGTTATAGATTTAATTATCCTAACAGAAAAATAGGAGATCAAGGAGAAAAACTTGCCGTGCGCCTTCTGTTTTCTCCGCCGGAAAGCAAAATGCGATTTTTTTTCTCTTCCGTTGTGTGCAGAGGATCCGGTGCTAGTGCATGCCTTGCCCTGGAAAGCTGGCACCGTGGGAAGCTTATGAAAAACCGGGGAAAGAAAAAAAACAAAAGGCCTGCTGCCTGCCACTTTTTGCCGTGCGCAAAGACTCGCTTTACGCGCCGCGTGAGAAGCCGTGCACGGCTGCAAAGCTCCTGCCGCTAGCCCTGCAACGCTACGACTGCTATGCTCCTGTCGAAGGCTTGCATGTGCGCTCACCTGCGCTGGGCCCTTGTGCACACTGGACGCGCGCGCTGCAGTCTTGGCCGCCTGCTTTTGCTGCTGGCACACGGCACCACGCGGGCTCCGCCGGCGACATGTGAAAAAATAACGGTGATGCGCAGATCGAAGATCGAAAAATAGTAGATGGAAACTGGCGGTGGAATGTGGATTAATCTCGGGAAAAAATAAAAACAGTCATCTATCCCCAGGGGGATAGGGGCTTATTTATAGGCGACTCCTAATATATGAAAAGACTAATTTATCCCTAGAGTAAATTTATACTGACTCTAAAATAAATTCTAAAAATTTCTAAAATATTCTTAGAAAAATCACCTGACTCAAATAAAAATATTCTAAACTTAAAAACTAAATATTAATATCCTAAAAAACGAATTAAACATAGATTGTCAGTTTTACGCAGAAACTAACAAAGCGTCCACCGTCTTCGCACCGGGTACCCGGATTGGGCCGACCCGACCCCGCAGCTTCCTCAGCCCGGCAATCGCTCGCCGCCTGTGTATCTGAGTCAAACCCAGTCAACATACCAGTGGGTCATCTACCGCTCCTAGCCATGTACCCGGATTGGGCCAGCCCGACTCCGCGGCTCCTCTGCCCGGCCGTCGCTCACTGCCCGTGTACCTGAGTCACATGTGCCTCAGACTCGGCAGGTCTTCATCTCTCCCTTCCTTTGACTTTCGTTGACAATCACTCATCACATCTGGAATATCAAAACCATATTCTTCAACATGGTTTCTCAATCTCCCCCTTGATGAGTGCATTGTCAACACCCTTTTCAGCTCATCTCCAGAACCTACAAAAACATGTGGAAACAGGAAAAAAAGACAAAAGAAAAATAGAAGAAAGGAAATAAAAAGTTTAACCCTAATGACCAAAAGCCAAACAGAAGCAAAAAAACGGTCATTGTGGTTAACCAAAAAATTAAAGCCTCAAAAAAAGTGCAAATCTCAGAATTACCAACAAGGAACTCCCCCTGAAATAATTCCTAGAGAAAGCTAAAAATGTTCCCTAAACTCAAATATTTCTCCCCCTTGTTGACAATTGGACTCATCAAGTGAGACTAAATGCACTCTAAAGAGACATAGACACAAACTCCCCCTAAAATGCAGCTCCCCCTTAAAATATGCCATGAATGCAGATGGGGTGCAGGTGGACTGTGAAAAGCATGCTTCTTAGATATGATTGGCTGCAATTACAACATCTAACAGGTATAGCAAAAGATATACTATCTAAGAAACATGACATGATCAGTGCAATAGATGATATCTAAAGAAAGTTATTAGCACACATTTTTCGATTTTTGCAAACAAAAGCATCACCACATTTTCTAGTTGGCAAGCAGAGTAAAGCATGAGATGCAAAAGCTAACTGATATCTACCAAGATAAGCATTGTCCAAAACAAAGTGCTTCAGCAAACTTGTCATCTTTTTAAAATTTTTCAAACTGATTCTTTTTCCTTTTTATTTTTTCATTTCTGCCAGGGGTTATTTGCGTGTCAAACCTTATGCTAATCGACCAAGTCAAGCCTAGGCCAGAACTGGACCATTAGAAGCTTAAGACATTAGTCTTGGCATACATTACACCGTCCTAGTTCATACCAAAGTGTTATGGTAAGCAGTCCAGAACAAGGCAATGCGACAAAGCAAACCCACCTGGATCTTTTCTGATAAACATAAAAATGCATAGATTTTTCATTTTTCTGAATTTTTATCATTTTTATAGCACTTTTTCATATTTAAAGCATATAGATGTCCAAGTTGCATATCTGCATCTAAGTAAGGATCTAGCTACCAGGCATGTAAGAGACAGCGAACGCATTTAACCTACACATGCTAGTTACCAGAAGCAATGGTGATCATTTTTCAAGTTTAAACATAAAAGCCATGCATATGACAAATATCAGATATATCATGTGAACTGAACTACATCATGATCATCGACAGGTAATAAAAAACATATACTAGCTAGAGAAAGTAAAGCAGATTAATCATATAACAGAAGCAAGCTCAAAATGTGATTTATGATAATGCATGATATGAATGCACACAAAAAGACTTAATAAAAAATAAAGAAGAAGGTAAAAACTGACTCAAAATATCCCAAAAAGGATACACAACTCCCAAATCAAGATCAATAATCATGAGTAGGAACAAATGGTCCAACGCCAGGTTTGGCAAAGGTGTTAAACCAGTGTCGAACCATCTGCTCGTATGTATGAAAGCAAAAAAGAATCATATAAGTCTGGAACAAAACAAGGATCAAAGCGCGGTCCTCTGTTCTTCCTAAAATCACGACCACGAGGTCCAAAGTCGTATCCATAATGATCTAGAACTCTGCCGGAACGGAAACCACCCTCCGGAGCATGATCATAAAAACCGTCTCCTCTACCACCACCTACACGACGTGGCCTGGCCTCTAGACTCTCTCTATGTCGAGGAACTCTCTGTCTACCACCCTTCTGGTAGAACTGCTCCTGGCCACCTCGAGCTCTCTCTGCTCGCTCAACCCGCTTCCTCCTGAAGCAAAACTCCTCAAAATGCCCGTCTCTCTGACAAAACTCACAGTGATAGGTAAGCTTCTTGGAATGTTGTTGTGGCTTAGGGTTCTTAGGCTTGGTGGTGTTGGGTGTAGCATCTTTGGTGTGAGAGGGTCCAGGTAAGGAATCAAGTGAAGTGTGGAGAGTTTTAGGCTTTGGATCCCAGATTTGCTTCTTAGGTGAAGCTTTAGGTTGTTCTTGGAACACTTCATCCTTGGGCTGACTATCCTTAAAGGACTCAGTTGAGTGAGTTTTGGGATATCTCTGCTCAGGAGTCATCTTACTCCACTGCACGGCTAATGGCGCTCTCAAAATCAGCCTTGGTATATGTGTAACCTACCCCAAAACCATCCTGTCTCTTGAACTGCTGGATCATCATGCCGAGTTGTGGCTCTTTAGCACTGATCCAACTCAGGATTGAACGGAGGTAAAAGTTCTCGTTCTGAACATCAGCTAGCTCCTCTCTCAAAGAAGCTAACACCTCCACCTGAGACAAACAGATCTCACACTCTTTATCAACTTCGATAGACTTCTAAGCTTTTAGCTTGATCAACTCCATTCTAATGGACAGGCAGTTCTCACAAATAGTGGGTGGAACTGACAAGGTCTCAAGCTCTAGCTTAGTCTGCTCCAACTCACTTCTCACTCTAGCTAACTCACTCAACTGCTCATCACTCTTGGCTCTCAGCTCAGCTATACTAGCTAAATTGGATGGATAGTCTACACAAGGTGCGACGACAATGGCATGAGCATCTTTTAGCTCCTGCTGAGCGCTCTCAAGCTCAGTGGCCAATGCTTCTCTCTCATCTACTCTCTTTGTGTACCTGGACTTAAGAGTCATCAGGTCACACAACAACACCTCTCAGTTAGGGCACTCACCAGTATCACCCAAGCAAGGGGAAGAAGATAGACTCTCAATCTTGCCATTTGTTGTGGCAAGCTCACTCTCAAGCTCATCTATCCTCTTCTTAGCCCCTCTAAGCAGTTTCTCCCTATACTTCAACTCCTGACTGTTCTGTTCTAGTAAATTTACAACTTCTTGTTCATAGGAAGATGCCTTCTCATCGTCGTCGTCGTCGGAGTCATCGGAGATGTCCTTCTCTTTCTTCTCCCCAAGAGCCATTGAGCAGAAGCTCTTGTGGGGTCTTCGGCTATGACATGAGTGACTCTTTGGCTTGTTCCCGATGGTCATGAAACAGAGGCCCGCCGGATTGTCCCTGTCCTTCCCCTTCCTGATCACGATCTCTTCATCACTTGAACTTGAAGACGAGGAGGAAGACGAGGACCTCTTGGAGTATCTTTTCTCCATCTCGGCGAAGAAGGTCTTGTCTCGCTTCTTGTTCTCACGCCTGTAATCCTTTAGAGCATTTCGAAAAAATCTTGTCTTGGGCTTGCCCTTTGTGGAGTTGTCATACTTGCCGGAGTTGTAGGAGTTGCCGTCGGTGCCCTTCTTGTAATTCTTTTGCTTGGGGCAGTCGGCGATGAAATGACCTGGGTCACCACACTCAAAGCATCCGGATTTTGTGCCGTGTCTCTTAAACATTCGCTTATCATAAACACGTCACACTCGGTTGTTAAACAAGCACATATCATCATCTCCTAGAGTATCAAGTTGTTCCTCGGAGATAGACATCAAGGAGAAAGCAGTACAACTCATGGCATTAGGATCAGCCGACGGTGTCGCAAGCGCCAGAGTCTTTGAGCCAGAATCAGTGAGATTTGATCTCAACTGAATATCGACCTCTAAGGCCTTGAGCTTACTAAAAAGCTCTGCGATGGTCAAGGTATCATAGGACGCGCTCTCAACAATAGAAGAAACCTTGATCTCCCAGATCTTAGGGTCCAAGGTATGGAGTACCTTAAGCGCCTGTTCATGATCTGAGACCAGCTACTCACGCTCGGCCTTGTTGACACGAAGCTTGTTAATGATCGATTGAAAAAGACCAAACAACGCCTCAACCGTCTCACCCGGCTTCTGTGAGAAATTCTCATACTCACGCCGGTAGGTCTGATAAAGCCTAGGCTTGACCTGAGTTGTCCCCTCATGATGTGCCTGGAGGGTAGCCCAGATCTCTCAAGCAGTGGTGTGATGGCTAACACACTCAAACTCACTAGGACCTAGACCAGAAAATAAAATATTCACCGCCTTACTATTATTTTGATGCTGGGTAATTACATTTTCAGCAGTATCCGCAGCAATAGTCATTATGGTGAAATTAGGATGAACACAAATCTCCCATATGTCTGAGCTCTGGCTCATAAGGTATGCTCGCATGCGAGTCTTCCAATAAGTATAGCCAAAAGCCTCTAGGGACGGGATTTTTCCAGAAGACGTCATGGTCACTACCTAGGTTTAGAATCGGTTAAGATATTAGAAAAACCTAACCTTGCTCTGATACCACTTGTAGGACCGAAAGTAGCGACCAGAGGGGGGTGAATGGGCGCCTAAAAATTTCTTACTAAACTTTGACTTAAACCCAATACCCAAAAGAGCTTAACTAGACAAATAATATTAGCAAAGCAAATTACAGGAACTAAAGTTGTCTAGCCGAAAAATGACGGTGTCCTAATTAAAATGATATTAAAGATAAGCTAAAAAGAAATACTGCAGTAGATAAAAACACCTAGATATATCACGAAATATTTATGTTGTAATCTAGAAATAAAATGCTACTCAATTGAATAAAAATAATGCCGTGACTAATAATATATTTTTCTTTTTATACGAACAGATTAAAATTATTTAAATAAAATAATACGAGAGTACTACAAAAGCTAAGAAAAATATTAACAGATTTGCTAATTAATTAATAGATAGTTATAGATTGATCTGCTAATTAATTTATAGATAGTTATAGATTTAATTATCCTAACAAAAAAATAGGAGATCAAGGAGAAAAACTTGCCGTGCGCCTTCTGTTTTCTCCGCCGGAAAGCACAATGCGAATTTTTTTCTCTTCCGTTGTGTGCAGAGGATCTGCTGCTAGTGCATGCCTTGCCGTGGAAAGCTAGCACCGTGGGAAGCTTCTGCAAAACTGAGGAAAGAAAAAAAACAAAAGGCCTATTGCCTGCCACTTTCTGCCGTGTGCAAAGACTCGCTTTACGCGCCGCGTGAGAAGCCGTGCACGGCTGCAAAGCTCATGCCGCTAGCCCTACAATGCTACGGCTGCTATGCTCCTGCCGAAGGCTTGCGTGTGCGCTTGCCTGCGCCGGGCCCTTGTGCACACCGGACGCGCGCGCTGCAGTCTTGGCTACCTGCTTTTGCTGCTGGCACACGACAACACGCGGGCTCCACCGGCGACGTGTGAAAAAATCACGGTGATGCGCAGATCGAAGACCAAAAAATAGTAGATGGAAACTGGTGATGGACTGTGGATTAATCTCGGGAAAAAATAAAAACAGTCATCTATCCCCAGGGGGATAGGGGCCTATTTATAGGCGACTCCTAATACATGAAAAGACTAATTTACCTCTAGAGTAAATTAATACTGACTCTAAAATAAATTCTAAAAATTTCTAAAATATTCTTAGAAAAATCACCTGACTCAAATAAAAATATTCTAAACTTAAAAACTAAATATTAATATCCTAAAAAACGAATTAAACATAGATTGTCAGTTTTACGCCGAAACTGACAAAGCGTCAACCGTCTTCGCACCGGGTACCCGGATTGGGCCGGCCCGACCCCGCAGCTACCTCAGCCCGGCAATCGCTCGTCGCCCGTATACCTGAGTCAAACCCAGTCAACAGACCAGTGGATCATCTGCCGCTCCTAGCCATGTACCCGGATTGGGCCAGCCCGACTCCGCGGCTCCTCTGTCCGGTCATCGCTCACTGCCCGTGTACCTGAGTCACATGCGCCTCAGACTCGGCAGGTCTTCATCTCTCCCTTCCTTTGACTTCCGTTGACAATCACTCATCACATCTGGAATATCAAAACCATATTCTTCAACATGGTTTCTCAAGGGGAGCCATAAGACCGACACGCTGGTATACCACCACGTGTCGTGCCCCCACACGAGATACGCGCACAAGAGAGGCGTAGATGAAATAGATGAGCGTATATGTGTGCTTTTTACAGAGCGCATTGGCTTCACACCCCGAGTTCAGACTAGGGTTTACCACAAGCCGTACCCAGACCATTATGATACAATCCCATATCCTCGTGGTTTTAGGGTTCCTAAATTCACCAAATTCGATGGCAAGGGTAATAAAACCACCTAGGAGCACATAGGTCAGTTATTAGGAAAGTGTGATGAAGCTAGTGGGTTGGATGCCTTTAAACATAGACTGTTCTCATGGAGCATGGCATAGAACATGAATTCTCTACTCCGCGGGTTCCTCAACAAAACAGTGTTGTTGAGAGAAAGAACTGCATTTTGGTTGAGATGGCTAGGACAATGCTCGATGAGCATAGGACTCCTACAAAATTCTAGGCGGAAGCAATAAACATTGCTTGCTACATCTCAAACCAAATTTTCTTGCGCTCAATTTTGAGCTTGACTTCTTATGAGCTGCGTTTTGGGAGACAACCTAAAGTTACTCACCTTCGAGTATTTGGATGTTTATGATTTATCCTAAAATGTGGAAATTTGGAAAAATTTGAGTCACGATCTTCTGACGGGATTTTCCTGGGTTACACTACTCACGGTCATTCTTATCGTGTTTTCAATTTGGAAACTAACACGGTCATCGAGTCCCCTGTGTTATCTTTTCTTTTGAACATGCCAATGAACACGATATGGAGCAGACCATCTTCAAAGATGGAGATCCCGGAGATTTCGAGGACGAACCCCTACTACCCTGGACATTGACCCCCAAAGCCGACCCCGCTTCAATCACTTTGGCAAGAGGTCCCAAAGCTACAACCTCAACATCGGTCATCTTCTACCATTCACCGGCAAAAGTTGAGGGGGAGACTGCATCCCACCGTGAGGCTCCTCATCACATTCAAAGGATGCATCCTCCTAAGCAGATCATTGGTGAGCTTGATCAAAGGGTAACACGTTCTTACGCTCTTTCATTGATTCTGCTTTTGTTGCTTCTTTCGAGCCATTAGATGTGAGTCATGCACTTTCTGATTATAGTTGGATCAATGCCATGCATGAAGAACTTGAAAATTTTAAGAGAAATTGTTGGACCAGAAATGGCGACCAGAGGGGGGGTGAATGGGAGCTTTTAAAATTTCAGGCTAAAAATAGCCTTCTGATTTAGTTCTGTCTTCTGTAGAACAGGCTTCAAACACACCCTTCGAAGTTCTAGTTTGGATGCATTTCACTGCTCCAAAACCTGGCTTCGCAAAGAGCAAAAGTTCGAAGTCAAGAAGACTTCGCTCCACCCACACCACCCAAAACTCAGCTCTGCTAAGTCAGTGCAGGCTCCGCACACTGGGTGCCTTCGAGCAGACTTCGCACTTCACCCTTCATATGAGATGACTTCTCTCTGAGGATTTCGACCAGATACTCTGCACTAGCAACTGGTACTAGGCTTCATATTTCAGAGGTCGGAACGCACACTGAACACACTGTGCTGAGGACTCCGATAGGGAAGAAAACAGGCTTCGAGTTAAGCCATGAACAGTGCTTCGCTAGTAATCAGAAAGGACTAGCCTCAATTTACACAGAGCGAACACACAATGAGAAAAACACACTTCACAAGCATAGATCACTCACACACTTCTCTAAAAACACCCCAGTGCACACACTTTAACCAGGAAGAAGTTGAGCATAAGGAAATAAAAACCTGCAGTGCAAACAAGCATACAAGTTCAAGCAGTAAATGAAAACAGAATCAAAGTTTCATTGCTTGAACAGGGAACACAAAATGAACTCACAAGATGAATACAAGAGTATGTGGTGGCTAGCACAGGAGTTCTAAAATTGCTGCTCAAAGTGTTAATGTTGCCTAGCTAGCCTCCCCTATTTATAGGCACTATTTAGCCCTATGAAAAGACTACTTTACCCCTAGGGTTTACACTAATTTTGTCTCATCAGAACAGGGGGTAGAGTTGGTAGTCTACTTTATTTGGAGGCTTCTTTTGTCAGCTTCGCAGAGGAGACATCATCAACTTTTGTAGAGCAGACACGGTCAGCCTTTGCAGTTTTGGATTCTTCTGAAGCCCCCATCGGACACGAGGAGTGTGGTAGCTTTGGTGAGAAGCCTTGAGCCTGATAATACAGTGACGGTTTTGAACCGAAGCCATCAAAGCCCTTGAGCCTTTGTGCCATCACCTCCAGTGTGGACCACCACAGCTTCGCAGCTACTACTAGCTCGAACTCCATTAGTCTGTATACCGAAGCCATGTATGGCCGAAGTACCTCAAGTAAGCCACATTCCAAAGCCCCACCTTCGGAGTACAACCCTTCGAAGTCCCTTCTTTGTCCAAGGCCTCCGCATGAAGCATTCCATGAGCACACTCCTCGATGAACCTCACCTGGACCATGCCTTCGACGCACCTTGACTTCTAAGACCTCCGTCGGGTAAACCTTTGAGTGCCTCCCTCTGGAGCACACTTCAAATGCCTTGCCTCATCGCTGAGGACTTTGTCCACCATACTCCAAAGTCACTCCATTCGGAGTACCCTTCGATGTGCCTCGCCTCCGAGGACTTTGTCTCGGGGTACCTTCAGCCGGAGCCACGCTCCGCACCCTCCCTCATCGCCTGGCGCGCCTTGACCCGAGGACAAACCTCGACCCCTCACAGCCTTCGTGATCGAGATCCCCGCTCGCCTTGCATCAAGCCTCTCGCTTGACCCAGGTTCACTTGCTGCGAACAGTCCGTTGCCTCCGAAGTCACCTACGCACCACATACAGACAGACAAGTATATCTAGTACCCCGGAGACCTCTCCGAGTAAACAACCTCCGGTACACACTCTAGTGTACCGCCCAAAGTACCGAACCTTTCGGTACAGTAAGATCATCATGTACTGTCGAACCCTCCGACAGGCACACTCCGCTGCAATAGCTGTAGCAAACGGACCCATCGTTCGGAGGTACCCCTTCGAATCCGGAGGATAAAATCTGTCAATCACTCATCACAGACTCTGAAACCAACCCTTGGTTTCTCAATCTCCCCCTTGATCAGTGCATTGACAATCAAATTCAAGTTCAAGAAATTTTGAAAAATTTCAGCACACAAGTGACCATAAAAACACAGAAACGAGCCAAAACATGTCACTTGACAAAAGAATTTTCCTCCACTTTTTCAAAAGAGTAAAAGCCCCTTCGACAAATCTTTTCCTTTACAAGATAAAAACTCCCCCTGAGTTATTTTCCCCCTTTGCTACAGAGAACTCAAAAATTTCTCCCCCTTTGGCAATGCAAGCATTAAGGAGATGTTAAAAGATGCAAAGCTTCGAAATGGGCAGAAGTGCAAAGACATATAAAGCAAAAATATGCCAACCTTAATACCAATTTTCATATGCTCAGCTCAATTTAACATGATCTATAAGCATAATGATAGCATGTGATTTCATTACTTTGAAATAAAAGCATCACCACTCAATCAGGGTAACTAGATAAGTAAAAGCAGGGACTATGCAAAGATAGCCAATTTCTACTCTAGACAGACAAGTCCAGTTCAAGTAGAGTATTTGAAAGCATATTTGACTGATAATGAATTTATACTTGTTGTTCTTTTCATAATGCTAGGGGTTATTTGTTCATCTACCTTATACTTTCCAATCAGGCCAAGCCTAGGCAAGAAAGCCATCAGATGCTTAAGGCAGTGATTTTGGCGTACACTAAATTATCCTACTTCATACCATAGTGAAATGGTAAGTAGTCTAGAATAAAGTAGTGCGACAAACAAACCCACCTGGATCTTTTCACTTTTAGCATTCAAATCATGGATTTTGGATTTTGATAAGTGTACAAATTGTTCAGCACTTGAAGAATATCCATTAGTAAGCAATAAAAATTTTCAAGTTGCAGTTTTTAGCATCTAGAGAAAAGGATTCTTGCTATCAAGCAGGTAAAAGATAGCTAAAGCAATCCTTCCTAAACATGCTAGAATCAAGACTAAGCAGTGAGCATGATTTTGATTTTTGAAAGGAAAATCATGCACAAAATGTATCAGACATATTAAATGGAGCTGAGCTGACATGATTGCATGAATTAGAACAAGGCATATTGGTGCAAAACATGTAAGTGCAATTTCACACACAATGAGCATATGCAAATCACTGAAACTGTGCTCCCCCTCACAGAATGCCATAACGGTGACAAACACCAAGTTCCCCACGCAAGTAGGCAAAACGTGAAGCATCGAGGGGTTTTGTGAAAATATCGGCTAGCTGGTGTTGGGTATCAACATACTGAAGTTCAATATCACCCTTCTCATTATGATCTCTGAGAAAATGATACCGTACATCAATGTGTTTGGTTCTGGAATGCTGAACCGGGTTATTTGCAATACAAATAGCACTAGTGTTGTCACAGAAAAGTGGAACACTCTTATAATCTAACCCAAAATCCCGCAAAGTGGAAACCATTCACAAAATCTGAGAGCAACAGCTAACAGCAGCAACATATTCAACCTCAACCATTGATTGTGCAAGACTAGACTGTTTGCGGGAAGACCAGCAAACCAGCGAAGTACCCAGAAAATGACAAGTACCAGAGGTACTTTTCCTATCAATCCTACACCCAGCAAAATCCGCATCGAAATAACCTCGAGGACACAAAGAAGAAGATGCAGAATACCAAATGCCAAATTTGAGGGTATGCTTGAGATACCTGAGAATGCGCTTTACCGCTTGGCGGTGCGAAGCTCGTGGCGAAGCCTAAAAACGAGCGTACAAACACACTGTGAAGTCTACGTACGGCCTCGTAGCAGTCAAGTAGAGGAGGGAGCTGATCATGCTTCAGAAATCCTTCTGATCTATGGCTTCTCCATCTTCGTCCGGATCCAATGCTATCGAAGTAGCCATCGGAGTAGCGAGGGGGTTCGCATCAGCCATGTCGAACTTCTTCAGCACATCCTTGGTGTACTTCATCTCGAGGACGAATATACCTTGTTTGCTTTGCTTGATTTGCAAACCAAGGAAAAATGTGAGTTCACCCATCATGGACATCTCGAACTCTCTGCTCATGGCATCTGCGAACTCGGCAACCAAAGCATGAGAAGAGCCACCAAATATGATATCATCCACATAAATCTAGACTAGGAGGAAATCTTTGTCATGCTTGAGAGTGAACAGAGTTTTATCAACAGATCCCAGCAAATACCCTCGCTCAAGCAGAAAAGATTTAAGTCTATCATACCATGTCTGAGGGGTCTGCTTGAGTCCATAAAGAGCCTTATGAAGTTTAAGGACTTTATGCGGGTATTTGGGGTTTTCAAAGCCAGGAGGTTGTTTTACATAAACATCTTCACTTATGAAGCCATTAAGAAATGCACTTTTGACATCCATTCGATAGAGTTTGAATCCCAGGATGTCACAAAGGAAAGCAAAATCCTAATGGCCCCTAGACGCGCAACAGGTGCAAAAGTCTCAGTAAAATCAATCCCTTCTAATTGAGAATAACCCTGAGCTACAAGTCTAGCCTTGTTTATAACTACAGTCCAATCCTCCCCTTGTTTGTTTTTGAAAATCCATTTTGTTCCAATGAAATGAACATTTGGTGGAGGATCAACTAAAGTCCAGACTTGGTTTCTCTCAAAATTTTCAAGTTCTTCATCCATGGCATTGATCCAACTAGAATCAAAAAGTGCATGACTAACATCTAAGGGTTCAAAAGAAGCAACAAAAGCAGAATCAATGAAATGAGCATGAGAAGATGTTAACGTTTGATAAAGCTCACTAATGATCTGCTCGGGAGGATGCATCCTTTGAACATGATGTGGAGCCTCGCGGCGGGATGCAGTCTCCCCCTCAACTTGTGCGTTGGAGTGGTCCAAGATGACCAATGTCGAGGTAGTTGCTTCGGGACCTTGTGCCAAAGTGGTCGAAGCAGGATCGGCTTTAGGGGTCGATGTCGAGGGTAGTAGGGGTTCATCCTTGAAATCTCCGGGATTTTCATCTTCGAAGATGGTCTGCTCCATGTCGTGTTCATTTTCCTGTTCAAAAGTAGAACTAACAGAGGGGTTGATTCATCAAAAGTCACATCACATGACTCGATGACAGTGTTATTCTCTAAATTGTAAACACGATAAGAATGACCATGAGTAGTGTAACCCAAAAAGATCACGTCAGTAGAGCGTGACTCAAATTTATCCAAATTTCCACGTTTTAGGATAAAGCATCGACAGCCAAAAACTCGAAGATGAGTAACTTTGGGCTGTCTCCCAAAATGCAGCTCATAAGATTTCAAGTTCAAAATTGAGCGCAAGAAGATTTAGTTTGAAATGTAACATGCAGTGTTCATGGCCTCAGCCCAGAATTTCCTAGGAGTCCTGTGCTCATCGAGCATCATCCTAGCCATCTCAACCAAAGTGTGGTTCTTTCTCTCAACAACACTATTCTATTGAGGAACCCGTGGAGCAAAGAATTGATGTTCTATGCCATGCTCCATGCAAAAGTCAACAAAGAGACTATTCTTGAACTCGGTGCCATTATCAGTTCGAATGAATTTCAATGCACCAGGGAGTTCAGTAAAAAGTCTCAAGACCAAGCTCTGAAAGTGTGAAAACACTCCATCCTTGCTAGCAAGAAAGAAAAACCAAGAGTAGCGAGAGAAATCGTCGACAATGACTAGCACATACCACTTGCCGCCTAAAGAACTAACACGAGAAGGACCTATAGTGTCCATGTGGAGAAGTTCTTCGGGTTGCTCAGTCATCACCATGGTGACTGACGAGTGCGAAGCGGCAATCATTTTTCCATGTCGACATGGAGCGCAAAATAAATTCTTCTCAAACTTAAGCTTGGGCAATCCTCGGATCAAACCTGGGGGACTCAAACGATCAAGTAACTCAAAGCTCATATGCGCTAGTCTCCTATGCCACTTCCACAGCTCAGAAGTCGAATGTGCTACAAGACAATGAGAAGAACCATATGACTCAGAAAAATCAGCTCCGAAAACTCTCCCAACTCTAAAGATCTTACAGACCACAACACCATCAGAATTGAGTACTTGCGAAGTATCGCGATGGAATTGCACTTCGACGCCCTCATCAAGTAATTGAGACACCGAAAGAAAATTGTATCCCAAATTCTCAACCAAAGCAACATCTTTGAGAGTGAAATTTGAGTTGATTCTTACCACACCTTTACCTTTCACTCTACTCCTTCTATTGTTGTCGAAGGTGATATGTTCCTTTTGCTTGGTTGTGGTGAGGCTGGAGAACCATGCGGCATCTCTGGTCTTGTGGCGCGAACAACTGGAGTCCATGATCCACGTGCCCTAAAAGCCTCAGTCTGGTGCCTACACATGATAAGAAAATCTCAATCGCTCAGTGCTGGGGTGAGTGAAAAAATGACGAGGCATCCAACACTAAGTGATACGAGTAGTAGGCACAGTAAAAATAGACTATCTACACACAGGATAATTAGAATGATGCAAAGTGCGAGGTCTGCCTACATGCTATGACCCAAATGCATGACAAGGTCTCCTACCCTGTCGAGGTACAAAGCTACTCGCACGGGGTCTACCACCATATGGAACATGGTGAACACCTCGAGGAGAAAAACCTCTCCGAGAAGTACGAGGAGCCTCGAAAATAGGATGTGAGTAAACCTCAGACTCATGCATGCCTAGAGATGGGTAATGCATGTTCTGGAAACTCAACGCCTGAGAGCGTCCCTCATCCTTGATGCGACGAAAATAGAACACAACCAAATGACCCACCTGCTGACAATAGGAACAATGAAACACTCTCCTATTGGCACTCACATGGGTCATAGGAGCAATCCTAATAGACTCCTTGGGCTTCTGTTGAGTGGTTTTCTTAGGAGGAATTTTCTAGGCAGGAGGAGTGATTTTATTTTGAGTTTGACTAGGCTTTTTGGCTGATGGAGTGTCTAACCGGGCTCTTTCTTTTTCTAAGGTAGTGGGTGAGGTAAAAACATTTTTGTTCTCACTGTCTGAAGGAATCCTCTCAAAACCCAATCCTAGAGCTAACCCTGCCCTGTCAGCACACATCTTGGTTTTGGCCAAGAGCAAGTCTGTCCTACTCTTCCCCTCAGTACATTTGTTAACCACAGAAAGAAGGTAGTCATTCTCAGTCATGAATTGTTCAGCTCGCTCTCTAACAATGCCTAGCTGGTACTTAAGGGATATGCAAGTGTCACACATAGGTTGCACATCCTTAGAACTAGCGGCCCTCTCCAATCTAGCCTCTAAATCATGGACATGCTTATCACATAAATCAATGCTCTCATCTAATAAAGAACAGTTCATGAATTCATTTATATCATGAGGAGTAGAATCAACCATCAAAAGCTGCTTCTATGCAGTCTCAAGCTCAGAAAGAGTTTGAACATGCACAAAACACAACTGAGCATGCTCACCCATGACAACAGTGCAAGATTCACATTCAGCATCATTAATCCTAGACTTAAGCACGACATAATCAGTAGAAAAGATTCTAGCCTAAGTCTGAGGTCTTTTCTATCTCTAGCGGCTTGCACGAGCAACTTATCTTGACCAAGAACTACTTCATTCAGTTCATCTAATTTAATTTAAAGCTGGTCATAGGATAATGGTACCTCAGATGAGTCAAGCTCATCGCCGCTATGATCGCTGTCGGCCATGAAGCAAAGGCCGGTGAAATATCGTCCCTTCTTGTCCTTCTTCTCCTCCTTCCTTTGGGACTCCTCTTCCTCATCAGAGCTCGACTCCTTAGTTGAGGAAGTGTCAATGTCACTGAGAGCAGCAACAAAATCTCTGGAAGCAGCTTTGGCTACCCTCTTAGCCAACTTGCGGCGCTTGCCCTTCACAAAGGGTTTCCTCTCCTTTATGTGGTATTTGGGGCGCTCACTCTCATCTCTCTTCTTGATTTTAGGATAGTTGGCCTTGATGTGAGAAGTGTTGCCACACTCAAAACAACTACTAAAGCCGCTTCTCCTTTGATCCCGTCTCTCATGATGAAAACGGGTGAACCTTCTGGCAATTAGAGCAAGCTCTTCATCATCCAGATTATCCACCTGCTCCTTAGTGACGGAGACCAGGGAGGACAAAGCAAAACCTCCTGCAAGAACACAAGTACCAGATGTGCTTGGTTCTGCCGTGGTGCCACGTCTAGTGCAAGAAACTAGTGCCGATGGCTGTGGAAAAGAGTTTTTGTGCACTGCAAGAGATGCCTTGACAATCTCTGTGGACTTCAGCTTGCTGAAGAGCACATCACAGGTCAATGTATCATAACCTGCGGACTCCTCAATGCTGGATATCTTCACTTCCCATATGCTACGATCAAGAGCATAGAGAAGCTTGATAGCCCTATCATGATCATCGTAACCAAGCGCCCCGTTGGACCACAAGTTACTCACTATCGCATCAAAGCGAGAAAACATGGCATCTATAGATTCACCAGGCGCTTGCACAAACAAGTGATACTATTGATTGTACGTGCTTTGGCGCCTAGCCTTAATCTGTGTAGAGCCCTCATGAAAAATAGTGAGTGTAGTCCAAATTTCCCTAGCTGTCCTTAAGTGTTGAACCCTATCAAACTCACTCCAACTCAAACCAATGAACAGAATATTTCTAGCCCTAGAGTTGGCATTATACTTATCCTTTTCTGCTTGAGAAGTGCGAGTTTTAGGGATGGAGTATTGTGAGTCCACAATCTCCCAAATTGAATTTCATTGGCTTAGCAAGTAAGCCTCCACGCGCACCTTCCACTATGCAAAATCCGTCCCATCGAACAGAGGTATTTTACTAACTCTGTACATGTCGCCAACAGATCACAAAACCGGTTAAGGTCAACTGGTGATCTTAACCTGCTCTGATACTAATTGTTGGACCGGAAATGACGACCAGAGGGGGGGTGAATAGGAGCTTTTAAAAATTCAATATAAAAATAGCCTTCTGTTTTAGTTCTATCTTCTGCGGAACAGGCTTCGAACACACCCTTTGAAGTTCTGGTTCTGAGGTATTTCACTGCTCCGAAATCAGGCTTCGCAAAGAGAAAAAGTTCGAAGTCAAGAAGACTTCGCTCCACCCACACCAGCAAAAACTCAACTCTGCTAAGTCAGTGCAGGCTCCGCACACTAGGTGCCTTTGAGCAGACTTCACACTTCACCCTTCGCAAGAGATGACTTCTCTCTGAGGACTTTGACCAGATACTGTGCACTAGCAACTGGTACTAGGCTTCATATTTCGGAGGTCGGAACGCACACTGAACACACTGCCCTGAGGACTCAGATAGGGAAGAAAACAGGCTTCGAGTTAAGCCAAGAACAGTGTGTTGGCGTAAAAGATTATGCTAACTAGTTTTTAGAGATTAGAAACTAACAAACGAAGTGTTTGTGAAGTGAACTAATTCAAGCCTCCAAATTGGATAATAGCTCGAAGCAATTCAAATATTTGTATTGAATAACTCAGTATTCGGTATCTATTACAGGGTAGAATGGGGGTATTTATAGGTAAAAATCATAAGGAAAAGACATTTTTACCGCTCAATTACAACCGACATAGTGGAAACTATTCGGTACCCTTAATAGGGCTAAAACTGTAAAAGACTAATCTAATGAGAAAGAAGATAAGTCTTCCATCATAGGTGGCAGGGAACTTCTCCGAAGAGTCAACATTCGAAGCTATACTCCGAACAAGAGTCTGCTTTGATTCTTCGAACTAGATCCAGTACTAAACTGGAGTTAGATACTGGAACTTTGGTTTAATAGATTGCCTTCGTCTTGTTACTGTAGTGACCCTGAGGATGAAGTACTTTACCCCAACAGTAGCCCCTCGAATACGCTTCTCCGTATGATCTATAAGGATAGGAGAGCAATATACGCAAGAAAAATAATCATGCGTAGGGGTAACAAGTTTTATCAACCTTCAGAATATGCGAAGATTCGTAACTTCGAATTGATTTCTAAGAAAGTCCTATTCGAACAATTCCAGAAACAATTTTAATGAAGCTAGAAAGCACCTTAGACTTAGAATAAATAGCCGTTAGCCTTTTCCTTTTAGAAGAAGTTACATGCTGCGTTAATTTCGCAAACAGTAACGGTCAAGAATGTGAAACGGCAAGTCTGAACGGTAAAAAATTGGGAATCTAGGCTATAAATAGAGGACCGAGAAGCGTCTCAAACACCTTTCTCACCGTCTTTGTGCAATCAACCATTAGCGTCCAATCCTTAGCCTCAATCACTCGGTTCGAATCAATGGCGAAGACAAGCTTCAAGGCTCCAGGGGCGATTTCGGCCCTAGCCCAGCAATAGGCCATGGCGGCGGTGACGGCGCCAGTAGGGAATCCCCAACAGATCAGTCCCCATGACCTCCTCCCTGCTTCTTCGAAGTATTCCGACCAATCTTACAAATTGGGGCCATCCACCTGCAAGAGGAAGACGATAGCAGCAGTGGTCGAAGGGAAGATTAGCCCAGAGATTAATGTGCGCAAACCAGGGAAGGAAGCCATCCCTTTGTGGTGGCCTGGAGAAGTTGTCGTCTTCGAAGCTTTCTTTGAAGCAGGGTTAGGGCTTCCGGTCATGGACTTCCTGTCAGAGGTACTGGATCTCTTCCATGTCACCCTTCCTTGGTTATCTCCGAACGCAATAGCGTGCCTAGCTATCTTCGAATGGGCGTTGCAGGCTGAAGGCTGCGAAGGGAGAGCAGAGATATTTGCAGCGCTGCACAAACCATCTTGCCAGCCAAAGACTTACCAAGGCTGCGGAGGGAAAAAATCATAGTAGCCTTCGACAGCATCAACTTCAGGCTCCGAGATGAATTCCAGCTACGATTCCCAGCGAAGACCATCAACGCCAGATGGTACACAGATTGGATTCTCCGGTGGTTCTACGCCGAAGTTGGAGTAGACAACCGTCTGGCCGGACCCCTGCAAGACATATATTTTCGAAGGGAAGCCGAAGTCCACCCAGACCCCGGCCAGCTCGAAGCCCGCCTTAACCTGCTCCAACGAATTAGTCGCCGCATGAGTATGCGGGACTTAGCGGATGAGTTCATTGGGCTCCAAATTCCACCTTTGATGGCCAACTAGCCTATCAACTTCGAAGAGGATCCAGAGGGAGGACTCCGAAAAATTTCTTCGAACTTGAATCCTGCAGGTAACTTCGAAAACTACAACATGTTTTATATATGATTATTTGATGAAATGACTAATAAAAACTTATCTTTAAGCTTCACAAGCCCCTATGACTTTGGAGCAAGTCGTTCGAGCTTCAGAGAAAATTCTTGGGGCTCCTACTCTGGCTAAAAAGGAGTGGAGAAAGAAACTGGTGGGTAGTTGGGAACGACTTAACCGAGTATGGGGCATACTCGGAGTCGTAGCCCCTCCTCTTCCGAACTGGGTGCCTTCCGAGCTTGGTCTGAAGAAGAGGAAAGCAGATGCTGGGACTTCGGCTCAAGCCAAGACTACCGTAAAAAAGTTAGCCCGAAAGCCTAAAACTGTTGATCCTTCTAGGCCCGCTGCTTCGTCTTCAGATTCATATGATGATGAGGGAGTGAGAGAAATGCAAAGGGTCCTCGTGGGCATTATTACCGCAGATGAAGCGCAGGCGAATGTCGAAGTTGTATACACTAGTGACGCAGCAGCTGTACTGGCTGCAGTAGACAACTCCGAACAGGCTGGGACCTCTAGTGTCTTGCATGACATGCCGAGTCAAGAAGCCCCTGCTGCCGAAGGTGGTGTCGAAGTTATAGCTGAACAAGCTTCGATTCCGGACGAAGTGGTAGCTGTTACTCCAAGGGAGGCTCCAATAGCCAACCCTTCGGTTCCAGACCCCGAGTCTGATGAAGACTTCGAAGGGGCCTTCGACCCTCCAAGTAGCCCCGTACTCATTCACCGATAGGATTTCGAAGGTAAACTTCATTAAAGCACCTTTTTCTTCACCCTGCAAAATTATGCAATATATAATACCTTTGTTTTGACAGGGTTTGCTCCCGTGGAGATGACTCCTCCTACAAAGGCTGCTCCTGGGACTTCGACATCTCCGGGGTCAGTTCTAGAAGTTACCCAGATGGGGCCCATAAAAGGTAAAGGCAAAATGGACCCTTTTCCTGCTCCAAACTTGGGATTAACTCCGTCAGAATCGACAGACGGAGAACAATCTATGGAGGGGGGCCAGTCCACCGAAGTTTTCGGGGTTGCAGCGCAGCGCTCCAGCCCTTCACCCAACGAAGATGATCAAAGGGTTTTGTCAATGCTCCCCCTCCTAGCTCCTTTTCTGGAGTGGAGGACCGGACTTCGGGCCTTGCCCGAACCATTGGATTGAGCTAACCGCGAAGTTGGGGAGAACAAACTTGGTAGCCATACTTGGGTAGGCTAAAGGGTCGGAGCTGAATGCAGCTTTGGAACGAGCAGCATATCAGGTACGAAGTATCTGCAAAAACAAGATTAATTTCAACTTATGAATAATTTCTCACCTTGCTTTTTCTTTTCGCAGCAAATAGTCTTGGCTCGAGCTGTAGATGTTTCGAACGAGCGAGGAAGTATTCGTCTTAAGGAGAGGATTACTGCCCTCCAAAGGAGTCTTGAGGGCTCCGAAGTTTGAATTTCTAGCTTGGACGAGATGGTAGCAGTGGAGAGGACAACTAGACTTGGTCTGGATGCTGCAAATTAGAAGCTCGAAGCCGAACAAATTGTGCTTCGGGCTGACATAGAAAGAATGCGGGCAGAGCAAGCAACCGCGGGGGCTGAGCTGGTTAAGCTCCAAGAAGAAAAAACGAAGTCTATGGAGGAAGCCAGCAACCTACTTAGCCAGAAGAACTCTTTGGCCACGGAGGCAGCTAAACTATCCTCTATGATGGATGAGCTGTCTTCGTCAAGGGATGCTTTAATCGAAGACAAGGTGAAGTCAGAGAAGGTAGCTGCGGAGGTCATGGATAACCTTCTAGGTGTCTTAGAGTACTTCGGTACATCTTGGACACTATCTTCGACTGACAACGTTGAGGAGCCATGCTGAAGAGCGTGGGCCTCATGGCTCCAGATGTGATGAGTAATTGTCAACGGTAGTCAAAGAGGACTTAAAAGAGAGAGAAGACCTGCTGTGTCTGGGCCACGAGTGACTCAGGTACACGGGCAGCGAGCGACTGTCGGGCAGAGGTGCCGCGAAGTCAGGCTGGCCTAATCCGCGTACATGGGTACACGGGCGGCGAGTAATTGCTGGGCTGAGAGAGATGCGGAATCGGGCCGGCCCAATCTGGGTACCTGGTGCAAAGTCGTTTGGACGCTTTGTCAGTTTTGGCGCAAAACGGATGACCGCTGATCTTGGATCGGACCATCCTAGAGTGAAGCCGTAGTTGCTACGAAAGCTTCGCTTCCGGATAAGTCATCTATAAATAGGAGTTTACTTTTTTGTCCTTAGGCCCACAGTCAGTCAGTCGAGTCTGTAAAAATATCCTAAGGGCAGTTTGGTCTTTTCCATTTATTTCAGCGTTTGTAAAAAACCCTAAGGGTCTGGTGGAATAATCCTAGGCTATTGGGCTGCCTATAAATAGGGCCCCAATCCCTTGGGTTAGGTCACCCTTTCTGAAATCATTTTTCTAATCAATAGATTGGGTCATTTCTTCACTGCTTCCCTGCGTGCGCCGCCAGCAAGTTTTTCCTCTCTGTTCATCATGTTTACTTGCTATTTCCTCTCGATTTTTTTCTGGTATTCCTCCGCCCAGGTTCGGTTCTCTCTGCGTTGCTCTCAAATCTTTACACTGTGAAGTGATTCCCTAGTTGCTTCATTTTGCGTGCTTAGGTTATTTTATCTTTACAACGATTTGGTTTGCCGTGTTGTTTTCTATGCCATAGGCTTCTAGCTGTTGTGTGTCAGGCTATTCTAAATCTAGGCTGCAGCTAAGTTTTTATTGGTATTTTCCTGTCATGGCGTTCTGATCGAGAGAAGGGAGTTTGCTCGTTTCTTGAAGGTTCTTGCGAAGGTTCGAACTCTGTTGTTAATGTTTGTTCGAAGTCCTTCTGTTCTGTGAGGTAGGCTTTGGTCGAGCTTTGTTCAAGGTTCCAAACTCCTTGCTTGGGGTCACTGTTTCGAAGCTAGACCCAATACGAAGGGTGCTTGGTCTACTTGTGTTCGAAGTCTACCGCCGAACTGTTTTGACTTTGTCTGTTCGGAGTAGAGAAGTGTTTGCCCGGGGTGTGTTTTTGCGAAGTGTGCTGCAAAGCAGGCTTCGCTCAGGTTGCTCTAAAGTCTTCGAAGGCCATTACGAGGGTATACTTCGTTCGTGCGACTTCCCTACACGAACAGGCTTTGAAGTTAATTTTTCTTATGCTAAACTCCGAATCTTCGAAGCTTTTGTTGAATACTTCGATGTTTCTTTTTGCACTGCACGAAGGTACTTCGATTGCAGACTTCGATTAAGCTTTTGGAAACTCCGTAGTCGAACTTCACTGAAGTTGCAGGCTCCGGTTCGAAGTGTTTTGTCGTGGGCTCCATAGTTTTCATTGCAGTTCGCAAGTTCTGTTTTCCGGAGTTTGTTTCGAAGCTAGCTTTGTTGTCTACACCTTCACTCAATAACTTCGAGGCACACCTCGGCTCGACATCAACAACCTTCGGTACAGTTTACTTCACACAGACTTCGGCACCTCTATTCAAGCTTCGCATGACCTCTCCGAACAGGCTTCAACTCCGTCAGCCTTTGCACAAGGGTTTCGAAGTCGGCTTCGACAACTACAGGCTTCGCACTGCTCAGGCTTCGTCAAGTACCAAACAGGAGACAAATTTTGAACAGTAGCCTCTCATATCTTTTTATGTGCACTCAGATTAATTGCTGTGGTGGTTTATTTCTGTGAACCTTGATCTGTCCATGTTTTGAATGTTTTGTTTATTTGCCTATTAGCACTGTGTTGGTGTTTCTTTGTCTAGGACACCGGTCATTTATAGGCTAGATACTTTTAGGCTTTGACAATCTGTTTACATTTTCCTGCCAAGTCTTTTGAGGTGCATTGGGTGTTGGCAGCAGGCCATAGATTCGAAAGAATTTTTTAGGCGCCCATTCACCCCACCTCTGGTCACTACTTTCGATCCTACAAGTGGTATCAGAGCCAGGTTAGGGTTTTTCCATACCTTAACCAGTTATAAAACCCAGTAGTGATCATGACGTCTCCTGGAAAGGTTCAGTCCTTGGAAGCTTATGGCTATAATTATTGGAAGACTCGCATGCGAGCCTATCTCATGAGCCAAAGCTCGGACGTCTGGGACATTTGTATTCACGCTACTTTTACAGTGTTGCCTGTTGCTGAGTGCACTACTCCAGATATTGTTGCCCAGCATCAGAACAACAACAAAGCAGTGAATATTTTGTTTTCTGGTTTAGGTCCCACTGAATTTGAGCGTGTCAGCAATCTCACCACTACGAGAGAGATCTGAGCTACCCTTCAGGCACACCATGAGGGGACAACGCAGGTCAAGGCTCGGATCTATCAGACCTACCGGCGTGAATATGAGAATTTCACACAGAAGCCGGGTGAATCTGTTGAAGCGTTGTTTGGTCGTTTTCAATCGATTATAAACAAGCTTCGGGCAAACAGGGCTAAGGGTGTTCAGTTAGTCTCAGATCATGAGCAAGCGCTCAAGGTTCTCCATACCTTGGACCCTGTTGGCGTAAAAGATTACCCTAATAGGTTTATGAAGGTTAGAAACTAACAAACGAAATTTTTGCGAAGTAAACTGTTGGGGGAGATAATCCCTGGAGTCAGCGGGGTGGGCCCCCTAGCCGGAGGGCCCAGCCTTGGTGTCCGGAGGTCACCCCCGGAGGAGCATGCCCGGAGGTCCCCCTCCGGAGGAGCACGGCCGGAGGTCACCGTCCGGAGGGGCGTGGCCGGAGGTCACCTTCTAGGAGAGTGAAGCCGGAAGTCACCCTCCGGCGTAGGACACAGGAGCCCTCCCCTCCGGAGGCTGGAGGTCCGGGGCTTTCGGCAGGCCCGGCAAGGCGAGCCCAAGGGAGCCTTGGCGGGAAAAGGACCAGTTGGTCATGCGAAGGGACAGGATCGCGATCGCGATCCCCTGAGCCGTGTCGGGCGGCGCCGGAAGCGTCTGACACGGCCGATACGCTGTCAGAGTCGAATCTTCTTGTCTGTGCTATGTACCTCTTTGTCTGTACTACTGGTCAGGGTTGGTCGGGTGGCCGTTGGCAGCCTGGAGGCGCTTGGTCCTCTGGGCGGGGCGCCCTATAAATACCCCCCCACTACAGTTGTAAGGGACACGCAGCCCAGAGCATTGAATACACTATTCTTGTTTCCCACTAAAACCTGCTGGTTCGATCCGTCGTCCCAACAGTTGGCGCCGTCCGTGGGGATCCTAGTCCGAAAAGCTAGTGTCCTCTACACCTATCCACCCAAAACATGTCGAGCCGGAAGGGAGCAAGCACGGCCCCCCTGCGCAGGTCGACCCGAACTGCTGGGGGCGAGCCCGCCCTAACCGTCGACCCCAATCCTTCAGTCCCCATCACCACCACCGTCGGAGCGGTGCCCCCAGCAGGCTCCACCCCGTTGCAAGAAGAAGCGCCCGGGGCTCAAGGCATTGACGGCCCGCCCGAGCCGACCTCCGCCAACCTGGCCGGGTCTCCGAGCGGGCCGCCGGAGCAGCACCTCCCAGGTGGACCCCCGGCAGTAGTGTCCCTTCAGACGGACTACGTCCGCTCGCGGGACCCCGACACAACTTCCGGGGGAAGCGGGAGCCAGGCTGATGCCCTGGCTGCCGAGAACGCCAGGCTAAAAGCGGAGCTGGCTCTGTGGCGTCAGGAAGCGTCGCTCCGGCCCCCGGCCCCCCCCGGCAGCCTTTCGCGCCGCGAGAGCTGCGGTCACGGACCTAAGCGACGACGAGGACCCCCCGGAGGAAGAGAACGCTTCATACGACGAGGACTCTCCCTTGCACCCAGACCTCCAGAGGGTGCGCTTCAGCTCGAGCTTCCGCGCCGCCAAGCTCCCCAAGTACTCTGGGGACTCCGACCCTGGCGAGTTCTCTCGCTCCTATGCTCTGGCAATAGAAGCGTCCGGGGGGAGCCGGGACGCCATGGCCAAATGCTTCCCTCTGGCGCTCGAAGGGATCGCCCTTCGGTGGTTCTGGTCTCTCCGGCCGGGGACCATCCACTCGTGGGAGCAGCTGAAAAAGAAGTTCGTCAACAACTTCCAGGGGACCTTCGTGGCCCCCATGTCTACCGGGAGCCTTTTTCAAGTGAAGCAGCAACCCGGAGAGACACTGCGGCAGTACTCCCAGCGCTTTGCGCACACCAAGGCTCAGATCAAGGGGCTTTCCGCTTCTTCGGTCATTGACGCGGCCCGGGAAGGCGTCACCCACCCAGGACTCCTCGACAAGCTCCACCGGAAGCCCATCTCCTCGGTGGCGCAGCTCATGACGTACTTCGAAGAGTACGCTCGGTCCGAAGAGGGCCAGATACGCCGACAGGCGATGGTAGTCCCCGTCCGGGCTCCGAACGCCCGAGCATACGAAGTGCCTTCGGAGCCCAGCCAGGGCCCACGTCGCGCTCCTGACTTCCGGCGCCCGGAGCCCGCTCGCCCGGACCTCGTTCGTCAAGATTCTCGACGGAACCGGAAGCATTTTCGGGGGGAAGTCCTTAACATCACCCCTCAAGCGCCCGCCAAACACCTGCACATGCCCGGCGGAAGTCGCCAGGCCGGGCCCAAGGCTCCACCCCGGGCACCTGTCAGGGGAACCTTTTACTGCAGCGTCCATGGCGAGAACCGGAGCCACGACACCGACTCCTGCCGCACCATCCTCGCTCTTCGCAGCGATTACCTCGAGCGCCAGTCCGGACGCGGTTCCTCCGACCGGGGGCACTCCGCCCCTCGGCCGGACCAGGTCCAAATAGTCGGGCGTCAGGAAGAGCCGGAGGCCGTGACCCCGGCCGAAGGATTCGGCGGGGTCCCGGCCCTCACACTCGAAGCCGGTCCGGATCGTGGCAAGCGCGTGGTCCTTCCCATATCCGGAGGAGGAGCCCTCGGAGCGCTGTCCAAGCGGCAGCGTCGGGATTACGTTCGGGAAGTTGGGCACATCGGCACGTCCAGCCCTTCAGTCCTCCCGGAGTGGTCCCACGTCCCCATCAGCTTCACCGCCGAAGATGCCACCGGCGTCAAATTTCCTCACGCCGACCCACTCGTCATTTCGGCGGACATCGCCGGAGCCGAGGTGCGTCGCATTTTAGTCGACGGAGGAAGTTCCGCTGACATCATCTTCGTGCAGGCCTTCGACCAACTGTGCTTGTCCCGCAAGCACCTGCTGCCAGCCTCGCGGCCACTCCAAGGCTTCTCAGGCCCTCCGCTCGACGCCTTGGGCCAGGTCTCATTGGAAGTGGCGTTCGGCACCGCACCCCTCCAGCGTCGGGAGGAAATTCTGTTCGACGTCGTCGACGCTCCATACGCCTACAACGCCATCTTCGGCCGGGGGATGCTCAACCGCTTCGGCGCCATCGCTCACCACAACTACCTCTGCCTCAAGATGCCGACTCCCGGAGGGGTGTTGTCGGTGCTAGGCGACCAAGCTGCCGCCCGCCGGGTCGAGTACGGCCACGCGGCGCCACTGGAGCCACGGCAGGTCCACAGTGTCCGCGAGGGCCCCGGAGACGCCAACCTCCCATCAGAGGCCAGCCCTGCGCAGAAAGGACGCCCCGTCAAACCCCTCCCAGAAGGCGAAGTCATCACCAAGACCCTGACTTGCGGGGGGAAGGAGTACTCGCTCAAGTTCGGAGGGGGCCTAGAGCCAGAATTATCAGCACAGCTCGAGGCCATCGTCTGCAACAACCTCGACATCTTCGCATGGTCGGACGACGACATTCCTGGCGTCGATCGGGCTGTCATTGAGCATTCACTGGCGGTCGATCCGAAGGCACGATCAGTCCGCCAGGGGCTTCGGAGGCTGTTCGCTGAGAGGGCTGAGCTCGCCAAATCCGAGACCGACAAGCTGCTCCGCGCCGGGGTCATCAGGGAAGTGAGTCACACCGACTGGTTGTCCAACCCTGTGTTTGTCCAGAAGAAAACATCTGGCAAATGGCGCATGTGTATCGACTTTACTTCTTTGAATAAAGCTTGCCCCCGTGACCCCTACCCGCTGCCTCGTATTGATCAGCTAGTAGATTCCACGGCCGGAGCCGAGCTCCTCAGCTTCCTCGATGCATATTCCGGTTATCATCAAATCTGGCTCAAGCCTGAAGACCAGGTGAAAACCAGCTTCGTCACCCCGGCCGGAGTGTTCTGCTACCTCCGGATGCCCTTCGGTCTTCGTAACGCCGGAGCAACCTTTTCAAGGTTAATCTCGAAGGCCCTCGGTCATCAGCTCGGGTGGAACGTGGAAGCTTACATGGACGACATCGTCATCAAGACTGCCTCCGTTCCGAGCTCCGAGCTTCGGTTCGACGCGCCCTCACGTTCGGGTTCCGAGCTATGCCTCGACGCACCCTCACACTCGGGTTCCGAGCTCCGCCTCGACGCGCCCTCGCATTCGGGTTCCGAGCTCCGACTCGACGCACCCTCACACTCGGGTTCCGAGCTCCGGCTCGACGCGCCCTCATATTCGGGCTCCGAGCTCCGGCTCGACGCGCCCTCGCATTCGGGTTCCGAGCTCCGACTCGACGCACCCTCACACTCGGGTTCCGAGCTCCGGCTCGACGCGCCCTCATATTCGGGCTCCGAGTTCCGGCTCGACGCGCCCTCACGTTCGGGCTCCGAGTTCCGGCTCGACGCGCCCTCACGTTCGGGCTCCGAGCTCCGGCTCGACGCGCCCTCACGTTCGGGTTCCGAGCTATGCCTCGACGCACCCTCACACTCGGGTTCCGAGCTCCGCCTCGACGCGCCCTCGCATTCGGGTTCCGAGCTCCGACTCGACGCACCCTCACACTCGGGTTCCGAGCTCCGGCTCGACGCGCCCTCGCATTCGGGTTCCGAGCTCCGACTCGACGCACCCTCACACTCGGGTTCCGAGCTCCGGCTCGACGCGCCCTCATATTCGGGCTCCGAGCTCCGGCTCGACGCGCCCTCGCATTCGGGTTCCGAGCTCCGACTCGACGCACCCTCACACTCGGGTTCCGAGCTCCGGCTCGACGCGCCCTCATATTCGGGCTCCGAGTTCCGGCTCGACGCGCCCTCACGTTCGGGTTCCGAGCTACGCCTCGACGCACCCTCGCACTCGGGTTCCGAGCTCCGCCTCGACGCGCCCTCACGTTCGGGTTCCGAGCTGCGCCTCGACGCACCCCCGCATTCGGGTTCCGAGCTCCGGCTGGGCACGCACCGTCCGCTTTCCCTCTCCTAAGCTACTTAGCGCCCAGCTAGTAAACCAGCTACCCGCCAAGCGGGGGGGGGGAGGAAGAGGGAGAGAAAGCGAGGCGCAAGCTGCAACAAGCCCATAAGTGTACAATGTTCATTACAGGAGGAAGTTAAGAAAAGTTCTCGTCCAGTCCAAGAAGGAACCGCGGGCCCCTTCGGGTGGACGGACCGGAAGTCGTGCTCGCCCCCCGACCGGACTTTTCCTTCCTCTTCCTGCGCTCCTCTTCCTTCTTTTGGGCGCGGAAAGTTCTCTGGTCCTCCTGGAGCTGAGCCCAGCTGCGTAGGCCGCCCCCTCCGGGGGCGCTCCCCCTAAGTCAGCTTCTGTATCGGACCAGTTAACCGGTTCGGAGGATGAAGACGGCGAGTGAGCCCCCCTCTCTTCATCCTTCACATGCTTCAGAACCCCCGGAAGGACGTCGGAGTCCACACGTCCGTCACTGCCGCGGGGAAGAACGAAGCGCGCGGGCCGGTTCGCCCGCACAGCTTCGAGGATGGCCCAACGATGCCGAAGGGCGTCGTCCGGTTCGAGTACCTCGACATCAAGATCGCGACCGCAAACACCCTGAGTAAGTCCCGAAAAAGTAGTCTTTATTAATATAACTAAGTTCCCTAAGCTATTACAGGATAAGGCTAAAACCGACCCCTAGAGCTACACCTGCGGGTCCGGCAAACGATCCGGGGCTGAAGGGTTCGAAGGGGCTGGAGGGTCGCGCGCACGGAGTGCCTCCTCCAGCCAAGCCTGGATCGCCGCAGGGCCTTCGGTTTGCCAAGTCGCCTTGAGCGCCCTCCAAGCTTGAGTCAGGGCAAAGCTTGGCGTCCGAAGGTGGTCCCCCGTGAAGGCGACCGGATGCGGGCTCGAAGGCGAAGGAAGCGGAAGCCCGGACGCCTCGAGGTGCCGGAGGATTCCGTACGCTGCCACCCGAGCGGACACCTCGCCGTACTGATCCATGGCAAGCTGTATCTGCCGGACGGCGGATCGGACGAACTTCACTCGGCGGACCAGGGGCTCCCGGGCGATGTCGAACGTGCCGCAACCAGTGCCGTAGCGCGCCAACATCTTCCGCAACGACTCGGCGGCCTCGGCCGCCGTCTTCCCGGCTTCGGCGAGCTCCTCGGCGGCCTTCCCGTTCCGCGAGTTGAGGCCGGCCTCGACCTCCTCTAGATGAGTCACCCGGGCTCCGAGGGCTTCAACCTTGCGCTCCGCCTCCGAGGCCCGAGCTTGGAGCCGGGAGACCTCCTCTTCGAGCTGATCCGCTTCCGAAGCCCGGGCCCGGAGTACCTCCGCCTCAGCAGCTTTGGTCCGGAGGGCGCCGACCTCCGCCTCCAGCTCATCAGCACGGGCGGCCTTGGCCCGGAGTCCCTCCAGCTCCGCGACGCGGGCCCTGAGCGAGTCCGCCTCCGCTGCTTGGGCCTCCAGCGCCGCCACCTTCGACGCCTGGGATCGAAGGCCCTCGACTTCCAGCGAGCGCTCGCGGGCCAACCTCTCCGCGGCCGCCACTCGGGACGCGAGCCCTGCGGCATACGCCTCGTGATGCTCGCGCTCAAGAAGCAGAGCGGACATTTGCCCCTGCGCCAGCGCCACCACCTGCATGCGGAAAAGTAGTCAGAAGAGCCGCGACGAGGGCGTCAAGGATGTCCAAAGAAAGTACCTGGCCCGCGGCCGTCTCGATGGCCCTCCCGAGGTCCAGGCTGTCCGATCGCCCGAGCTCGCCTATCACCGGGGCGTCGCGTAGCCGCAGGTAGTAGTCGTGGATCGGAGCCACCCTCGAGGCGAAGTCCTCTCCGACTGACAGGAAGGGGCGCAGAAGCGGCACGGAGCCGCGCGCGGTTCGTAGGTCGGTGGGGGGCTGATGCCGGATTTCGGCGCCCCCGACAGGCTCCCGAGGAGCCCCCTCGGCGCTCCGGGACTCTGCCTCGTCCTGTAGATTCAAGCCCCCCTTCGCAGTGACAGGGGCTCCGGACCTTGCGTCCGGAGCGTCTGCCGGGTGACGGTCGACTGGCTCCATGCCTCCGGCCGAAATACCTGTGCGAGTAACGGAAGTTAAATACTGGGAAGCTCCTTGCGCATGGAGAGGCGTGACGAAGTTACCGTACCCGCGCCCGCAGTTTCGTTGGCGCGGTCCGGGGGTTGGAAGTGGCCCGACGGGCTCGGGCGGAAGAAAAGGTTGTCGATGGAGTTCGGCGGAGAGCCCGCTACCGCCGCGGCCAATTCCGCCTCCTTGTCGGCGCTCCCTTCAACGCCGGCGAGTGGGTCAGCTAGGCCCCCGTGGCCCAGGCTATCCGTAGCCCTGCTCTCGACGGAGCCCGCGGAGCCGCCCGCCGAAACGGGTATCGGAGAAGAGGCGGTCCCCGGGCGGGGCGACACTCCGGCGATGCGTGACTCTTGGTTGGCGTCCGGCGTAGGCCCCGTTGGGCCCGGGTGAAGGAGAGCGTCTTCGCGCCCCTCGGTGCTCGGCGGGATCAGTGGAGCCAGAGCCGGAACCTCCGGGAGATCTCCCGACTCCGACTGGACTCCCTCGCTGGAGCCCCCTCCCTCCGAACGAGAAGCCGAAGAAGGTCCCGGCGACGCGCGCTTCGGCCCCTTCACGACCCTCTTCTTCTTCGAACGGCTCGGAGAAGCGCAGGCGTCCGCATCGACCGCCTTCCTCTTCGAGACGTCCCGGAGGATCTCCCCCTCCGGTAGAGGCGGGGGCGTGAGCTCAAGCGCCCCCCATACTCTGTTGGAGCGCTCCCAGGAGCCCACCAGCTCCAACCGGCGGGCCCGCTCGGCTGCGGTGGGGACCCCTAGGATCCTTTCCGCCAGGCGGGCAATCTCTTCGGGCGTCCGAGCGACGAGCGACCCTGCACCTCTTCGTCAGGGCCGAGGTATCCCTCAAGGGTGCAAAAGTGAGGCTAAAGGCGAAAGGAAGCTAAGACTTACCAAGTTGGCGAGAGAGCTCCGTCGGCACCGACGCGTCCCGGCTGCTCCGAAGCAAGGCGGGCCACTCCTCCTTCAGCGGGGGGATCTCGAGGGCCACGAACTCCTCCGCCAGGTCCCGCATGCTCATCCGGCGGGCGACGATCTGGAGAAGTTGTACCCTCGACGAGATTGCCCCGGAGTTGACTTCGACCCGCGCCTCTCTCCGGAACCAAATGTGGCGCGGTATTCCGGCCAAGCCGGAGGTGAGTCCTACGCGAACGTAGAACCACCGGTTCACCCATTTCGAGTACCACCTTTCGTTGGTGGCCTTCGCCGGGAAGGAGTCCGCGTACCTCCTCCGGAGCTGGAAGTTGATGCTCCCGAAGGCCAGCACCCGGCCGTCCTTTTTCTTCGGTTGGCAGAGGGCTTCGTGCATCTCAGCGAAGACCTCCGCCCTCCCTTCGCAGCCTTCGGCGCGCATGGCCCACTCGAAGATGGCGAGGCGGGCCACGGCGTTTGGGGACAGCTGCGGGAGCTCCAGGTGGAACGCCTCCAGGACCCTGGCAAGAAGCTCTGAGGCAGGGAACCCCAGGCCCGCGTCAAAGAAGGCTTCGAAGACCACGACCTCGCCTTCCCGCGGCCGTGGGGTCGTCTCCCGTCCCGGCCTTCTCGCCGGCGTCTCTGGGCCAAGGCGGTTCCTGGTCGCCTGCTCGATCGAAGCTTCAGTGCAGGCAGACGCCCCGAGCTCCAGCGTCTGTTCTCGGAATCGCTCGGAAGCGGGGCGGAGCTCGCGCGCGCCGCGCACCTCTGGCGTATCAGTCGCCGCCGCCGCCGCCGCGGCCGTCATCTGGCGCTGCAAGAAGCGCGGGTCCATCGCCATGGTGGGAACCGGCTTCCTCGACATTCTTGGGGAGAAGGTGGAAGGAGTGTGGAGCCCAGAGGGCGACTGAGCAGTGGGCTATGCGATCGCGGTTTGGCACGTGAGGGTGAAGGAAGAAAAAGCCGTGAAGGGCAAAGGTATATATATCTTTCGGAAAGGCTGGCGGTTCGACTTCCGTTTCGGTTAGCGAACGAACGTGGCGGTTCGACTTCCGTTTCGGTTAGCGCACGAACGCGGCGGTTTACGTGGCGCCGCATTCAAAGCCGGGTGGCGCATCGGGGCGTGAGGGAGATCTCCTGGCGATTCGCCTCTTCGGCGCCGCCGATGCGCGCATTAACTGCCCTTGGCCCGTTCGCCCGGATCCTCGGGATTGGAACCCCCGCAGCCAAGATACGCTAGTCTCCGGTCGGCCCGGTCAGCCCCCTCCTCGGCGCCTCGAAGGTAGGCGGGAGCCCGAGGCAGGGCCTAACTCCCCGGTCTCTCGGCTCCCCGTCCCAGTGCACTCCAGCACCCCGGCGGACGCGGCGCCTTACAGCGAGGTATGCACTCTTGTGAATTGACGGGATTATCTTGTGCACTTCCACCCCCTCTTATTGCAGGACTACGAGCGGGAAGAAGCGAGGGGCTACTGTTGGGGGAGATAATCCCTGGAGTCAGCGGGGTGGGCCCCCTAGCTGGAGGGCCCAGCCTTGGTGTCCGGAGGTCACCCCCGGAGGAGCATGCCCGGAGGTCCCCCTCCGGAGGAGCACGGCCGGAGGTCACCGTCCGGAGGGGCGTGGCCGGAGGTCACCTTCTAGGAGAGTGAAGCCGGAAGTCACCCTCCGGCGTAGGACACAGGAGCCCGCCCCTCCGGAGGCTGGAGGTCCGGGGCTTTCGGCAGGCCCGGCAAGGCGAGCCCAAGGGAGCCTTGGCGGGAAAAGGACCAGTTGGTCATGCGAAGGGACAGGATCGCGATCGCGATCCCCTGAGCCGTGTCGGGCGGCGCCGGAAGCGTCTGACACGGCCGATACGCTGTCAGAGTCGAATCTTCTTGTCTGTGCTATGTACCTCTTTGTCTGTACTACTGGTCAGGGTTGGTCGGGTGGCCGTTGGCAGCCTGGAGGCGCTTGGTCCTCTGGGCGGGGCGCCCTATAAATACCCCCCCACTACAGTTGTAAGGGACACGCAGCCCAGAGCATTGAATACACTATTCTTGTTTCCCACTAAAACCTGCTGGTTCGATCCGTCGTCCCAACATAAACTATTTCAAGCCTCCAAATAGGATAATAGCTTAAAATAGTTCGAAGATGTATATTGAATAACTTGTATTCTATCCTCATTACAGGGTAAAACAGGGGGTATTTATAGGCCCAAACATTAAGGAAAAGACCCTTTTATCCCTCTATTACAACCGACATAGTGGAAACTATTCGGTACCCTTAATAGGGCTAAAATGGTAAAAGACTAATCTAATGAGAAAGAAGATAAGTCTTCCATCTTAGCTGGCAGGGAAGCTCTCGGAAGAGTCCAAGTTCGAAGATTTACTCCAAACTAGAGTTCGCCTCCATACTTCGAACTTGATCCAATGTATTCCCGAAATTATATGTTGGAAATCTTTGACTCAATCACCTGCCTTTGTCCTGTTAGTGCAATAACCCCGAAGATGGAGTATTTTCCCCCAACAGTAGCCCCTCGAATACGCTTCTCCGCTAAATCTGTTATGTTAGTAGAGCAGTATACGCAAGAAAAATAATCATGCGTAGGGGTTAACAAATTTGATCCACCTCCGAAATACGTAGAGATGCAAAACTTCGAATCAACTTCTAAGAAAGTTACATTCGAACTATCTTAGAATTAACTCGAGAAGCCCGAAAACTTTTTTAGACTTAGAAGAAATAGTCGTTGGCTTTTTTCTTCTAACGGAAGTTACGCGATGCGTCAATTCTGCAACAAAATAACGGTTAAGAATGGGAAACGACAGATACAAATGGTAAAAAATCATGGCATGGGCTATAAATAGAGGGCACAGCCCCTTCTCGAGTACCTTTTCACCGCTTTCGTGCAAACAACCCAGCAGACAAGCCCTAGCCTCCGTTTTTTCACTCAAGCAACTCGTGCGATCCCATTGCGAAAACCAGTTTCAAAGTTCCTGGAGCGGCTTCAGCCTTGGCTCGGCAGCAGGCTGCGGCTGCAGCAGCGGCGACGACATCAGTGACGGCAACTCCGATGGCTACAGTAGCAGCAATGGCGGCACCAGGAAGGAATCCCCAACGCGATGATCCTCATGATCTCCTCCCAGCGTCAACGAAGTATGTGGATCAATCCTATCAATTGGGACCTTCAACCTGCAAGAGGGAATCGCTCGTGGCTACAATAGAAGGCAAGATTAGTTCAGAGATAGTGATCTGCAAACCTAGAAAGGAAGCTATTCATTCGCCAAGGCCCGGAGAAGTGGTTGTCTTTGAAGCCTTCTTCGAAGCTGGATTAGGGCTCCCGGCTATCGACTTCCTGGCCGAGGTACTGGATTTATTCCATGTTACCCTCCCCCAACTCTCTCCGAATGCGATAGCATGCCTTTCCATCTTCGAGTGGGCCTTGCGGGCGGAAGGATGTGAAGGGCGAATAGAAATCTTCGTGGCTCTACATCGAGCTTCGTGCCAACCTAAGACCTTCGTAGGCCCCAGAGGTGAGAAGATGGTGTTGGCCTTTGGGAGTATTAACTTCCGACTTTGAGATGAGTATGCTCTTCGGTTTCTAGCCAAGGTCATCAACGCCAGGTGGTACACTGATTGGATCCTCCGATGGTTTTATGCCGAAGTTGGGGCAGGGAGTCGCCTAGCTGGACCTCTTCAGGACATAAACTTCCGGAGGGAAGCTCTTGTTCATCCGGATCCAGGCCAGCTCGAAGCTCGCCTGAGCCTACTTCAGCGGATTAGCCATCGCCTGAGTATGAGGGATCTGGCAGAGGAGTTCATCGGACTTCAGATCCCCCCTCTGATGGCCAACTGGCCAATCACCTTTGAGGAAGATCCGGAGGGCGGCCTCCGCAAGATTTCTTCGAGCTCGAGCCCTGTAGGTAACTTTGAAAACAACATATGTCATGTATATTTATTCGAAGAAATAACCAACGTTAACTCATCTTTCAGCTTCTTCAGCTCCTATGACTTCAGAGCAGATTGTACGATCTTCGGAGAAAATTCTGGTAGTCCCGACTCCAGCTGAGAAAGAATGGAGGATTAAATTGGTAGGTACTTGGGAGCAGTCCAACCGAGTATGGGGCTACTCGAAGTTGTTCCGCCTCCTCTTTTGGATTGGGAGCCTTCAGAACAAGGGCCTAAGAAAAGGAAGGCCGAAGTTGGAGCCTCGACCTCTGCCAAGACTCCATCGAAGAAGGTAGCCTGAAAGCCAAAAGCTGCGGCGCCTCCAAGCCCAATAGCTTCGGTCTCCGATTGCTCGGAGGATGAAGGTAGAATGCTTGTTGACTTGATTGACAAGGATGCAGATCAAATAGATGCAAACATTGATGATGCTGCGAGCGTGCCAGAGTTTCAAGGCAACATTGGGCAAGTGGGGACTTTGGTTGCTCAAGAGGACTTATCGTGAGATGAAGCCCCTATGGACGAAGGTGGAGTCGAAGTTGCTATAGAATCAACTTCGATTCCAGGTGAAGCAACGACGGCCGCTCCCGAAGAGGCTCCAACAGTCGAAGATTTAACTGTGAATTCTGACTCCGACGAAGACTTTGGAGTAGCCTTCGACCCGCCAAGCAGTCCGATGCTCACCCGTCGATAAGACTTCGGAGGTAAACTTCACATAATTCTTTTGTTCTTTTTTCCTGCGAAATTATACAATGTATAATAACTTTGCTTCAACAGGATCTGCTTCTATGGAAGAGAGACTTCCCGAAGATACCAATCCTAGGACTTCGGCTACTCCGGAGCCAATTCCAGAAGTCGCTCAAATGGGACCTGGAAAAGGTAAAGGCAAGATGGACCCCTCCCTGCTCCGAGCTCAGGATCAACTCTGTCTGAATCGACAGACGGAAGCCAATCTACAGAGGGGGGTCAGTCTGCCAAAGTTCCAAACGATCCGGCCCAGCGCTCCGGCCCCTCACCGAATGAAGACGACCAGAGGGCCTTGTCTATGCTCCCTCTTCTAGCTCCTTTCTTGGAGCGAAGAACCGGACTTCGGACTTTGCTCGAGCCTTTGGATCGAGCTAGCCGCGAAGTCGGGGAGACAGACTTGGTAGTCATCTTGAGCGAGGCTGAGGTTTCGGAGCTCAACGCTGCTATGGAGCATGCAGCGTACCAGGTACGAAGTATCTGCAAAACAAAATTAATCTTCTATACAAATAATTTCTCACCTTGGTTTTTTCTCTTTGCACAAATAGTCTTGGCCCGAGCTGCAAACATTTCAAATGAACGCAGAAGCCTTCGCCTTCGAGAGGAAATTACCACTCTTTAGAGAAATCTTAACATTTCTGAAGGTCGAGTTTCCCAATTAGATGACATGGTCTCGGCAGAGCGGAGGGCCAGGCAAAGCTTGGAGAATACAAATAAGGAGCTCGAAGCAGAACAAATTGTGCTTCGGGCGGAAATAGAAAAGATGCGGGCGGAGCATGCTACGGCGGGGGCTGAACTTGTCAGGCTGCGGGAGGAGAAGGCCAAAACTGCAGAGGAGGCTAGCCACCTACTTAACCAAAAAAATTCTTTGGCTACGGAGGCAGCTAGGCTCTCCGGTGTAGTGGAAGAATTGACTTCGGCGAAGGACGCCTTACTTGAAGACAAGCTGAAGTCGGAGAAGGTAGCTGCGGAGGTCATGAACCAACTATTAGGTGTTCTAGAGTACTTCGGTACTACTGGGACACTTCCTTCAAATGACAACGTCTCCTTGCTTTGATGGCTAAAAATGATCCAAGGAGCTACGAAGATCATGAAGACGGCAGGCATTCGATACGAAGAACTCTCCGGACAAGTGGCTGCTATCGGCATACTTTGCTACTACGAAGATCTGGGAATAACGATAACTCCGAACACAGAGGTGACTCCCATTAGCTTCGACGAAAACCAGCTTCTCAATCCTTCCGAAGACGTAGCCGCTGCTTGGCAAGCCTTCCAAGCTTCATGGAGAGCCGAAGGTCGTACTGCGATCAAGGCTTGGATTGATGAAGGGCAACGCCAAAAGCAAGCTCGGTTGTAAGCTTCGAGCAGTCAGCCACCACCAAACCCGCAGGTCTTGATTTACCTTAGGATCCAGACTATGTAAAGCATCATGTTTTTCATATATTATGAATGAAAATTTGCTTGTCATGTTTTTAGGCTTCACCTCATATGGATGATGTCGAAGTGTTAGATGTTAACGAAGAACTCCGCCTACTATGGGCTACCTTCGATCTTTTAAAACTTCACAAGCGACCTTGATTTTTATTTCCTCGGGATAGCTCCAGTGCAATTACGCCCGAAGTAAGCAAAGATATACTATCTTATATTAAAGAGGACAAAAAGAAGTTAACTTGGAAACTTCATCTTCCGAAGACATTGCATGGTCCGAAGAAGAAGATGAAGCTCAGAGTAAAAAACCTAAAGAACTTGGAAGCTGGGAAAGGAGCCCCGAATAACTCCGAACTTGGGTCGATCTTCAACAAGAACAGAAAGACTTTAGAGCTTCGAAGGGAGGTAGGAGAGTTAAACGTAAAGTTGTTAGAACTCCCGGCTCTGGAACTAGTCGTTCCAACCTTAGCTCTAGAGATCGAAGGGGTCTTCGATTCCTTCTCGGTATAGATACCGAATTTTCTTGATGTAATCATAATTTGTTCGAATAATAAATATCGATTTAAAATTGTCTTCCTATTTCCCAGCCCCTTTTTGGGCGTAAGCAACTTCGAACTATATCCAAAGATGGTTAGGTGCAAAGAAAAACTTCGGAGTACAATTTTGGGGGCTTGGAGCCCCTCAGCAATTTAAAGATTGATTAAAATCTTATAAAATGTCTTCGACTACTTGGAGTCTAAAGATTGGTAACTTAGTACCTTGTGTTTTGAAAGAAATCACTTTGGACAACTTTCCGGACACTCTAGTGTCCCAAACGATTGGTCACTTTGGACTTTTTTCACAGATATTCGAAGCTCATGAGCTCAAACTCTGTTTATTTTTGCCTCCTTCAGCTCTTTTTGTGAATTCTATCAAACCGGTGGTTTGGAATTCGCAGTGGTCTCCTTGGACTCTTTTTACGGATGCCTTCAAGCCGGTGGCTTGTACTCCACATTATTTGGTCTCCTTGGACTCTTTTTACGGATTTCTTCAAGCCGGTGGCTTGGACTCCGCATTATTTGGTCTCCTTGGACTCTTTTTACGGATGTCTTCAAGACGGTGGCTTGGACTCCGCATTCCTTCATTGGCTTTCCCACCTCGTCGGAAGCTTCGGACCAGTGGTCCGAAGTCCGAAAAATATGATTCAAATTAATGACACTTCCCTCTCGGTCAACTCCGCTATTCCAGTGCGTCCACTAGAAGTGGGAAGTTTATGAGGGGTAGGCATTATCTGAACCATATGCTTTATTGATTTGAAAGGTGTTTACAAATGATTACAAGGAACCCCTATGCGAAATATCGCTTTAGGTGCTCCGCATGCCATGTATGCGCTAACTCTTCACCCTCCAAATTAGCTAACTTAAAAGAACCAGGACGCCCTGAGTGAACAATTATGTATGGACCTTCCCACTTATTTTCTAATTTCTGTGGCGCTATGATACTTCGCAAAACGAGATGACCCGGCCTAAGTTCATTAATCTTGACCTTCGGGTCGAACCAAGTCTTCGTCTGCTACTGATACTTTGACAAATTTGCAACAGCTCGAAGTATTGTCTCTTTTGTTAAATCAAGCGAAGTTTGTCTTTCTGCTTCTATTTCCGGTTCGATGCTGCGAAGGGATCCTCCTTTATGCTCCGTTGGTGTCATAGCTTCATCTCCGAATAATAGTCTGAAAGGAGTGAAACCGGTAGACCTTGTCTGAGTTGTCCGGATGGACCATAGGATCTTGGGGAGCTCTTCGGTCCACAATCCTTTTGCCAATCCCACAATTCTTCGATTCAGCCCTGACAAGATATTACCGTTGGCTCTTTCAATAGCTACATTAGATTGAGGATGTCTTACTGCAGCAAAACATAGTTGGATGCCTAGGTCTTCATAGAATTTCCTGAAGGGTTCTGCATCGAACTGTGTTCCATTATCCACTGTCAGGGGCTCTGCTTCGACCCACTTTGAAAAGTATTCAATTGCTACCACTGCGAACTTCAAATTTCCTTTTGCTACTGGGAAGGGGCCAATAAGATCCATACCCCATCTGGCCATGGGCCATACTGGATCAATGACTTGAGGGGTAGTTGGTGGGCGATGACTTCTTCATCCCATCCACTAACATCCTTGGCAAGTGCGGACTAAGCTCTCTGCATCAGCTACTATTGTAGGCCAATAAAGCCCCTGGCGAAGTGTTTTTCCTGCCAAAGCTCGAGGGGCTAAATGGCTACCACAAAGTCCTTCATGAATTTCTCTAAGAATTTCTTGACCTTCGGCTTGAGATATACATCGGAGCAAAGGGGAACATACTCCGGCCCTGTATAAAATATCGTTGATTAAATGGTAATTCCGAATTCTGAGTTTTAACCTCGAAAGCTGGGGACATTCAAACATATTTGCTTCTCCTTGCAACAATTCCATAATTGAACTCCGCCAATCTGTACTAGGAATGCAAAGGACTTCCGCAACAGGGATTTGTGGCACCGAAGGTGTATTGAGTTCTTCATAAAAAGCCTCTTCTCGTATGTCCATAACTCCAGCTGCAGCTTTTGCTAAGATGTCAGCTTGCACATTTTCTGCTCTAGGTATACTACGAATGGAAATCCCTTTAAATGCTTCTTCAATCTTATGGATTTCTTCCAAGTATTTTACAAGCTATGGATGCCGAACTTCAATCTTAATAACAACTCTTGTAGCCCCTAGAGCACGTGCCTTTCGAAGTCCCAATAAAATTCCCTCATACTCCGTTGTATTATTGGTAGACTTAAATTTGAGTCTTGTGGAGTACATTGCTTTTTGCCCTCAAGGCGAAATTATCACGGCTCCGACACCTGCTCTAGATGCTTGGAAAGCTCCATCAGAATAAATAGTCCAAATCCCTTCACTTGGCTTTTCCGGAGCCCATGCTGCAGGGGGAGTCCATTCTGCCACGAAGTCCGCCAACACTTGTGACTTAATTGTTGTTCTTGCCACAAAGGATATGCCAAAGGGTGCTAACTCAATGGCACACTTCCCGATTCTTCCTGTAGAATCCTTACTTCGGAGCATATCTCCCAAAGGATATGAAGTTGGTATAATTACATTATGTGCCAAGAAATAATGCCTTATCTTCCTCGAAGCCATTATCAGAGCATAAGTGAATTTCTCAAGCTCGGAATATCTTGTTTTTGCTCCAGACAATGCTTCGGACACAAAATGAACTGGATTTTGTACCAACTTCCCGTTGAAATCAAACTCTCTGACAAGGACTGCACTTACAACAGAGCCAGTAGCTGCATGGTAGAGGAGTAGGGTTTCGTCCGCAATAGGCACCGTGAGTGTAGCAAGGTTACTGAGATAATTCTTAATATCTTCGAAGCTCTTTTGACACTCTGGTGTCCATGCAAAATCTTTGGACCCTTTCAATGCTTTAAATATGGGCAAACTTCTCTCCGCAGACCTTGCAAAAAACCTGCTAAGTGCAGCTAGACGACCAGTCTGCTTTTGCACTTCCTTTAAATTCTCTAGGGGAGCCATCTTTTGCAACGCAGTTATCTGAGTGGGCTAGCTTCGAGCCCTCAGCTTGAAACTAGATACCCAAACAATTTTCCAGCCTGCGCCCCGAAGATACATTTTTCGGGGTTAAGATGGATCCCACATGCCCGAAGGCTATTGAATGTTTCTGCTAAGTCTAGGCTATGTTGGTGCTTTAAAGCACTCTTTATTACAATATCATCCATATAGGCCTCTACATTGCGACCTAATTGATGACCTAGAACCTTAGCAATTAACCTTGAAAAGTAGCCCCGGCATTTCTTAAGCCAAAGGGCATTCTTACATAACAAAAGACTCCTGAAGGAGTTACGAGCATTGTTAAAAGCTGGCATTATCAGGGAGGTAGCCCATACTGAGTGGTTGGCTAACCCTGTTTTTGTAAGAAAGAAGGACTCGAACAAATGGCGCATGTGTATCGACTTCACCTCATTAAACAAAGCATGCCCGCGAGACCCATACCCAATGCCCCGAATAGATTAATTGATAGATTCCACAGCCGGCTCCGAATTATTAAGCTTCCTCGATGCCTATTCCGGGTACCATCAAGTGTGGCTGAAGCGCGAAGACGAAGCCAAGACAAGCTTTATAACTCCTTCTGGAGTATTCTGCTATGTAAGAATGCCTTTTGGTTTGCGGAATGCCGGAGCCACATTTTCTCGCTTAATAGCTAAGGCTTTAGGTCATCAGATAGGCCGTAATGTCGAGGCATACATGGACGATATTGTAATAAAAAGTGCTCAAAAGCACCAGCATAGCCTAGATTTAGCTGAAACTTTCGAGAGCCTCCGAGCATGTGGAGTACGCCTCAACCCCGAAAAATGTATATTCGGGGCACAAGCAGGGAAGCTGCTAGGGTACTTAGTTTCGAGCAGGGGGATCGAAGCCAGCCCAACACAAATAAGTGCGCTGCAAAGAATGGCTCCACCCGAGAATTTGAAGCAAGTACAGAAACTAGCAGGAAGGCTAGCAGCACTCAGCAGGTTCCTGACCAGATCGGCAGAGCGAAGCCTCCCAATTTTCAAGGCGCTCAAGGGCTCCGAAAGCTTCAGCTGGACGCCGGAGTGCTAGAAAAGCTTCGAAGAAATAAAAGCATACCTCGGAACATTATCAACCTTAACCGTTCCTCTTCCAGGGGAAACATTGCTTTTATATCTTGCAGCAACAGGTTCAGCAGTAAGCGCAGTGCTGGTCCGAGAAGTCGAGTTTAAAGAAAAGCTGGTGCAAAACCCATTTTATTTTGTGTCAGAGGCATTATCCGGAGCCAAGATCAGATACTCCGAGCTCGAAAAATTTGCTTATGCCCTAGTAATGGCCTCACGAAAGCTCAGGCATTATTTCTTGGCGCATAACCTCATCATCCCTACATCATATCCTCTTGGAGATATGCTCCGAAACACAGATTCCACATGCAGGGTTGGAAAATGGGCAGTCGAGCTGGCACCCTTCGAAATCTCCTTCACAGCAAGGACGGCTGTTAAATCTCAAATTATAGCAGATTTCGTAGCAGAGTGGACTCCATCTGCAGTATGGAACCCAGAAGAACCCTCCGACAGTTGCTGGACAATATTCTCTGACGGAGCCTATCAAGCATCAGGTGCCGGGGCAGGGGCAGTCATCCTGTCACCATCAGGGCAAAAGGCAATGTATTCCGCAAGACTCAATTTTCGAACCAGTAATAACGTTGCCGAATATGAAGGAATCCTGCTAGGCCTCTGGAAGGCTAAAGCACTCGGAGCTACAAGAATAGTGATCAAGACAGATTCCCAAGTCGTCGCGGGGCATATTGACAAAAGCTTCCAAGCAAAAAACCCACATCTCGCGCAATACCTTCAAGAAATCCGCAAGGCCGATGCAGCATTCAAAGGGTTTACAGTTCGAAGCATTCCTCGGGCAGATAATCAACTTGCCGATATTCTTGTAAAAGCCGCAGCAGGAGCAGTGGACCTCCCGGAAGGCGCTTTCTATGAAGAATTAGAGCAGCCAGCAGCTGACCAAATACACTCATCACAAGTGATGTGCATTCCAGCAACAGATTGGCGAGCTTCGATAATTGCTATGTTGCAAAGTAGCAATGACCCTCCGGAAGGCCCAGAAGCTCGAAGATTGAAATCAAGAGCTCGAAATTACAAACTTATTGGGGAAGTGCTGTACAAAGCCGGGGTATGCTCACCACTGCTTTGATGCATCTCCCAGCCTGAAGGTCAAGACATACTTCGAGGCATCCACGAAGGGCTGTGCGGAGGTCATCTAGCCCCTCGAGCACTAGCAGGCAAGACGCTCCGGCAAGGGTTTTACTGGCCAACAATCGTTAGAGACGCAGAAGACCTGGTTCGAGCATGCCAAGGCTGCCAATGGATGGGCAGACGGAGCCATCGCCCGCCAGCTCAGCTTCAAGTTATTGCCCCGGTATGGCCAATGGCTAGATGGGGCATGGACCTCATAGGCCCTTTCCCACCAGCGAAAGGCGGGTTGAAATTTGCGGTGGTAGCAATCGAATACTTCTCAAAATGGGTGGAAGCAGAGCCACTAACAGCTATCACCTCGAAGAACGTGCAAAGATTCTTCTGGCAAAATATTATTTGCAGGTTCGGAGTCCCCAGAGAATTAACGGTGGATAATGGAACCCAGTTCGAAGCTGATACCTTTCAAACATTTTGTGAAGAACTAGGCATTAAGCTATGCTTCGCAGCAGTGCGACATCCGCAATCCAACGGGGCCGTCGAACGAGCCAACGGGAACATCATCTCTGGGCTAAATCGCCGAATTGTAGGACTGGCCAAAGGCCTATGGGTCGAAGAGCTACCTAAAATTTTATGGTCCATCCGAACCACTCAAACTAGATCAACAGGTTTCACGCCATTCAGATTGCTCCTCGGAGACGAAGCCATGACCCCTACGGAGCTCAAAGGGGAGTCATTTCGCGTAATTCAGCACGGAGACGAAGGTGATCGGAGTGCTTCAATAGATTTGTCAGAAGAGACAAGGCTTCGAGCTGTCGCCAACCTGACTAAATACCAAGAGCACACAAAAACGTGGTGTTGGCGTAAAAGATTACGCTAACAGGTTTCTGTAGAAAAGAAACTAACAAACGAAGTGTTTGTGAAGCAAACTGTTCTAAGCCTCCGAAAGGATAATAGCTTAGAATAGTTCGAAAGTGTGTATTGAATAACTTGTATTCGGTCCCTATTACAGGGTGAAATGGGGGGTATTTATAGGCCCAAACATTAAGGAAAAAACCTATTTACCCCTCTATTACAACCGACATAGTGGAAACTATTCGGTTCCCTTAATAGGGCTAAAATGGTAAAAGACTAATCTAATCAGAAAGAAGATAAGTCTTCCATCTTAGCTGGCAGAAAAGATCTTGGAGGGCCTTAATTCGAAGATGTACTTCGAACCAATGACTATCTTCGTACTTCGAACTTTGTTCCGGGTATCTTCGAAGTTGATCGTCTGGGAACCTTCGAATCTGCTGTCTGCCTTTATGTTGTTCGGCAATAACCCCGAAGATGAGATATTTTACCCCAACAGTAGCCCCTCGAATACGCTTCTCCGTTTGACCTGTAATGTTAGGAGAGCAGTATACGGAAGGAAAAGATAACCAAGCATAGGGGTTATTGGTTTTTATTTTATCTCTGAAATGTGCGAAGATATGGACTTCGAATCAGTCTTAAGGTAATTGCTTTTCGAACTATCTTAGAACCAACTCAAGAAGTTCGAAAGTCTTTTAGACTTAGAGAAAATAACCGTTAAGTATTTGTTTCCAACGGAAACTGTAGCAGCCGTTAATTTCGTAAAAGAAGTAACGGCAGGAATGCGAAACGACATGGATTAATGGTAAGAAAATGAAATCTAGGCTATAAATAAAGGGCCTAGAAGTTACCCGATTACCTTTTCACCGCTTTCTCACAGTCAAAAGCTTTTTGAGCCCCTTGAGTTCTTGAGCCCTAGCCTCCATCTCATCAGAACAATCCAGCGATCGAGATGGTGAAGACTAAAGGATCTGCTCCCCCGTCGGCCTTGGCTCGGCAGCAGGCGGCCGCAGCAGCAGCGGCGGCGGCGTTAGCGGCGGCACCTCCGATGCCGGCGGCGACATCCATGGCGGCAGGGGGGAGAAATCCCCAAATCGCCGATGACCAAAGTCTGTGCCCACCATCGACCAAGTATTTGGATCAATCTTTTGAGTTGGGGCCTTCTACCTGCAAGAGAGAGTCTTTGGCAATCACAGCAGAGGGAAAAATTAGTAATGGAGTCATGATCCGGAAGCCGGGCAAAGAATCGATTCCATCACCAAGACCCGGAGAGGTAGTAGTATTCGAAGCCTTCTTCGAAGCTGGCTTGGGTCTCCCTGCAGTGGACTTCCTGGCGGAGGTACTTGATCTGTTCCACGTAACCCTCCCCCAATTATCTCCGAACGCAGTAGCTAGATTAGCTATCTTCGAATGGGCACTGAGAGCCGAAGGTTGTGAGGGGAGGGCAGAAATCTTTGCTGCACTTCATAGAGCAACTTGGCAGCCGAAGACCTTCGTAGGCTCCGGAGGTGAAAAAGTGGTTGTATCCTTCGGCTCTATCAACTTTAGGCTTCGGGACGAATATGCCCTTCAGTTTCCTGCCAAGGCCATCAATGCTAGATGGTACACTGATTGGGTCTTGAGGTGGTTCTATGCCGAAGTTGGAGCAAGCAATCCTCTGGCTGGGCCCCTTAAAGAAATTCAATTTCGGAAAGAAGCCTTAGTGCAGCCTGACGAAGGCCAGCTCGAAGCTCGTCTTAACCTGCTTAAGAAAATTAGCCGAAGGTTAAGCATGCGGGACTTAGCCGAAGAATTCCTCGGACTGCAAATTCCTCCGCTGATGGCCAACTGGCCTATCGTCTTCGAGGATGACTCGGAAGGCGGTCTTCGCAAGATCAACTTTACTTCGAGCCCTGCAGGTAACTTTGAAACCAACATGCATTATACATATTTACTTCGAAGAAAGACTAACTTGAATTATTTTTTAGCTTCTTCAGCCCCTATTACTTCAGAGCAAATTGTAAGGGCTTCGGAGAAGATTTTGGGTGCCCCAACTCCGACTGAAAAAGAATGGCGAATTAAATTGGTCGGGAGTTGGGAAAGGTTTAACAGAGTATGGGGAATGTTGGAGTTAATTCCGCCCCCTCTGATGGACTGGGTGCCTTCGGAGAAAGGACCCAAGAAGAGGACAGCTGAAACCGGAGCTTCGAGCTCCGCAAGGACTCTAGTGAAGAAGGTGGCTCGGAAGCCAAAAAATATCGCACCTTCGGACCCTGCACCTTCGAGCTCAAGAACCTCAATCTCCGGTTCTAAAGAAGATGAAGGTATATTATTAGTGAGATTGATTGATGAAGATACAGCTCAACAAAATATTCACATTGGAGATACTGCAGGTATGCCGGAGCATCAAGCTAACATTGAAGAAGTGAGAGCTCCGGATACTCAAGAGGAGCAAAATGAAGCCCCTATGGGCGAAGATGAAGTTGAAGTTCCTACAACTTCAGTTGTGGATGAGGAGAGGACTGCTCACGGAGATACTCCGGCAGTTGAAGTTTTAACAGTGGATTCAGATGATGACTTCACCTTCGATCCTCCGAGCAGTCCAGTGCTCGATCTCCCACAGAATGTCGAAGGTAAATTTCGCATAATTCTTTATCCTTTTCTGCAAAATTTTACAATGTATAATATTTTTGTTTTTGCAGAGCCTCCTTCGGAAGAAGTACATCACGAAGACACAACTCAAAGGCCTTCGACAACTTCGGAACCGCACCCGAAGGTCACTCAACAGGTGCCTAGAAGGGGTAAAAGACACATAGAGCCTCTCCCTACTCAAGGATCAACTTCGTCTGAGTCAGATGAAAGTGAATCAACTGAGGGGGGGGGGCATCTACTGAAGTTCCAAGGGCCTCAGAAGAACTCTCCGGACCTTCGCTAAGCAGAGCTGATCAGAAGGCTTCAGTAATGCTTCCTCTCTTAACTCCTTTTTTGGAGGAGAGAACCGGACTTCGGACTCTGGTTAAACCTTTGGGTCAAGCCAGTCGCAAAGTCGGGGAAATAGAACTGGTAGCCCTCTTAAGCAGGGCGAAAAGTTCGGAGCTTAACATTGCTATAGAAAGAGCAGCCTACCAGGTACAAAGCATCTTCGAACCAAATAGCAAATTATATATGAATAATTTCTTATTTCAGTTTTTCTTTTTTCTTAGCAAGCAGTCTTGGCCCGCGCTGCAGCTTTATCGGGCGAAAATGAAATTGCTCAACTTCGGGAAGAAAACGAAGCTCTTCAAAGAAATTTTAACTTCTCCGAAGGTCGAGTAGCTCAGATGGATAATATAATATTAGCAGAGCGAAGGGCTAGGCAAAGCTTGGAGGCTGCGAAGAAAGAGCTCGAAGCAGAAAGAATTGTGCTTCGAGCAGAGGTTGAAAAACTGCGAAAGGAGGATGCTGCTAAGGGGTCCGAACTTGTGAGGCTCCAAGAAGAGGCTGTCCAACTCCTGACTCAAAAGAATACTTTGACTACAGAGAATGCTAGAATTTCCGGAGTTCTAGCAGAAACGTCTTCGGCCAAGGATGCACTTATTGAGGAAAAGCTTAAGTTTGAGAAGGTGGCTTCGGAGGTCATCGAGCAGATGCTAGGTGTTTTGGAGTACTTCGGTACTACCGGATCACTACCTTCGGATGACAATGTGACTCTGCTGCGCCGGTTAAAGAGGATCCAAGGAGCAGCGAAGCAAATGAAGACTGCATGCATACGTTATGGAGAACTCTCCGGACAAGTGTCTGCCCTCGGATTACTTCGTTACTACGAGGATTTGGGTCGAACAATCACTCCGAGCGCAGAGGGCTCCATTACCTTCGACGACGAGCGACTTTTGAATCCTTCCGAAGGCGTGACTGCCGCCTGGCGAGCCTTTCAAACTTCATGGAGAGCCGAAGGTCGTTCTGCGATCAAGGCTTGGATCGATGAAGGCCAACGCCAGAAGCAAGTTTGGAGCCAAGCTTCGAGCAGTCAGCCTCCTCCGAACCCGCAGGTTTAGGAATTATTTAGGATTTTTTGATTATGTAAAGCTCATGCTTGTAAACATTTATGAATGAAAGTCTTGTTTGTCATATTTTTAGGCTTTACCTCCTATGGAAGATATCGAAGTGTTAGAGCTTAACAACGATCTTCGCTCATTGTGGAACACCTTCGAACTTCTAAAGAGTTATAAGCGTCCTCGATTTCTTATTCCTCGAGATGACTCCGGCGTAATTGCGCCCGAAGTAATCAAAGACGTATTGTCTTATATTAAAGAGGAAGATAAAGAGATTGACGCAAACACCACGTCTTCTGAAGACACTAATTGGTCTGAAGACGAAGGTGAAGCTCGAAATAAAAGATCTGAAGATCTTAGAAGCTGGGAAAGGAGTCCCGAGCGGCTTCGAACTTGGGCCGAGCTTCAACAAGAGCAGAAGGATTTTAGAGCTTCGAAGGGGAGGAAGAGAGCTTCAATAGGTTCGGAAGATGAAGACCCATCCGCCTTCTCTTCCTCTTTAATATAAGATAAAACGTCCCTTTGTACTTCAAGGGTAACCTCCCCCCCGTCTCCGCGAGGAACAGAGAAGCGGGAACGGTGGTAAGGTCTCAAACTCTCAAGGACTGCCACTCCTTTCGAAGCTCGGCGGTAGTTTCCAGAAGTTCGAGGTCGGGGCCCGAAAGGCATGACAAAACCTAAAAAAGAGCAGAACACCCAAGACAAGTACTGTTTATAACTTTTTCATTAATAAAACAAGGTTTACAAGGCCACAGGTACACAGCAGTCCTAAGCGGCTAGACCTGCGGGTCGGCTGGCGGAGCTGGAACCGGAGGGGCTGGTGAAGCAGGGAGTGGTGGCTTCGTTTGAGCTTGCTTCTGCCGGCGGGCCTCGTCGATCCAGGCCTTAGCAGCGACCTTGTGGTCCGCCTTCCAGGCTGACCTGAAGGCCTCCCAAGCCGAAGCCACCTCCGAAGATGGCTGCAGCAAGTCATCATCCGCGAAGCCTCCAGGGGACGAGCTTCCAACCGAGCCAAGAGGAATCCGAAGAGATTCAAGGTGACGAAGAACCCCGATGCCAGCACACTGTCCGGAGATCTCCCCGTACCGAACGCCGGAGTTCTTCATCAGCGACGAAGCAACCTGGATCCTCGTCAGCTTTCGGTCGAGTGGCTCGTAGGCTGCGGCGGAGGACGAAGGGCACATAGTGCCGAAGTACTCCAATGTACCCTGAAGAGCTTCCAAGGTACGATCAGTAGTACTGGAATTTTTCCTTTCTGCCGCTTCCAGGTTCGCAACAGTCGCGTCCACTGCGGCCACCCGGAGCATCAAAGAACTCTTTTGACCCATTGCTTGGCTAAGAGCCCCTCGAAGCTCCACCAACTGTGCGTTTGAGGTAGCTGCGTCCTGACGAAGCTTTTCGACCTCCGCGCGGAGGACAACGCGTTCGGCTTCGGCTTCCTGGGCTGACGAACGGAGGGCTTCAAGGGCTTCGTCAGATGCTGCCCTAGCCTTCCGTTCCTCCAAAACTTCTTCCTCCAGTCTGAGGGACCTCCCGGTGGAGTCATTGAGGGCCGCCTGGAGGGTGGTGACCTTCCGGTTGAGTCGATTAATTTCGACCTCGGTGGAAGTCGCTGCCGCTCTAGCTAGGGCAAATTGCTGCAAGGAAAACTAGGTAAGCACTAAAGAAGTTATAACCATTAAAATATAGCAACTGTGGTGTCTTTTTCATACCTGAAGGGCAGCCCTTTCGAGGGCCATGTTGAGGGTCGAAGCCCTAGTCTCGCTCAAGGCGGAGACCAACTCCGAGTTAGCAATATCTTGGCTTCTCTCAGCCAGGGGCTCCAGGAGTCCTCGAAGGCCGCTCCGGTGCTCCAAGAAAGGAGCCAGTAGAGGAAGCTAAGACAAAGCTCGGGCGTCGTCCGCTGCGGCCTCGTCCTCCGAATTACCGACAGAGGGTGCGGTTTGCCCAGGACGAAGGCCGAGGCTAGAAATGCTCTTACCCCTCCTCGGCACGAAGGGAGGAGAAGCAAGAGCACTCAGACCCCCGGCCGCCACCTCTCCGACCGGAACCACATTGTCGGAAGCGACTTCGGTGGTCGAGGTAGCCGCGGCCGGAGCCAACTCCGTCCCGGGAAGCACGTCGTCCGCCCCGAAGGACACGTTCTCTGCCACCAGGCTCGGAGCCCCCGGAGGAGCAGAAGGGTCCGCTCGGATAACCGTCTCCGAGGAAGCAGGGACTTCCGGCGCCACCAAAGCTTCGGTACCCGAAGAGGTAACTGCTTCAATAACAAAATTAATAAGCATGTTTTACAGATAGCAGGCGAATGTTGACAAAGAAGGAGGAGCTCCGGAAGAATACCTCTGAGAGCTTCTTGAGGAAGGATCGCCGGATCCTCCAAGACTTCGTACATCCGGAGGATATTGGCGAAGTCATCCCCCGAGGTCCTACCCTCGGTATCCTCCATCGGAGTTGCAGTCTCCGCAGGGACCGCTTCGAGTGAGGGCAAGTCGGGAGTAGAGTCCGACTCCACCGGCACGGCGACGGGTGCGGGAGGAGTCGTTGGAGTTACACTAACCCCCTCCCTGACGGAGATGTTTGGGGGGACCTCCCCCATATCTTCGTCAATCAGGAGGTAGGCTTCGAAAGCCTTCGCCGTCGCACCTTCGGAGTCTTCTGCCTCTTTGGGAGTTGGGCTCCGCTCGTCCGGCGACGAAGAAGACGAAGCTGGCGTCAAGTGGGGAGGTTGCCTCGCTGCCTTCTTCTGAAGCGGTTGCTTACCAGCTTTCTTGGAGGGCCCGGCTGCTGCTTTCCTCTTGCGGCCAGCCGCTCCGGTTGGGGCGAAGTCGGGAAGCTGCGGGGGCTCCATGCCGAGGGCTCTCCACACCCTGTTCGATTGCTCCCAACTCCCCACCAACTCCAGCCTTCTCTGCCTCTCGGCCACTGAAGGGGCTCCGAGAATTCGTTCGGTGGCCCGAACTATGTCTTCCGGAGCCAATGCCAGAGGCGCTGCTGAAAGGAAAAGGTATAGAAGTATGAGTATAACTAATCTGTTCATATAATATGATGCAGCAGGGAAAAGATGTACCTAAGTTTCGGAGGTCCCCCTCCGAGGCTTGTGGGATCATGATTGGCTAGTTGGCTCCGAGGGGAGGGATCCGAAGACCGACGAACTCCTCGGCCAGATCGCGCATGCTCATACGGCGGGCCACTGAAGCGAGCAACCCTAGCCTCGTCGTGAGCAAGCTAGGGTTCGGGGAGATGTCGGCCACCTTCCGAAACCAGATCTCTTGCAGAGGGCCCGAGAGAGGGGAGTCCTCTCCGACTTTGGCGTAGAACCACAGAAGTATCCAGTTTGTGTACCATCGGTCGTTTATGGCTTTGGCAGGGAAATGAAGAGCATGCTCCCTCCGCAGTTGGAAGTTAACGCTACCGAAGGCTATCGTCACCTTGGAATCCCCCGGTCCGTCTTGAGGCTTCGGTTGGCAGATGGCCTCGTGGGTCGCCGCGAAGATTTCGGAGCGGCCTTCGCATCCCTCAGCCTGAAGCACCCATTCGAAGACAGCCAGGCGGACGATCGCGTTGGGGGACAGTTGAGGCAGGGTTATGTGGAACAAGTCCAGCACCTCTGCCAAGAAATCCACAGCCGGCAGTCCCAAACCTGCCTCGAAAAAGGCTTCGAAGACCACCACCTCTCCGCTTCGTGGTCGTGGGGTTGACTCTGTCCCAGGAACTCGAGTCCTCATTCCCGTCCCCAGCTTTCCTTCCACTGCCTCTTCTATTGATTCAGAAGTGCTCAACGACTGGCCGATGATGAAGCTTTGCGCAATCTTCTTCTTGGAAGGCGGGCGGAGCGCCCGAGGGTTCCTAGGCCAAGCACCGCTCGAACCTCCCGCCATTACCGCTGCTGCCGAAGCAGCCCACGCCTGTCTCTGCGCCAAAGTATTGGCCGCCGCGGGAGTGGTGTGGCTAGTTCTCGCCATCGCTCTCAAGTGCTCAAGGAGTTGGAGGATTGGGAGAAAGGGGAATTGCAGGTGGTGAATGCGGTAAAAACCCTCGGTTAATCTCCGTTTTCCCCTTTTTATAACCATACGATCAGTACTACTCTTCGGGTAGTTTCACTTTGCAGGTCCTGCCTCCGTCACCGACAAGCGGGTCCGGTCACTGGAACGGCGTATGAACCGCTGAAGAAATCGACCGTTACCTTTTTTACAGAGGGTAACGGCTATTTGCGCCGTAATGGTCGTATTGACGGTACCCCACGACGTTCGCCCTCCGTAACCGTCTCCACGACAAGGGCACTCCGTAACCGTTTTCGCGACGCTCACGCTCCGAAACCGTTCCATTCCCAGGGAGTTCTCTCACTGTGCCAAAACTCGAGACGAAGGTTCTAAAATATTTGGCCCAAAATCCTGGGCTAAGTCATAACATCTTCAAATTCCCTTTAAGCCTCAGAAACTAGAAATGTTCCTTTCGTATACTGCCTTCTTTCTAAAAACAGGTTATCTACAGAAAGGCGTATTCGAGGGGCTACTGTTGGGGGAAATTACTTTATTTCCAAGACTTAAAGACTAACCCTCCGTGGGCTCAGGGAAGATCCCGAAGGTGGTGGACTGCTGTTCGGGGCATACGTCAACACGGCTGGAGGGTGCCACGATGCGAAGTCATAGAGAACCCTCCGAAGGGAAGAAGGAGGCCTCGAAGCAGGAAGACGTGATTGATTGGATGTTCAGCTTATCCATCTACCCTACAGCACTTTACCGTGTATAACCTTGTTTATAATACCGAATAATTTTTACTATGTCAGTTGTAATGTAGGGGTAAATAGGTCTTTTCCTTATGCCTTTTCCCTATAAATACCCCCCATTGTACCTTGTAAGAAGGATCCAGAACTAGTTGTTCAAACATGCACATTCGGACCTCTTGAGCTATTATCCTTTACGGAGGCTCGAGTTCGTCCTAAAGCACAAACCTCTTGTTTGTTCATTCTTGATTACCGAGAACCTGTTGGTGTAACTTTTACACCAACAGGTGCAATGTTCAAAACTTCTGAACGAGGATGCTTTTTCCCCTGACGCCTGTCTTGCTGAGCTCGAAGCTAGGCCCTTGTTGCTGTGTTGTAGTATTCACTTCCAACATAACTTCTTGCAGTATTGACAGAGTTGCAGCAGTTCACCGAAGCCATCCCTCTTCTGACCTTGCAAATTCTTCGAAATAAGACATCAACTGAGAAACAGAAGATATCTTTTTCCTGTGAAGTTTATCAAGTAGGCCTGCATGAATAACTCCCTCTCGAGCTGCGTCAACTACAGAAGACGTAGTTAACCCTCAAATTTGCGACTTCGTATGAGCGAAGCGCTTGAAATACTGTCTTAAAGTCTCTCTGGGGAGCTTCTTCACCTAGAAAAGGCTTCCTGTTGACATTGGGGGTACGAAGGTACCCTGAATGTTGTTCACGAACTTCTTCCTCAACTGCCCCCATAAATTGATTGATCCAGGCTTCAGAGACCAGAACAACTGCAATGCCACTCCTTGGAGAGCTAGGGGAATACATTTGGCCATAGTGTCTCGCACTCCTCCGCTGGCTTCAATTGCTAATGCATAAGAACGAGCGAACTCTCCAGGATCTTCATCTCCGGAATATTTGCAAAGCTTTGACGTTTTGAACTTAGGGTCGAAGCACACTTTCTGCAACTCATGATGCAGCCGAGATTCGGTGTCGAAGGAAGCGTTCTCCGGGGCTTTGGGATAAGGAAGTTCGTCGTCTTCGGGCACTTCGGGGATGACTGGGGTGGCCTGAGAACGAAGCCTATCTACGGCTTCTTGCCACCACCTTGCTACTTCAGCTGGGAGACTAGCCAATTGAGCGGCCATATCACCAAGACCATCTTCATCTCCTCTAGAAGGACCTTCCAGGTCTTGAGAACTGTACGCATCAGTTCGAAGTGGAACTTGAGGTGGAAGAGGGACTCCGGCTGGCGGAAGTATAGATGGAGTTGGCGGAGAAACTCCGTATGCTCGAGGAAGGGGAATCCCTTCCAGAGTTTGAGGTGGAGGAAACGTCGAAGGCCCTCCGACCTCAACTGTGTTTCAAGATCTTGCTCCGGAGGTCTGAGGAGACCTCCGAACAGGACTACCACCTGCACTCTGCTTGGGAGGCATGGTTTGAGAACTTGGTAGAGAACGAAGTTTTTTGGACTAGGTTCCCCACGGACGGCGCCAACTGTTGGCGTAAAAGATTATGCTAACAAGTTTCTGAAGGTTAGAAACTAACAAACGAAACGTTTGCGAAGTAAACTATTTCAAGCCTCCGAATAGGATAATAGCTTAAAATAGTTCGAAGATGTATATTGAATAACTTGTATTCGGTCCTCATTACAGGGTAAAACGGGGGGTATTTATAGGCCCAAACATTAAGGAAAAGACCCTTTTCTCCCTCTGTTACAACCGACATAGTGGAAACTATTCGGTACCCTTAATAGGGCTAAAATGGTAAAAGACTAATCTAATGAGAAAGAAGATAAGTCTTCCATCTTAGCTGGCAGGGAAGCTCTCGGAAGAGTCCAAGTTCGAAGATATACTCCGAAGTGGAGTTTGCCTCCATACTTCGAGCTTGATCCAATATATTCCCGAAATTATATGCTGGAAATCTTTGACTCAATCACCTGCCTTTGTCCTGTTACTGCAATAACCCTGAAGATGGAATATTTTCCCCCAACAGACCCTAAGATCTGGGAGATCAAGGTATCCTCTATCATTGAGAGCACATCTTATGATACCGTGACCATTTCTGAGTTGTTTAGCAAGCTGAAGGCCACTGAGGTTGATACACAGTTGAGATCAAATCTCACTAGCTCTGGATCAAAGTCCCTGGCCCTTGCTACACCTTCTACTGACCCCACCTCTGTGAGTTGTGCTGGGTTCTCCTTGATGACTATCACTGAGGACCAGCTCGAGTCGTTAGGTGATGATGACATTTGTCTTTTTAACAACTAGGTGCGTCGTTTTTATGACAAAAGAATGTTCAAAAGACACGGCACAAAGAACAGATGCTTTGAGTGTGGTGACCCAAGACACTTCATCACCGACTGCCCCAAGCGCAATGGTCACAAGAAGGGCACCGGTGGTGGCTTCCACGACTCCGGCAAGCACGACAGCTCTTCCATCACCAAGGGCAAGCCAAAGACCAGATTCTTCAGAAAGGCCCTGAAGGACTAGTGGCGTGAGAACAAGAAGCGCGACAAGGCCTTCTTCGCCGAGATGGAGAAGAGCTACTCCAAGCGGTCCACGTCTTCTTCCTCTTCATCGAGCTCAAGCGATGAGGAGATTGTCATCGGGAAGGGGAAGGACAAGGACGATCCGACGGGCATTTGCTTCATGGCCTTTGGGGATAGGCCAAAGAGCCGCTCACATCAACGCCGAAGATCGCCCAAGAGCTTCTGCTCAATGGCTCTTGGGGATAAGGAAGAAAAGGGCTCCTCCGATGACTCCGATGACGATGACAATGAAAAGGTATCATCTTACAAACGTGAAATCGTTGATTTACTTGAAATTAATCATCAGGAGTTAAAATATCAGGAAAAACTGCTTAGAGGGGCTAAGAAGAGGATAGATGAATTGGAGTGTGAGCTTGCCGTGGCCAACAACAGAATTGAGAGTCTATCTTCTTCCCCTTGCTTGGGTGATAGCAGTGAGTGCCCAATGTGTGAAGTTCTTCTGTGTGACCTGTTGACTCTGAAGTCTAGGTACATAGAAAGGGTTGATGAGAGGGACGCTTTGGCCACTGAGCTTGAAAGCGCTCAGCTGGAGCTGAAACATGCTCATGCCACTGTCGTCGTGCCCTGTGCTGATTGCCCATCCCATCTAGCTAGTCTGGTTGAGTTGAAAGCCAAGGGTGATGAGCATTTGAGTGAGTTGGAGAGAGTTAGAACTGTGTTGGGGCAGGCTAGGCTAGAGCTTGAGATACTGTCAGTTCCGCCCACTGTCTGTGAGAACTGCTTGTCTCTTAGACTAGAGTTGATTAAGCTAAAAGCCGAGAAGTCTGTCCAAGTAGATAGAGAGTGTGAGACCTGCTTGTCTCAGGTGGAGGTACTAGATTCCTTGAGATAGGAGCTAGCTGATGCCCAGAATGAAAACTTTTACCTCTGTTCAATCCTGAGTTGGATTAGTGCTAGAGAGCCACATCTCGGCATAATGATCTAGCAGTTTAAGAGGCAGGATGGGTTTGGGGTAGGCTACACCTACACCAAGGCTGACTTTGAGAGTGCCATTAGTCGGGTAGTGGAGTGGAGTAAAATGACTCCTGAGCAGAGATACCCCAAGACTCACTCCACTGAGTCTTTTCAATCTAGTCAGCCCAAGGATGGAGTGTTTCAAGAATAGCCCAAAGCTCCACCGAAGAAGCCTATCTAGGTTCCAAAGCCCAAACACATCCACACTTCTCTAGACTCTCTTCCTGGACCCTCTCACACCAAGAAAACAACACCTAACACCACTAAGCCAAAGACCCCAAGCCTCAACCTAATCCCAAGAAGCCCAACTACCACTGTGAGTATTGTAAGAGAGACGGGCATCTTGCGGAGTTTTGCTTCAGGAGGAAGCGGGTTGAGAGAGCTGAGAGAGCTCGTGGTGGCCAGGAGCAGTTCTACAGTAGGGTGGTAGACTGAGAGTTCATCGACGCGGGGGAGGCTGGAGGCCAGGCCGCGTCATGTAGGTGGTGGTAGGGGAGACGACTTTCATGCCCGTGCTCCAGATAGTTGTGTTCGTTCCGGTAGAGCTCCAGGCCATTCTGGTCATGGTCCTGGACCTCGTGGCCGAGGTTTTAGGCAGAACCAAGGACCGTGCTTTGAGCCGCGCTTTGGTCCAAACTCTTCTGATGGTTTTTGTTTTCTGTCTTTTGAGCAGATGGCTCGACACTAGTTTAGTTCTTTTGCTAAACCTGGTGCCGGACCATTTGCTCCCCCTTACAACCACTGATTGTGCAGGATCGGGGACTGGAGGACGTTTGGATCATGGACTCAGGATGCTCTCGCCACATGACGGGACATCGTAGATGGTTCTCCAGTCTCTCTCCCCCGAGCTCCAAAGAGTACATCACATTCGGGAACAGTGGTCAAAGGAAGGTACACGGCATTGTCTCAATTCGCATCTCAGACCATTTCTCTTTGAAGAACATTGCTTTGGTTGGGAATTTGAACTTTAATTTGATTTCTGTTTCACAACTTCTTGAGGATAGTTTGGAGGTCCATTTTAAGAAGGGCAGTTCTTCTGTGGTTGATTCTAGAGGGCCTTTGATTTGCCAAATCTTACCTTTTTGTAAGGTTTTTTAGATTGACTTCTCTAGTTCTTTTGGCCCTTCTCAATGTTTGATTGCTGGATCCTCCTTTGAGATCTAGAAGAGGCATAGGAGGATGGGCCATTTGAGTTTTGATCTGCTAGTTAGGTTGAGCTCTATGGACCTCATCTGAGGATTGCCCAAGCTTAAGATGGAGAAGGATCTAGTTTGCCATCCCTGTCGTCACGGGAAAATGGTTGCCGCTTCTCACTCACTGGTGAATCAGGTGATGACTTCGTATCCGGGTGAGCTGTTACACATGGACACTGTCAGTCCAGCTCGAGTATGCTCAGTCGGTGGGAAGTGGTACACACTTGTGATCGTTGATGATTTTTCTCGATTTTCGTGGGTTTTCTTTTTGGAGTCTAAGGATGAGACATTTCATTTTGTTCATGACCTGATTTTGAAGCTGAAAAATGAGAACAATGGTCGGATGTGAGCGATTCGCACCGACAACGGCTCTAAGTTCAAGAACTCTTAGTTCGTCAGCTTCTGTAGTGATCAGTGTCTTGATCATCAGTTTTCTTCTCCTTACACTCCCCCGCAGAATGGCGTTGTGGAACGAAAGAACCGCACACTAGTCGAGATGCCCAAGACGATGCTCGATGAGCACAGGACTCCTAGGCATTTTTGGGCTGAAGCCATGAACACGACTTGCTATCTGGCCAACTGCATTTTTCTTAGAGCTTACCTAGGTAAGACTTCATATGAGTTGCGGTTTGGCAGACAGCCCAAGGTGAGCCACTTGCGAGCGTTTGGCTGCAAGTGCTTTGTGCTCAAGAAGGGAGGGAATTTGGACAAGTTTGAGTCTCGTTGCTGGGACAGAGTTTTTCTTGGCTATGCTTTGCATTCTCGAGGTTTCCGTTTTTGGAACCTCGATTCCCAACAGCTTGTCGAGACTTGCGAAGTGTCATTTGATGAGTCCTTGCCTTCTTTGAACCCTTTGTTTGAGCCTTATGGAGATGGTGAGCTCGGAGAGTCCATCTTCGAGGAAGATGATGACACTCCAGCTGCTGATGAGGGTTGGCCTTCTGCACAGCCTGTAGAACCCACACCTTCTGATACTTCGACTAAGGACGAGGGTGGACCTCTGATCACTTATTCCACTTTGATCGAGCCCCCATTTTTCTGAAAGGATTTTGCGTTCGTCTGTTGACTCTCTTGTTGTGTTTGCTGAATCTGCTTTTGTTGCATCTTTTGAGCCCAGAGACGTTTCTCATGCTCTTTCTGATTCTAATTGGATTAATGCTATGCAAGCAGAGCTTGAGAATTTTGTCCGCAATCGGGTTTGGACACTGATTGAGCTGCCACCCGGATGCAACCCCATAGGCACCAAGTGGGTGTTCAAGAACAAGCAAGGTGAAGATGGGGTTGTGGTGCGCAACATAGCTCGACTGGTTGCCCTGGGTTTTTGCCAGAAGGAAGGTATTGACTTTGAAGAAACTTTCGCCCTTGTTGCCCGTTTTCAGTCCATTCGCATTCTCTTAGCTTTTGCCGTTTCGAAGGGTTTTAAGCTTTTTCAAATTGATGTCAAGAGTGTTTTTCTGAACGGGTACATAGAGGAGGAGGTTTATGTTAGGAAGCCCCTCGGTTTTGAGAACCCTAAGTTTCCTCGACATGTTTTTAAGTTGCAGAAAGCTTTATACGGTCTGAAGCAAGCCCCCAGGGCTTGGTATGAGTGGTTAAAGCAGTTTTTGTTGGGGAAGGGCTTTGTGATGGGTTCTGTGGATAAAACTCTCTTCTTGCTCAGAGATGCTTCAGATTTTTTAGTCGCTCAGATTTACGTGGACGATATTATCTTTGGCGGTACTACTGATGTTCTTGTGTCCAAGTTTTCTTAGCAGATGCACAGTGAGTTTGAGATGATCCTCATGGGTGAGCTCAAGTACTTCCTAGGGCTCTAGATCAAGCAGACCAAGGACGGCACCTTCATCCACCAGGGTAAGTACACTCGGGACATGTTGAAGAAATTCAACTTTGGTGTAGAGCTGAAGCCTCAGATGACCCCAATGGGCACATCTGGAGGCCTGGAGAAGGACGAGAGCGGTGTCAAGGTCAATGAGCGAGAGTTTCGAGGGATGATCGGTTCGCTACTGTACTTGACGGCGACGAGGCCAGACATACAGTTCGCCGTGGGACTGTGTGCGCGCTTCCAGTCTTCACCACGCACGTCTCATCGGCAGGCTGTCAAGCGCATTTTCAGGTATCTCACCTATGCGCTTGATCTTGGTCTTTATTACTCAGCATCATCATCTCATGATTTATCTGGCTTTTGAGACGCTGACTTTGGTGGGTGCCAGTTGGATCACAAGTCGACTTTCGGTACTTGCTAGTTTCTTGGTTCGTCTCTTGTTTCTTAGTCTTCTCGAAAGCGGTATGGAGTTGCTCTTTCGACCACTAAGGCTGAGTATGTATCTGCTGCTAGCTGCTGCTCACAGTTGGTTTGGATGATTTCCACTTTGCGAGATTTTGGGTTGTTCTTTCCTACCAGAGTTTCTCTGTTCTGCGACAGCACCATTGCTATTAGTGTAGGGAAAAACCCGTGTCTCCATTCAAAAACCAAACACATTTTAACCAAACCCCTAGATTAGTCTACCTTTGAGCGTTTACGAGGGGATTTGGGTGTTGTGTATCCTTTTTAGGATATTTTGAGTCAGTTTTCTTTCTTCTTTACTCTTTTCTTGAGTCTTTTTGTTTGTGTTCATATCATACATACTCACATATCACACCTTTGAGCCTGCTTCTATTATATGATTAAACTGCTTTACTTATTCTAGCTGGTACATGCTTTTGATTACTTGTCGATGATCATGCTTTGCTTCAGTTCACATGATATGTCTGATATCTATCATATGCATGGCTTTTATGCTTTAAAATTGAAAAATGATCACCATTGATTCTGGTAACTAGCATGTGTAGGTTGAATGCTTTTGCTATCTATTACATGCCTTGTAGCTCGTTCCTCACTTAGATGCAGATATGCAACTTGGACATCTATATGCTTTAACATGGAAAATATGCTATAAAAATGATAAAAAACAAAAATGAATGAAAATTCCATGCCTTTTTATGCTTGAGTTGAAAAGATCCAGGTGGTTTTGCTTAGTCGCATTGCATTGTTCTGGACTGCTTACCATAGCACTTTGGTATGAACTAGGACAGTGTAGTGTATGCCAAGACTAATGTCTTAAGCTTCTGATGGTCTAGTTCTGGCCTAGGCTTGACTTGGTTGGTTAGCATAAGGTTGGACATGCAAATGACCCCTGGCAAAAATGAAAAAGCCTGAATATTAAAAGATAACAAGTTTGTTGAAGCACTTTGTTTTGGACGATGCTTATCTTGGTAGATATCAGTTAGCTTTTGCATCTCATGCTGTACTGTGCTTGTCAACTAGAAAATGTGGTGTTGTTTTTGTTTGCAAAAATTGAAAAATGCGTGCTAATGACTTTTTTAGATGTTGTAATAGCAGTCAATCATATCTGAGAAGCATGCTTTCTACACTCCACCTGCACCCCAGTTGCATTCATTGCATATTTTGAGGGGGAGTTGCATTTCAGGGGGAGTCTGTGTCTCTTTAGAGTGCATTTCGTCTCGCTTGATGAGTCCACTTGTCAACAAGGCGGAGAAATTTTTGGAAGAAAGAGTTTAAGCGGGAGTTTTGGCTTTCTCTGGGATTTGTTTCAGGGGGTGTTTTTGTCCCGTTTGTCCTTACTCTTTTGATATCCTTGTTGATGATTCTGAGATTTCACTTGTTTTGAGCTTTTACTTTTGGTAAACATAATGACCGCTTCTTGCTTTTGTTCGGCTTTTGGTCACTAGGGTTAAACTTTTATTTTATTTTCTTCTTCCGTTTTCTTGTGCTTTGTTTTCGTGTTTCCACGTGTGTTCGCAGGTACTGGAGAGCTGATGAAGAGAATGTTTACAATGCACTCATCAAGGAGGAGATTGAGGAGCCATGCTGAAGAGCGTGGGCATCATGGCTCCAGATGTGATGAGTCATTGTCAACGGTAGTCAAAGAGGTCCGAAAAGAGAGAGAAGACCTGCTTTGTCTGGGCCGCGTGTGACTCATGTACACGGGCAGCGAGCAACTATCGGGCAGAGGGGCCGCGAAGTCGGGTTGGCCCAATCCGGGTACATGGGCTAGGAGCAGCAAAGGATCCACTGGGCTGTTGACCAGGATTGACTCTGGTACACGGGCGGCGAGCGATTGCCGGGCTGAGAGAGCTGCGGAATTGGGCCGGCCCAATCCGGGTACCTCGTGCAAAGTCGGTGTACGCTTTGTCAGTTTCGGCGTAAAACTGACGACCGCTGATCTTGGATCGGACCATCCTGGAGTGAAGCCGTCGCTACGAAAGCCACGCTTCCGGATAAGTCATCTGTAAATAGGAGTTTACTTTTTTTGTCCTTAGGCCCACAATCAGTCAGTCGAGTCTATAACAATATCCTAAGGGCAGTTTGGTCTTTTCAATTTATTTCAGCGTCTGTAAAAAATCCTAAGGGTCTGGTGGAATATTCCTAGGCTATTGGGCTGCCTATAAATAGGGCCCCAATCCCTAGGGTTAGGTCACCCTTTCTGAAATCACTTTTCTAATCAATACATTGGGTCATTTCTTCACTGCTTCCCTGCGTGCGCCGCCAGCAAGTTTTTCCTCTCTGTTCATCACGTTTACTTGCTGTTTCCTCTTGATTGTTTTTCTGGGATTACTCCGCCCAGGTTCGGATCTCTCTGCGTTGCTCTCAAATCTTTACGCTGTGAAGTGATTCTATGGTTGCTTCATTTTGCGCGCTCAGGTTATTTTATCTTTACAACGATTTGGTCTGCCGTGTTGTTTTCTATGCCATAGGCTTCTAGCTGCTGTGTGTTAGGCTATTCTGAATCTAGGATGCAGCTAAGTTTTTATTGGTATTTTCCTGTCATGGCATTCTGATCGAGAGAAGGGATTTTGCTCGTTTCTTGAAGGTTCTTGCGAAGGTTCGAACTCTGCTGTTAATCTTTGTTCGAAGTCCTTCTATTCTGTGAGGCAGGCTTCGGTCGATCTTCGTTCAAGGTTCCGAAGTCCTTGCTTGGGGTCTCCGTTTCGAAGCTAGACCCAATACGAAGGGTGCTTGGTCTACTTGTGTTCGAAGTCTACCTCCGAACTGTTTTGTCTTTGTCTGTTCTGAGTAGAGAAGTGTTTTCCCAGGGTGTGTTTTTGCGAAGTGTGCTGCAAAGCAGGCTTCGCTCAGGTTGCTCTAAAGGCTTCGAAGGCCATTATGAGGGTAGACTTCGTCCGTGCGACGTCCCTACAGGAACAGGCTTTGAAGTTAATTTTTCCTGTGCTAAACTTCGAATCTTTGAAGCTTTTGCTGAATACTTCGTTGTTTCTTTTTGGACTGTGCGAAGGTACTTTGACTGCAGGCTTCGATTAATCTTTCCGAAGCTCCACGGTCGAACTTCACTGAAGTTGCAGGCTCCAGTTCGAAGTGTTTTGTTGTGGGCTTCACAGTTTTCAGTGCAGTTCGCAAGTTCTGTTTTTTGGAGTTTGTTTCGAAGCTAGCTTCGCTGTCTACACCTTCGCTCAATAACTTCGAGGCACACCTCGGCTCGACATCACAACCTTTGGTACTACATACTTCACAAAGACTTCGGCAGCTCTATTCAGGCTTCGCACGACCTCTCCGAACAGGCTTCAACTCCGTTAGCCTTCGTACAAGGGTTTCGAAGCCGGCTTCGATAACTACAGGCTTCGCACTGCTTAGGCTTCGTCAAGTACCAAACAGGAGACAAATTTTGAACAGTAACCTCTCATCTCTTTTTACGTGCAATCAGATTAATTGTTGTGGTGGTTTATTTCTGTGAACCTTGATATCTCCATGTTTTGAATGTTTTGTTTATCTGCCTATTAGCACTTTGTTGGTGTTTCTTTGTCTAGGACACCGGTCGTTTATAGGCTAGATACTTTTAGGCTTTGACAATCTGTTTACATTTTCCTGCCAAGTCTTTTGAGGTGCATTGGGTGTTGAGAGCAGGCCATAGATTCGAAAGAATTTTTTAGGCACCCATTCACCCCCCTTTGGTCACTACTTTCGATCCTACAAACGTCCCCTTGCTGCGACAATTGAAGATGATCCAAGGAGCAGCGAAGATGATGAAGACAGCAGGTATTCGGTATCGAGAACTCTCCAGCCAAGTATCCGCTCTCGGAATACTTCGTTACTACGAAGATCTAGGGCTATCAGTAGCGCTAGACTTGGTGGCGGCTCCTATTACCTTCGACAACAACCAGTTGTTAAACCCTTCCGAAGATGTGGGCGCAGCCTGGCAAGCTTTCCAAGCGTCATGGAGAGCCGAAGGTCGAACAACGATCAAGGCTTGGATTGATGAAGGGCTTCGCCAGAAGCAAGCTTGGTTGCAAGCTCTAAGCAGCCAGCCTTCACCAGACCTGCAGGTTTAGTTTTGTTTAGGGGTCCAAATATGTAAAAATTTATACTTTCATCTGTTATGAATGAAAACTTATTTGGAAATGTTTTTAGGCTTCCCAACCTCGTATGGATGATCTCGAATTATTAAATGTTACCGAAGAACTTCTCCTGCTATGGGCTACCTTCGACCTTCTAAAACTTCACAAACGACCTCAATTTCTGATTCCTCGAGAAAGCACCAGTGCAATTGTGCCCGAAATATACAAAGATATATTATCTTATATTAAAGAGGAAGAAAAAGAAGTTAACTTGGAAACCTCATCTTCTGAAGACGTTGAATGGTCCGAAGAAGAGAGCACTGCTGAAGAACAAATAAAGAAGCTTGAAGAACTTCGAAGCTGGGAGAGAAGGCCCGAGTGACTTCGAACTTGGGCTGAACTCCAACAGGAACAAAAAGATTTTCAAGCCTCGAGGGGAGGGAGAACAATTAAACGTAAAGTTATTAGGACTCCCGACTCTGGAACTAGTCGTTCTGGCTTTAGTGGTAGCTCTAGGGATCGAAGGGGTCTTCGTTTCCTTCTTGGTATAGACAAAGATTTTTCGTAATGTAATGTAATCTATTCGAATGATAAAGATTAAGATTTTAAAATTGTCTCCCTACTTCCCAGCCCCTCTTTGGGCGTAAGCAACTTCGAAGTTTAGTCGAAGATGGTTAGGCGCAAAGAAAAATGACTTAGGAGTACAATTTTGGAGGCTCGGAGCCCCCTAGCAACTTAGAAATTGATTAAAATTCCACAAAATGTCTTCGACTACTTGGAGTCTGAAAACTGGTAACTTAGTACCTTTTGTTTGAATGTAGTCACTTCGGACTAATTTTCCGGATACCTTAGCATCCAAAACGATTGGTCACTTTGGACTCTTTTTACAGATATTCGAAGCTTATCAGCTCAAACTCTATTTTTTTGTCCACCTTTGGCTCTTTTTGCGAATGCTATCAACCTAGTGGTTTGGAATTCGCAGTGGTCTCCTTGGACTCTTTGTACGGATGCTTTTAGGCCGGAGCTTGGAATCTGCATCATTTGGTCTCCTTGGACTCTTTTTATGGATGCTTTCAAGGCGGTGGCTTGGAATCCATTTTTCAGTGACTTTCCCACCTTGTCGGAAGCATCAAACTAGTGGTTCAAAGTCCGCAAAATTGGTTCAAATGAATGACACTTCCCTTGTAACCAACTTCGTTGTTCTAGTGCGTCCACTAGAAGTAGGAATTGTTTGAGAGGTAAGCATTATCTGAACCATGAACTTTATTAATTCAGAAGGTGCTTACAAATGATTATAAGGATCCCCTATGTGAAATATCGCTTTAAGTGCTCCGCATGCCAGGCATGCTTTAACTCTTCGCCTTCTAAATTAGCTAGCTTAAAAGAACCAGGGTGTCCTTAATGGAGAATAATGTATGGACCTTCCCACTTATTTCCTAATTTCCCTGGTGCTATAATGCTTCGCAAAACTAAATGACCTGGCTTAAGTTTGTTAAGATTAACCTTCGGGTCGAACCAAGTCTTCGTTTGCTTCTAATACTTCGATAGATTGGCAACAGCTCGAAGTCTTGTTTCTTCTGTTAAATCAAGCGAAGCTTGCCTTTCTCCTTCTATTTCAGGTTCGGTGCTACGAAGAGATCCTCCTTTAAGCTTTTTTGGCGTCATAGCTTCGTCTCCAAATAATAGTCTGAAAGGAGTGAAACATGTGGACCTTGTTTGGGTGGTCCGAATGGACGATAAGATCTTCGGGAGCTCTTCGGTCCACAGCCCTTTTGCCAACCCTACTATTCTTCGATTCAACCATGACAAGAGATTACCATTGGCCCTTTCAACAGCTCCGTTAGACTGAGGATGGCGCACAACAGCAAAGCATATTTGTATGCCAAGATCTTCGCAAAACTTCTTGAAGGGCTTTGCATCAAACTGTGTTCCATTGTCAACTGTGAGTTGTCGAGGCACTCCGAACCTGCATATAATACTTTTCCAGAAAATTTTTTGTACATTATTCGAAGTGATAGCTGTGAGGTGTTCTGCTTCGACCCACTTGGAAAAATACTCAATTGCTACCACTGCGAATTTCAGATTTCCTTTTGCTACTGGGAAGGGGCCAATGAGGTCCATGCCCCATCTGGCCATAGGCCAAACTGGGGCAATGACTTGAAGAGATGTTGACGGACAATGACTTCTTTTTCCCATCCATTGACAACCCTGGCACGTGGGGACTAGGCTCTCCACATCAGCTACTATTCTAGGCCAATAAAGCCCCCGGCGAAGTGTTTTTCCTGCCACCAAAGACCGAGGGGCCAGATGGCTACCACAAAGGCCTTCATGAATTTCTCGGAGTATCTCTTGACCTTCGGCTTGAGATATACATCGGAGTAGAGGGGAACATACTCCGACCTTGTAGAGAATACCGTTTGTTGGGAGGAAAATACTACATCTTTAGGGTTATTGCTGTAGCAAGACCAAGGAAGGTGATTTAATCAAAGGTTACCAGCATCTAACTCCGGAAGTATATTGGATCAAGTTCGAAGGATGGAGGCGAACTTTAGTTCGGAGTATATCTTCCAACATTGACTCTTCCGAGAGCTTCTTTGCCAGCTAGGATGGAAGACTTATCTTCTTTCTCATTAGATTAGTCTTTTACCATTTTAGCCCTATTAAGGGTACCGAATAGTTTCCACTATGTCGGTTGTAACAAAGGGGTAAAACGGTCTTTTCCTTATTATTTGGGCCTATAAATACCCCCCATTTTACCCTGTAATAAGGATGGAATACTGAGTTAATCAATATACATCTTCGAACTATTTTGAGCTATTATCTATTCGGAGGCTTGAAATAGTTTACTTCACAAACACTTTGTTTGTTAGTTTCTAATCTCTAGAAACCTGTTAGCGTAATCTTTTACGCCAATAGTTGGCGCCGTCCGTGGGGAACCTAGTCCAAAAAACTTCGTTCTCTACCAAGTTGTCAAACCATGCCTCCTAAGCGGAGTTCAGGTGGTAGTCCTACTCGGAGGTCCCCTCGGACCTCCAGAGCATGATCTTCAAACACAGTTGAGGTCGGAGGACCTTCGACATTTCCTCCACCTCAGACTCCAGAAGGAATTCCTCTTCCTCGAGCATACGGAGTTCCACCCCCAACTCCATCCATACATCAGCCAACCGGAGTTCCTCTTCCACCTCAAGTCCCACTTCGAACTGATGCATATAGTTCTCAAGACCCGGAAGGTCCTTCCGGAGGAGATGAAGATGGTCTTGGCGATATGGCCGTTCAAATGGCCAGTCTCCAAGCTGAAGTAGCGAGGTAACGACAAGAAGCCGTAGATAGGTTTTGTTCAAAGCCACCTAGTCATCCCCGAAGTGCCCGAAGATGACGAACTTCATTATCCCGAAGCCCCGGAGAATGCTTCCTTCGACACTGAATCTCCGCTGCATCCTGAGTTACAGAAAGTGCGCTTCGACCCTAAGTTGAAAACTTCGAAGCTTTGCAAATATTCTGGAGATGAAGACCCTGGGGAGTTCTCCCATTCTTATGCATTGGCAATTGAAGCTAGCGGGGGAGTACGAGACACCATGGCCAAATGTTTTCCTTTAGCTCTTGAAGGAGTGGCACTGCGGTGGTTCTGGTCCTTGAAGCCAGGGTCAATCAGAACCTGGGAGCAATTAAGGAAGAAGTTCATAAGCAATTTTCAAGGTACTTTCGTACCCCCAATGTCAACAGGAAGACTTTTCGAGGTGAAGCAGCTCCCCGGAGAGACCTTAAGGCAGTATTTCAAGCGCTTCGCTCATACGAAGTCGCAAATTTGAGGGTTAACTACATCCTCCGTAGTTGATGCAGCTCGAGAGGGAGTTATCCATGCGGGCCTCTTTGATAAACTTCACTGGAAGTAGATATCTTCTGTTGCTCAGTTGATGTCTTATTTCGAAGAGTATGCAAGGTCAGAAGAGGGGTGGCTTCGAAGAACTTCAACACAGTCACAAGGGCCTAGCTTTGAAGCTCAGCATGATAGGGGTCGGGGGCAACAGCATCCTCGTTCAGAACTCTTGAACATTGCACCTCCGCAGAAATTTGCCCCAAGGACTTCGCAACCTTCAGGAAGCAAGACCAGCGGCTGGAGGTCGCCAGGGAAGCCGGCTGGCAAAGCCCAGGCCTTCTCCTGCTGTGTTCGCGGTGAGAATCTAAGTCACGCAACTGATGCGTGTAAGTGTATACTCGCTTTAAGAGGCGAGTACCTTGAAAGAACTTCAGGTCGAGGCACTACCGACCGAGTTCCGACCGAGGTGCGTCCGGAGCCTATCAAGGTTGTGGCACGTATAGATAACTTTGACCCAGCAAGACGGCCTCGGGTGGTCAATGTTATGCCACCTCCGAAGCAGGAAGATGGTCTGGATCGAGGGAAAAGAGTAGTCCTCCCCATCTCCGGAGGAGGGACCCTCGAAAGTATGTCGAAGAGGCACAGAAGAGAGTATGTCCAAGAAGTGGGCCATATTGGAACTTCTTCGTCCGCAGTTGCTATGCCTGAATGGTCCCATGTGCCGATATATTTTTTTGCAGATGATGCAGTTGGCATAAAGTTTCCACATGCATACCCACTTGTCATTACTACCGACATAGCAGGGACTGAGGTCCGGAGAGTACTGATCGACGGAGGGAGTTCAGCGGATATTATCTTCATCCAAGCTTTTGATCAACTCTGTATCTCCAGGAAGCATCTTCTCCCAGCAGCTCGTCTTTGCAAGGCTTCGTAGGGCCCCCTCTTGATGCCCTCGGCCAAATAGGCCTGGAGGTTACTTTCGGAGAGGGGCTACTGGCTAGGACGGAGGAAGTGATTTTTGATGTCGTGGATGCCCTATATGCATACAACGTTATCTTCGGAAGGGGCATGTTGAATCAATTCGGAGTTGTGGCGCATCATAATTATCTATGTATGAAGATACTGACACAAGCGGGAGTGCTCACTGTTTTCGGATATCAGGCCACTACGCGAAGAGCGGAATATGGTCATGGCCCTCCTCTTGACCAGAGACAGGTTAACAGCGTGCAAGGCAATTCGGAGGATTTTTTAGCTACAGGCGAACCTTCGAAGAAGTCCTTCCCAAGGCCAAGCCCTGAAGGGGAGATTATAACGAAGGTTATTGTCAAAGATGGCAAAGAATATTCATTTCAGTTTGGCAAGGACTTGCCTCCAGAAGTCGCTACTTCGTTAGAAAAAGTAGTTGAAGAGAATTTAGATATTTTTGCTTGGTCCGATGAGGACATTACCGGAGTCAGTCGGGATATTATTGAGCATAGTTTACTTGTGAACCCGAAGGTTCGGCCTGTCCGTCAAGGACTCTGGAAGCTATCTACGGAGAGGGATATCCTTACTAAAGATGAAGTGGAAAAGTTGCTGAAGGCTGGGATTATCAGAGAGGTAGCTCATACGGATTGGCTAGCCAACCTATTCTTCGTTAGGAAGAAATCTTCCGGGAAATGGCGCATGTGTATTGACTTTACATCTTTGAATAAAGCATGCCCCCGTGACCCCTATCCCATGCCTCGAATTGATCAATTGGTTGACTCCACTACTTGTTCGGAGTTATTAAGCTTCCTTGACGCGTATTCCGGCTATCATCAAATCTGGCTAAAGCACGAAGATGAAATCAAAACAAGCTTTGTAACCCCTTCAGAAGTCTTCTCCTTTGTAAGAATGCCCTTTGGCTTAGGAAATGCTGGGGCAACTTTTTCGAGGTTAATTGCTAAGGCTCTAGGTCATCAAATAGGCAGCAATGTAGAAAGCTTATATGGATGACATTGTAATAAAGAGTGCTTTAAAGCACCATCATAGCATAGACTTAGCAGAAACATTCAATAGCCTTCGGGCATGTGGGATCTATCTTAACCCCGAAAAATATATCTTCGGGGCGCAGGCTGGAAAATTGTTAGGGTATCTAGTTTCAAGCAGAGGGATCGAAGCTAGCCCCACTCAAATAACTATGTTACAAAGGATGGCTCCTCCGGATAATTTAAAGCAAGTGCAAAAGCTGACTGATCGTCTTGCAGCACTTAGCAGATTTTTGGCAAGGTCTGTGGAGAGAAGTTTGCCCATTTTCAAAGCATTGAAGGCGTCCGAAGATTTTGCATGGACACCGGAGTGTCAAAAAATCTTTGATGATATTAAGAATTATCTCAGTAACCTCACTACTCTCACGGTGCCTGTTGTGGATGAAACCATACTCCTTTACCTTGCGGCTACTAGCTCTGCTGTCAGCGCAGTCCTTGTTAGAGAGGTTGATTTCAATGGGAAGTTGGTACAGAATCCAGTCTATTTTGTATCCGAAGCATTGTCCGGAGCAAAAACAAGATATTCCGAGCTGGAGAAGTTAACCTATGCTCTGATAATGGCTTCGAGGAAGTTAAGGCATTATTTCTTGGCACATAATGTGGTCGTACCAACTTCGTATCCCTTGGGAGATATGCTCTGAAGTAAGTATTCCACAGGAAGAATTGGGAAGTGGGTTGTTGAGTTAGCACCCTTCGGCATCTCCTTCGTGACAAGGACAGCAATTATGTCACAAGTGTTGACATATTTTGTGGCAGAATGGACTCCCCCTGCAGCATGGGCTCCGGAGAAGCCAAGCGAAGGAATTTGGACCATATATTCCGATGGAGCATTCCAAGCATCTGGAGCAGGTGTCGGAGCAGTAATAATTTCGCCTTCAGGGCAAAAGGCAATGTACTCCGCAAGACTCAACTTTAAGTCTACCAATAATACAGCGGAGTATGAAGGAATTTTGTTAGGACTTCGAAAGGCACGTGCTTTGTGGGCTACAAGAGTTGTTATTAAGACAAATTCTCAAATTGTAGCTGGGCACGTAGACAAGAGTTTTCAAGTTTGACATCCACAACTTGCAAAATATTTGGAGGAGATCCGTAAGATTGAAGCAGCATTTAAAGGGATTTCCATTCGAAGTATACCCAGAGCTGAAAATGTGCAAGCTGATATCTTGGCAAAAGCTACAGCCGGAGCTATGGACATTCCAGAAGAAGCTTTTTATGAAGAACTCAGTACACCTTCGGTACCACAGATCCCTTCTGCGGAAGTCCTTTGCATTCCAAGTACAGATTGGCGAAGTTCAATTATGGAATTGTTACAAGGCGAAGCAAGTTTGCCTGAAGGGCCACAACTTTCGAGGCTGAAGCTTAGAATTCGAAATTATCATATAATCAATGGTATTTTGTAAAAGGCCGGAGTATGTTCCCCTCTGCTCCGATGTATATCTCAAGCCAAAGGTCAAGAGATTCTTCGAGAAATTCATGAAGGACTTTGCGGTAGCCATTTGGCCCCTCGAGCTTTGGTAGGAAAAACACTTCGCTAGGGGCTTTACTGGCCTACTATAGTAGCTGATGCGGAGAGCTTAGTCCGCACTTGCCAAGGTTGTCAATGGATGGGAAGAAGAAGTCATCGCCCGCCAACAACTCTTCAAGTCATTGCCCTAGTATGGCCCATAGCCAAATGGGGCATGGACCTTATTGGCCCCTTCCCAGTAGAAAAAGGAAATTTGAAATTCGTAGTGGCAGCGATTGAGTATTTTTTCATGTGGGTCGAAGCAGAGCCCCTAACAGCTATCACTTCGAATAATGTACAAATTTTTTCTGGAAAAATATCATATGCCAGTTCGGAGTACCTCGGCAACTCACAGTTGACAATGGGGCACAATTTGATGCAGAGTCCTTCAGGAAGTTTTGTGAAGATCTTGGCATACAACTATGCTTCGCTGCAGTAAGACATCCTCAGTCTAACGGAGCTGTTGAAAGAGCCAATGGTAATATCTTGTCAGGGCTGAATCAAAGAATAGTGGGATCGGCAAAAGGATTGTGGACAGAGGAGCTCCCGAAGATTCTATGGTCCATCCGGACCACTCAAACAAGGTCCACGAGTTTTACTCCCTTCAGACTATTGTTCGAAGATGAAGCTATGATGCCAACGGAGCTTAAAGGAGGATCCCTTCGCAGCACCGAACCGGAAATAGAAGCAGAAAGGCAAACTTCGCTTGATTTAACAGAAGAAACAATACTTCGAGCTGTCTCCAATTTATCAAAGTATCATCAGCAGACGAAGACTTGGTTTGATCCGAAGGTCAAGCTTAACGAACTTAAGCCGGGTCATCTTGTTGTGTGAAGTGTTATAGCACCAGGAAAACTATGGAATAAGTGGGAAGGTCCATATATAATTCTCCGTTCAGGACGCCCTGGTTCTTTTAAGTTAGCTACTTTAGAAGGTGAAGAGTTAACACATACATGGCATGCGGAGCACTTAAAGCGATATTTCACATAGGGGCTCCTTGTAATCATTTGTAAACACCTTCTGAATTAATAAAGCTCATGGTTCAGATAATGCCTACCTCTCAAACACTTCTTATTTCAGATAATTTGAACCAATTTTTTGGACTTCGAACCACTGGTTCGAAGCTTCCGACGAGGTGGGAAAATCATTGAAAAATGGATTCCAAGCCACCGGCTTGAAAGCATCCGTAAAAAGAGTCGAAGGAGACCAAATAATACGGATTCCAAGCTCCGGCTTGATAGCATCCGTAAAAAGAGTCCAAGGAGACCACTGCGAATTCCAAACCACCGGTTTGATAGCATTCGCAAAAAGAGTCTAAGGAGGCCAAAACAAAACAGAGTTTGAGCGGATAAGCTTCGAATATCTGTGAAAAGAGTCCAAAGTGACCAATCGTTTGGGACATTAAAGTGTCTGTAAAGTTGTCCGAAGTGACTTCTTTCAAACAAAAGGTACTAAGTTACCAGTTTTATGGCTCCAAGTAGTCAGACATTTTATAAAGATTTTAATCAATCTTTAAGTTGCATAGGGGCTCCGAGCCTCCAAAATTGTAATCCTAAGTTTTTCTTTGCGCCTAACCATCTTCGAGTATAGTGCGAAGTTGCTTACGCCCAAAGAGGGGCTGGGAAGTAGGGAGACAATTTTAAAAATTCAATCTTTATTATCCGAACAGATTACAATTACATCACGAAAAATCTGTGTCTATGCCAAGAAGGAATCAAAGACCCCTTCGATCTCTAGAGCTACCACTAAGGTTGGAACGACTAGTTCCAGAGCCGGGAGTTCTAATAACCTTGCGTTTAACTCTTCTACCTCCCTTCGAAGCTCCAAAATCTTTTTGTTCTTGTTGAAGTTCAGTCCAAGTTCGAAGTCATTTGGGGCTTCTTTCCCAGCTCCAAAGTTCTTCAGGCTTTTTCCCTTGTTCTTCAGCAGTACCTTCATCCTCGAACCACGCAATGTCTTCAGAAGATGAAGTTTCCAAGTTAACTTCTTTTTCTTCCTCTTTAATATAAGATTATATATCTTTACATATTTCGGGCACAATTGCACCGGAGCTATCTCGAGGAATCAAAAATCGAGGTCGTTTATGAAGTTTTAAAAGATCGAAGGTAGCCCATAGCACGCGGAGTTCTTCGGTAACGTTTAACACTTCGACATCATCCATACGAGGTTGAGAAGCCTAAAAACATGATAAGTAAATTTTCATTCATAATGTATGAAAGAATGATTTTTTACATAGTCGGGATCCTAAAACAAAGCTAGACCTGCGGGTTCGGTGGTGTAGGACCGAAAGTAGCGACCAGAGGGGGTGAATGGGCGCCTAAAAAATTCGTTCGAATCAATGGCCTGCTCCCAATACCCAACGCACCTCGACAGACTTAGGAGGGAAAAGTAAACAAATCAACAAGACCTAAAATGTTCTAGCCTAAAAACGACCGGTGTCCTAATCGAAAATACACCAACACAGTGCTTAAAAGCAGTTTAAGTTCATTCACTAAACAAATAGCATCTCCACAAGGATTCCACCAACTCATAGAAAATACATCATGTGCATCAAGAATATTCATACATGCATTTCATCCATCACAGGTATATTCTACATAGGCATTTAAAAATTGACTTCAACGATCAGAGGATTAATAAATCAACATACTGAATCTAGTTGATAATAAAATTATCTAAGAACATTCATCAACTAGAAACATCAGTGCATCAGAGGATTAATCAGTGAACTAACTGTGACTACACGCAAAAAGAGGTATTAGCAATACCATGAACAGTTGTCTCCTGTGAAGTATCTGTGTAGGAACCGAAGATGCTCTTGTTCAAGTGGACCTTCTGCCGAACACTTGGGATGCACTCGGCCACTCCTGGATTTGCAGAAACACGACGCTATGCGATGAACAGGATAGTGAAGCAGTACATGTTCAAATCGATGGAAAACACAAGCCGTGTTTTTTCTTGCTAGTTGTGCACACAAATCAAGACACACTAAATAAAACATTTAATGGCCAAATTAGCACTTGCGTGACCAGGAAACAAAAGCTACAGCAAATTTAGGAAATCAAAGCAACGTTTAAAACCAAAACCACATGGCAAACCAGAGCACTGAAAAATTCATGTGACTTGCTCCTATGCGCTACCAAGAACTGCACCGTACAAAAAAAATCCTACCGAAACTTAATATCTGATCCTCGAAACCCGTGTTTGTGCAAAGAAACCAGCCAAAGATTGCTTCAGTTTGTTTTGCCGTGTCAAAACAGTGCACCTAGCTCCCTAGCCTTAGGCTGTAGCTGCTGAAGCCACAGGCTAGCTAGCTATGCACAAAGCTAAGGGATTAGCCCCTAGAGCCTGACGCCTACAGGTCTAGGCTGCTATGTAGCTTATAGCATTTACCGCATGACTGCTGTGCACAAGTCCAAAGAAAACGCAAACCGAGATGAAAACGTGGTTCTAAACTGTAGAGAGAAAAACAAATCCGTAAGAACCAGAGTAGAGGAATAAGATGACGGCGGCGGCTAAATTGCTCAAATGAAAAACACGCCGGCGGCGGAGAAGAAAGGAACAGATGAAAAGTGACCCAATATTTGGTAAAGTGATTTTCTGAAAAATGGGTAACCCTAACCCTAGGATATTGGGGCCTATTTATAGGCAGCCCAATAAATGGGAAAAATGCAGAAATACCCCTAGGGTTTTTTACAGATGCTGAATAAAAATGGAAAAGACCGAAATGCCCTTAGGATTTTTTACAGACTCGACTGACAGAATTTTGGCCTAAAGGCAAAATAGTAAAAACCTAAATATAGGTAACTTGTCCTGATGCGGAGCTTTCGTAGCAGCTACGGCTTCGCCTAAGAACGGTCAGATCCGAGATCAGCGGTCGTAAATTTTGCGCCGAAACTGACAAAGCCTCCACCGACTTTGCACCAGGTACCCGGATTGGGCCGACCTGATTCTGCGGCTCTCTTAGCCCGGCAATCACTCACCGCCCGTGTACCTGAGTCAATCCTAGTCAACAGCCCAGTGGGTCTTCTGCTGCTCCTAGCCCATGTACCCGGATTGGGCCAGCCCGACTTCGCGGCCCCTCTGCCCGACAGTCGCTCGCTGCCCATGTACCTGAGTCACACGCGACCCATGAAACATCAGATCTCCTTTCTTCTTCTGTCCTCTTTGACTATCGTTGACAATGACTCATCACATCTGGAGCCATGAGGCCCATGCTATTCAGCATGGCTCCTTAGGTGGAGGTTGGCTGCTCGAGGCTTGAGACCGAGCTTGCTTCTGGGGATGCCCTTCATCGATCCAAGCCTTGATCGTAGTGCGACCTTCGGCTCTCCATGAAGCTTGGAAGGCTTGCCAAGCTGCGGCCACATCTTCAGAAGGATTTAGAAGTTGGTTCTCATCGAAGGTAATGGGAGCCACCCTTGAGTCTGGCGTTATCGATAGCCCAGATCTTCGTATTAGCGAAGTACTCCGAGAGCAGCCACTTTGCCGGAGATATCTCCATATCGAATGCTTGTTGTCTTCATCATCTTCGCAGCTCCTTGCATCATCTTTAGCCGTCGGACCAGGGGGACGTTGTCGCTCGAAGGTAGTGTCCAGTGAGTACCAAAGTACTCTAGAACGCCTAACAGATTGTTCAAGACCTCCGCAGCTACCTTCTCCGATTTCACCTTATCTTCAATCAAAGCATCCTTTGACGAAGTCAGTTCATCCACCACAGCGGAGAGCCTAGCTGCCTCCGTAGCTAGAGAACTTTTCTGACTAAGCAAGTTGCTAGCTTCTTCCGTAGCTTTAGCCTTTTCTTCATGGAGCTTGACTAGCTCAGCCCCCGCCATAGCGTGCTCTACCCGCATTCTTTCTACTTCAGCCCAAAGCACAATTTGTTTGGCTTCGAGCTTTTTATTGGCAGCCTCCAGATTTTGTCTGGCCCTCCTCTCCGCCGAAACCATTTCGTCTAAACAGGAAACTCGAACTTCGGAGATGTTAAGACTCCTCTAGAGAGCAGTAACTTTCTCCTGAAGACGAAGACATCCGGGCTCGTTCGAGACAGCTGCGGCTTGAGCCAAAACTATTTGCTGCAAAGAGAAAAAGCAAGGTGAGAAATTATTTGTAAGTTCAAATTAATCTTGTTTTGCAGATACTTCTTACCTGGTATGCTGCCCATTCCAAGGTGGCGTTGAGCTCTGAACTCTCAGCTTCGCTAAGGATGGCCACCAAGTCCGTCTCCCCAACTTCGCGGTTAGCTCAATCCAAAGGCTCGAGCAGGGTCCGAAGTCTGGTCCTTCGCTCCAAGAAAGGAGCTAAGAGGGGGAGCATGGACAGGGCCCTCTGATCATCTTCGTTCCGCGAGGGGTCGGAGCGCTGTGCCGCGTCTTCGGAGACCTCAGTAGATTGGCCCCCTCCGTAGATTGACCTCCGTCTGTTGATTCAGACGGAGTTAATCCTGAATTCGGAGCAGGGAAGGGGTCCATTTTGCCTTTACCTTTTCCAGGTCCCATCTATGCGACTTCTGGAATTGGCACCGGAGAGGTTGAGGTCCCAGGAGCTGTATCTTTGGGAGGAGTCACTTCCATAGGAGCGGACACTGCCAAGACAAAGTTATTATATATTGCACAATTTTGCAGGGAAAAGGAACAAAGGGTTCATGCGAAGTTTACATCCGAAGTCCTGTCGGCGGGTGAGTACGGGGCTGCTCGAAGTGATGGGGGAGTGGTCCCGATCTTCCGCTAGGTAAGGGATAAACTTGGGTTGGTGGAGAATCTCGACGTTGGCGATCCAAGGCTCCGGTCCGGCGGATCAAAACCTCGCAATCGTTACACCACTGTCTCCGTTGGTTATCAACCACGCAGAACGCGATTGACCTCGCCACGAAGGCTAATTCCTGCAAGCGAACCCAAGAACACAAGCAAGAACAAGAAGGATACAAATCGAATGTCAAATCACAGACAAACGAAGATAAGTTGAGGTTTCACAAACGCCAATGCGGCAGCCAATCGGTCCGGCGCAAGAGGCGGGATCTAAACACAACAGTGTAGATGCAACAAAGCAAAACCTAACCCTAGAAGTTGGCTGGCGTGAGAATATATAGGGCGGCGGCCTGTGGAAGGGAAACAGACTTGGGCTGTGGGCTAGAAGACGTACAGACTCAGATTATGGCCAACACGGCCCAGTTCTGTCACGCAGTACTGTTTTAAATACACAGGTCGACTCGAGACTCCAAATGATGTGAAACCAACGGCAAAAGATCCGTCTTCTCCTCAGCTTTCCAAAAAGTCAAAGAACGCGCCAATCGGACTTCGTATGAGGAAGTTATGCCCATTTTGGTGAATGGTGGTCGATGTAGTCCGAACCAGCGAATTCTTGGCTTCAAATCATCCGTGCGGCTCCGTCTTCAACTCCAACTCTTCTATTCCATCTCCCATGTTCCTAAGCAACAAAATATCACTAGAATTCAGTAGCATCCCATCCAAACAAATATAATCAAAGTTGCTAAGGAAAGAATTAACCTCATGGTTCAAGCGACGGGCACGGGCGCGTGTGATTGGTCCTTGTAGCTGAATTGTAGGTGGAGGCTCCATGTGTGTATCATGTGAAGTGATGTCCTCATCACGAAGGGTCAAAGGCTACCTCGAAGTCTTCATCCGATTCGAATCCTAGAACCGAAGGGTTGACTGTTGAAGCCTCTCTTGGGGTTACAGTCATCGCTTGATCCGAAATCGAAGCTGGCTCAGCAGCAACTTCGACTCCACCTTCAGTCATAGGGGCCTCTTCACGCGGCAAGTCTAGCTAGACAGCCGAAGATCTAGCCTGATCGGAGCTGCTCAGAATATCTGGCGCGTTTGCGGCGTCGCCATTGTTTGCATCCACCTGGGTTTCATCCTTGTCGATCAGGTCAATGAGGATTCTTCCTTCGTCTTCAGAGGAATCCGAGACCGAAGCCACCGGACTTGAAGGCGCCACATTCTTTGGCTTTCGGGCTACCTTTTTTGACGAAGTCTTAACAGGAGCTGAAGTTCCTGCTTCCGCCTTCCTTTTCTTCGGCCCTTGCTCTGAAGGTACCCAGTCTAGAAGAGGAGGGGGAGCAACCCCGAGTACACCCCATACTCAGTGAGCCGCTCCCAATTACCCACTAGCTTCATTCTCCACTCCTTCTCAGCTGGAGTTGGAACTCCCAGAATCTTCTCCGAAGCTCGAACAACTTACTCCAAAGTCATGGGGGCATGACAAGCTGAAAGATAAGTTTGTATTAGTCATTTCATCAAACAAATATATATAGAACATATTTTTTTGAAGCTACCTGCAGAGCTCGAGTTCGAAGAGATTTTTTCGGTGTCCACCCTCCGGATCTTCTTCGAAGGTGATAGGCCAGTTGGCCATTAGGGGAGGAATTTGAAGTCCGATGAACTCCTCCGCTAGGTCCCGCATGCTCATGCGATGACTAATTCTTTGAAGCAGACTGAGGCAAGCTTCAAGATGACCAGGATTTGGGTGAACAAGGGCTTCCCTTCGGAAGTTTATGTCCTGCAGGGATCCGGCCAGACAACTTCATGCCCCAACTTCAGCATAAAACCATCGGAGGATCCAATCTATGTACCATCTGGCATTAATGCCTTCGCTGGTAATCTTAGCTGAAACTCATCCCGAAGCCAGAAGTTGATACTCCCAAAGGCTACCACAATCTTTTCCCCTCCGGGGCCTAGGTAAGTCTTGGGTTGGCAGGATGCCCTGTGTAGTGCTGCGAAGATCTCTGCTCTTCCTTCGCAGCCTTCAGTTCTCAGCGCCCATTCGAAGATGGCCAGGTGCGCTATTGCGTTCGGAGATAGTTGGAGGAGGGTGACGTGAAATAAATCCAGTACCTCCGATAAGAAGTCGACTGCCAGAAGTCCTAACCCCGCTTCGAAGAAAGCTTCGAAAACTACCACTTCTCCAGGCCTTGGCGAAGGGATGGCCTCCTTTCCAGGTTTACTGATTATGATCTCCGAGCTAATTTTTCCCTCCACTGCTGCTGCGAGCGACTCCCTCTTGCAGGTAGATGGCCCCAGTTGATAAGACTGGTCCGAATACTTTGAAGATGACGGGAGAAGATCGTGAGGACCAACATTTTTGGGATTCCTTGATGGCGCCGCCATTGGTGTTGCTACTACTGCCGTCGGAGCCACCCCAACTAAAGGCGCTGCCGCGGCCGGAGCCTGCTGCCAGGCTAGGGCCGAAGCCGCCCCAGGGACCTTGAAGCTTGTCTTCGCCATGGAGTCACATTGATTTCTAAAGAAGAAATCTGGAGGCTAGGGCTTGTTTGCGCAAAAGCGGTGAGAAGGGTACTCGAGAATGGTCTGGGTCCTCTATTTATAGCCCAGGCCCATGATTTTTTACCGTTTACGTTTGCCGTTTCATATTCTTGACCGTTACCCCTTGCGAAGATAACGCATCGCGTAACTTCTGCTGGAAGGAAAAAGCCAACGGCTATTTCATCTAAGTCTAAAATAGCTTTCGAGCTCCTTAAGTTAATTCCAAGATAGTTCGAATGTAACTTTCTTAGAAGTTGATTCGAAGTTTTGAACCTCCACATATTTCGGAGGTTGATTAAATCTGTTAACCGCTACGCATGATTATTTTTCTTGCGTATACTGCTCTCCTAACATTACAGATCTAGCGGAGAAGCATATTCGAGGGCCTACTGTTGGGGGAAAATACTCCATCTTCAGGGTTATTGCTGTAGCAAGACCAAGACAGGTGATTTAATCAAAGGTTACCAGCATCTAACTCCGGAAGTATATTGGATCAAGTTCGAAGGATGGAGGCGAACTTTAGTTCGGAGTATATCTTCAAACATTGACTCTTCCAAGAGCTTCTTTGTCAACTAGGATGGAAGACTTATCTTCTTTCTCATTAGATTAGTCTTTTACCGTTTTAGCCCTATTAAGGGTACCGAATAGTTTCCACTATGTCGGTTGTAATAGAGGGGTAAAAGGGTCTTTTCCTTAATGTTTGGGCCTATAAATACCCCCGTTTTACCCTGTAATAAAGATGGAATACTGAGTTAATCAATATACATCTTCAAACTGTTTTGAGCTAATATCCATTCGGGGGCTTGAAATAGTTTACTTCACAAACACTTCGTTTGTTAGTTTCTAATCTCTAGAAACCTGTTAGCGTAATCTTTTATGCCAGCACCGTTGATTATATGATAGTTTCGAACTCTGAGCTTTAACCTCGAAAGTTGTGGCCCTTCAGGTAAATTTGCTTTACCTTGCAACAATTCCATAATTGAACTCCGCTAATCAAAACTTGGAATAGAAAGAACTTCCACAGAAGGGATCTGTGGCACCGAAGATGAACTAAGCTCTTCGTAAAAAACTCCTTCCGGAATGTCCATAGCTCCGGCCGCAGGTTGTTCTTAGGTATTGGCTTGCATATTTTCAGCTCTGGGTATACTTCGGATAGAAATCCCTTTAAATGTTGCTTCAATCTTACAGATCTCTTCCAAATACTTTGCAAGCTGGGGGTGACGAACTTGAAAACTTTTATCAACGTGCCCTGCTACAATTTGAGAATCTGTTTTAATAACAACTCTTGTAGCCCCCAAAATTCCATCATACTCTGCTGTATTATTGGTGGACTTAAAGTTGAGCCTTGCGGAGTACATTGCCTTTTGCCCAGAAGGGGAAATTATTACTGCTCCGATGCCTACTCCAGATGCTTGGAAAACTTCATCGGAGTATATAGTCTAAATTCCTTCATTTGATTTCTCCGGAGCCCATACTACGGAAGGAGTCCACTCTGCCACAAAATCTACCAACACGTGTGACTTGATTGCGGTCCTTTCCACGAAGGATATGACGAAGGATGCTAATTTAGCAGCCCATTTCCCAATTCTTCCTGTAGAATCCTTGCTTCGGAGCATATCTCCTAAGGGGTACAAAGTTGGTACAATCACATTACGTGCTAGAAAATAATGCCTCAACTTCCTCGAAGCCATTATCAGAGCATATGTGAACTTCTCAAGCTCAGAATATCTTGTTTTTTCTCCAGACAATGCTTCAGATACAAAATAGAATGGATTCTGTACCAACTTCCCATTGAAATCAACTTCTCTGACAAGGACTGCACTGACAGTAGAGCCAGTAGCTGAAAGGTAGAGGAGTAGGGTTTCGTCCGCAACAGACACCGTGAGTGTAGTGATATTACTGAGATAATTCTTAATATCATCAAAACTCTTTTGACACTCCGGTGTCCATGCAAAATCTTCGGACCCTTTCAATCCTTTGAAAATGGGCAAACTTCTCTCTGCAGACCTTGCTAGGAACCTGCTAAGTGCTGCTAGGCGGCCAATTAGCTTTTGCACCTGCTTTAAATTTTCTAGAGGAGCCATCGTTTGTAATGCATTTATTTGAGTAGGGCTAGCTTCGATCCCTCTGCTTGAAACTATATACCCTAACAATTTTCTAGCCTGACCACTGAAGATATATTTTTCGGGGTTGAGATGGACTCCACATGCCCGAAGGCTATTGAACGTTGCTGCTAAGTCTAGGCTATGTTGGTTCTTTAAAGCACTCTTTATTACAAATGTCATCCATATAGGCTTCTACATTGCGGCCTATTTGATGACCTAGAGCTTTAGCAATTAACCTCGAAAAAGTTGCCCCGGCATTTCTTAAACCGAAAGGCATTCTTACATAGCAGAAGACTCCCAAAGGAGTTACAGAGCTTGTTTTAATTTCATCTTCACGCTTTAACGAGATTTGATGATAGCCAGAATACACGTTGAGGAAGCTTAATAACTCCGAACCAGCAGTGGAGTTGACTAATTGATCAATTCGGGGCATGGGATAGGGGTCACGGGGGCATGCTTTATTCAATGATGTAAAGTCAATACACATGCGCCACTTCCCGGAAGACTTCTTCCTGACGAAGATTGGGTTGGCTAGCCACTCCGTATGAGCTACTTCTCTGATAATCCCAGCCTTCAGTAACTTTTCCACTTCTGCCTTAGCAAGGATGGCCCTCTCCACAGATAACTTCTGGAGTCCTTGTCGGACAGGCCAAACCCTCGGGTTCACAAGCAATATATGCTCAATAATATCCCGACTGACTTCGGGAATGTCCTCATCAGACCATGCAAAGACATCCAAATTTTCTTCAACTACTTTTTCTAACAAAGTAGCGACTTCTGGAGGCAAATCCTTGCCGAACTGAAATGAATAGTCTTTGCCATCTCTGACAATAACCTTCGTTACAATCTCTCCTTCGGGGCTGGGTCTTGGGAAGGACTTCTTCGAAGGTTCAGCTGAAGCAGAGATATCCTCTGGTTTGCCTTGTACATTATTCACTTGTCTCGGGTCGAGAGCGGGCCCATGACCATATTTTGCTCTTCGCGTCGTGGCCTGATCTCCGAAGACAGTAAGCACTCCCGCTTGCGTGGGCATCTTCATACATAAATAATTATGATGCACCAAGGCTTCGAACTGATTTAACATGCCCCTCCCGAAGATAACATTATACGCGTAAGGGGCATCTACAATATCAAAAATCACCTCCTCCATCCTTGCCATTAGCCCCTCTCCGAAAGCGTCCTCCAGACCTATTTAGCTGAGGGCATCAAGAGGGGGTCCTGCAAAGCCTTGGAAAGGATGAGCTACAGGGAGGAGATGTTTCCTGGAGATACAGAGCTGATAGAAGGCTTGAACGAAGATAATATCTACTGAACTCCCTTCGTCAATCAGCACTCTCCGGACTTCAGTCCCTGCTATGTCAGCAGTAATGACAAGGGGATCTGCATGCGGAAACTTTATGCCAGCTGCATCATCTGTAGAGAAAGATATCGACACGTGAGACCACTCAGGCATAGTAGCTATGGACGAAGAAGTTCAAATATGGCCCACTTCTTGGACATATTCTCTTCACTGTCTCTTCGACATACTACCGAGGGTCCCTCCTTCAAAAATGGGGAGGACTACTCTTTTACCGTGATCTTGACCATCTTCCTGCTTTGGAGGTGGCATAATGTTGACCACCAGAGGTTGCCTTGCAAGGTCGAATGTTGACCGTGATATTTGTTCGAATAATAAATATCGATTTAAAATTGTCTCCCTATTTATTAGCCCCTCTTTGGGCGTAAGAAACTTCGAATTGTATTCAAAGATGGTTAGGCACAAAGAAAACTTAGGAGTACAATTTTTGGGGTTCGGAGCCCATCAGTAATAAAATCTTATAAAATGTCTTCGACTGTTTGTAGTCTGAAGGTTGGCAACTTATTACCTTATGTTTTTGCAAGAAATCACGTGAGATAACTTTCCGGATACTTTAGTGTCTTAGATAATTTGTCACTTTGGACTTTCTTAACAGACATTCGAAGCTCATGGCTCAAACTCTATTTTGTTTTGGCCTCCTTCGGCTCTTTTTTGCGAATTTTGTCAAACCAGTGGTTTGGAGTTCGCAGTGGTCTCTTTAGACTCTTTTTACGGATACCTACAAGTCGGTGGCTTGGGCTCCGCATCATTTGGTCTCTTTGGACTCTTTTTACGGATACCTACAAGATGGTGGCTTGGGCTCCGCATCATTTGGTCTCTTTGGACTCTTTTTACGGATGTCTTCCAGCCGGTGGCTTGGACTCCGCATTCTGTGGTTTTCGGGCTCTTTTACGGATGTCTTCAAGCCGGTGGCTTGGACTCCGGATTATGTCAGCCCACCACCTCGGAAAATATGATTCAAATTAATGACACTTCCCTCTCAGTCAACTCCGCGGTTCCAGTGCGTCCACACGGAAGCTGAAAGTTTATGAGGGGTAGGCATTATCTAAACCATATGCTTTATTGATTCGAAAAGTGATTACACATGATTACAAGGAGCCCTTATGCGAAGTATCGCTTTAGGTGCTCCGCATGCCAAGTATGTACTAACTCTTCACCTTCCAAATTAGCTAGTTTAAAAGAGCCAGGACGGCCTGAACGAACAATTAAGTATGGACCTTCCCATTTATTTCCTAATTTTCCTGGCGCTATGATGCTTCGTAAAACGAGATGTCCCGGTTTAAGCTCATTGATCTTAACCTTCGGGTCAAACAAAGCCTTCGTCTGCTGATGATACTTTGATAAATTGGCTACAGCTCGAAGTCTTGTCTCCTCTGTTAAATCTAGCGAAGCTTGTCTTTCTCCTTCAATCTCCGGTTCGGTGCTGCGATGTGATCCTCCTTTGAGCTCCGTTGGAGTCATAGCTTCATCTCCGAATAGCAATCTGAATGGAGTAAAACCTGTGGACCTTGTTTGCGTAGTCCGAATGGACCATAAAATCTTTGGAAGTTCTTCGGTCCACAGTCCTTTTGCTAATCCTACTATCCTTCGATTTAGCCCTGACAAAATATTTCCATTGGCTCTTTCTACAGCTCCATTAGACTGAGGATGTCTCACTGCAGCAAAACATAACTGGATGCCTAGATCTTCGCAAAACTTTCTGAAAGGTTCTGCATCGAACTGTGTTACATTATCAACTGTGAGTTGTCTAGGCACTCCAAACCGGCAAATGATACTTTTCCAAAAGAATTTCTGTACATTGTTCGAAGTGATAGCTGTTAAGGGCTCTGCTTCTACCCACTTAGAAAAATATTCAATAGCTACCACTGCGAACTTTAAATTTCCCTTAGCTACTGGAAAGGGACCAATCAAATCCATACCCCATCTGGCCATAGGTCATACCAGAGCAATAACTTGAAGAGCTGTTAGTGGGCGATGACTCCGTTGACCCATCCACTGACACCCTTGGCATGTGCAGATTAAGTTCTCCGCATCTGCTACTATCGTAGGCCAATAAAGCCCCTGGTGAAGTGTTTTCCCTGCCAAAGCTCGACGGGCCAGATGGATACCGCAAAGCCCTTCATGAATATCTCGAAGAATATCTTGGCCTTCGGTTTGGGATATACATCGGAGTAAAGTGGAACATACTCCGGCCTTGTATAAAATACCGTTGATTATTTGATAATTCCTAGCCCCGAGTTTCAATCTTGAAAACTGTGGCTCTTCAAACGAATTTGCTCCTCCTTGCAAAAGTTCCATGATTGAATTTCTCCAATCTGTACTTGGAATGCAAAGAATCTCTGCGGATGGAATTTGTGGCACCGAAGGTGTATTAAGTTCATCATAAAAAGCTTCTTCGGGTATATCCAAAGCTCTGGCTGCAGCTTTCGCTAAGATGTCCACTTGCATATTTTCTGCTCTAGGTATACTTCGAATAGAAATTCCTTTAAATGATGCTTCGATCTTTCGGATTTCTTCTAAGTACTTTGCAAGTTGCGGATGTAGGACTTGAAAACTCTTGTCCACGTGTCCTGCTACAATCTGAGAATCTGTTTTAATAACAACTCTTGTAGCCCCCAGAGCACGTGCCTTGCGAAGTCCCAACAGAATTCCTTCATACTCCGCTGTATTATTGGTAGACTTAAAGTTTAGTCTTGCGGAGTACAAAGCCTTTTGCCCTGAAGGCGAAATTATCATGGCTCCGACAACTGCTCCAGATGCTTGAAAAGCTCCATCGGAGTAAATAGTCCAAATTTCATCGCTTGGCTTCTCTGGAGCCCATATTGCAGGGGGAGTCCACTCTGCTACTAAGTCAGCTAATACTTGCGACTTAATTGTTGTTCTTGCTAGGAAAGATATGCCGAAGGGTGCTAATTCAACAGCCCACTTCCCAATTCTTCCAGTGGAATCCTTACTTCGGAGCATATCTCCTAGAGGATACGAAGTTGGTACCACAACATTATGTGCCAAAAAATAATGCCTTAGCTTCCTCGAAGCCATTATCAGAGCATGAACGAATTTCTCAAGCTCGGAATATCTTGTTTTTGCTCCGGACAAAGCTTCGGACACAAAGTAAACTGGATTTTGTACCAACTTCCCGTTGACATCAATCTCTCTGACAAGAACTGTGCTGACAGCAGAGCCAGTAGCCACAAGGTAAAGGAGTAGGGTTTCGTCCGCACTGGGCACCGTGAGTGTAGCAAGATTACTGAGATACTCTTTAATATCTTCGAAGCTTTTCTGACACTCCGGTGTCCATGCAAAATTTTCGGACCCTTGCCAAAAACCTTCTAAGTGCTGCCAAACGACCAGTCAACTTTTGCACTTGCTTTAAATTTTCCGGATGAGCCATCTTCTGTAGCGCAGTTATTTGAGTAGGGCTAGCTTCAATCCCTCTGCTTGAAACTAAATACCCTAACAACTTCCCAGCCTTAGCTCCGAAGATACATTTCTCGGGGTTAAGACGAATCCCACATGCCCGAAGGCTATTAAATGTTTCTGCTAAGTCTAGGCTATGTTGGTGCTTTAAAGCACTCTTTATTACAATATCATCCATATAGGCCTCCACATTGCGACCTAATTGATGACCTAGAGCCTTAGCAACTAACCTCGAAAAAGTAGCCCCAGCATTTCTTAAGCCAAAAGGCATTTGATGAGGACATCACTTCACATGATACACACATGGAGCCTCCACCTACAATTCAATTACAAGGATCAATCACACGCGCCCATGCCCGTCGCTTGAACCATGAGGTTAATTCTTTCCTTAGCAACTATGTTAATATTTGTTTGGACGGGATGCTACTGAATACTAGTGATATTTTGTTGCTTAGGAACATGGGAGATGGAATAGAAGAGTTGGAGTTGAAGACGGAGTCGCACGGATGATTTGAAGTCAAGAAATCGCTGGTTCGGACTACATCGACCACCATGCACCAGAATGGGCATAACTTCCTCATACGAAGTCCGATTGGCGCGTTCTTGGACTTTTTGGAAAGCTAAGGAAGGAATTAACCTCATGGTTCAAGCGACGGGCACGAGCGCGTGTGATTGATCCTTGTAATTGAATTGTAGATGGAGGCTCCATGTGTGTATCATGTGAAGTGATGTCCTCATCAAATGCCTTTTGGCTTAAGAAATGCCGGGGCTACTTTTTCGAGGTTAGTTGCTAAGGCTCTAGGTCATCAACTAGGTCACAATGTGGAGGCCTATATGGATGATATTGTAATAAAGAGTGCTTTAAAGCACCAACATAGCCTAGACTTAGCAGAAACATTTAATAGCCTTCGGGCATGTGGGATTCGTCTTAACCCCGAGAAATGTATCTTCGGAGCTAAGGCTGGGAAGTTGTTAGGGTATTTAGTTTCAAGCAGAGGGATTGAAGCTAGCCCTACTCAAATAACTGCACTTCAGAAGATGGCTCCTCCAGAAAATTTAAAGCAAGTGCAAAAGCTGACTGGTCGTCTGGCAGCACTTAGCAGGTTTTTGGCAAGGTCTGCGAAGAGAAGTTTGCCCATCTTCAAAGCATTGAAAGGGTCCGAAGATTTTGCATGAACACCGGAGTGTCAGAAAAGCTTCGAAGATATTAAAGAGTATCTCAGTAATCTCGCTACACTCACGGTGCCTACTGCGGACGAAACCCTACTCCTTTACCTTGCAGCTACAGGCTCTGCTGTTAGCGCAGTCCTTGTCAGAGAAATGGATGTCAATGGGAAGTTGGTACAAAATCCAGTTTACTTTGTGTCCGAAGCATTGTCCGGAGCAAAAACAAGATATTCCCAGCTTGAGAAGTTCGTTTATGCTCTGATAATGGCTTCGAGGAAAGTAAGGCATTATTTTTTAGCTCACAATGTAATTGTACCAACTTCTTATCCTTTGGGAGATATGCTCCGAAGTAAAGATTCCACTGGAAGAATTGGAAAGTGGGCAGTTGAATTAGCACCCTTCGGCATATCCTTTCTGGCAAGGACAGCAATCAATCGCAAGTCTTAGCAGATTTTGTAGCAGAGTGGACTCCCACTGCAACGTTGGTTCCGGAGAAGTCAAGTGAAGGAATTTGGACTGTTTTTTCTGATGGGGCTTTCCAAGCATCCGGAGCAGGAGTTGGAGCAGTTCTAATTTCACCTTCAGGGCAAAGTGCAATGTACTCCGCAAGACTCAACTTTAAGTCTACCAATAATATAGCGGAGTATGAAGGGATTTTACTGGGACTCCGAAAAGCACGTGCTCTAGGGGCTACAAGAGTTGTTATAAAGACAGATTCTCAAATAGTAGCAGGGCACGTAGATAAAAGTTTTCATGTTCGGCATCCACAGCTTGCAAAGTATTTAGAAGAAATTCGTAAGATCGAAGCACAATTCAAGGGTATTTCAATTCGGAGTATACCAAGAACAGAAAATGTGCAAGCGGACATCTTAGCAAAAGCTGCAGTCGGAGCTATGGATATACCAGAAGAAGCTTTTTATGAGGAGCTCAGTACACCTTCGGTGCCACAAATTCCCTCCGCAGAGATTCTTTGCATTCCAAGTACAGATTGGAGAAATTCGACCATGGAACTTTTGCAAGGAGGAGCAAATTCATTTGAAGAGCCACAATTTTCAAGATTGAAACTCAGGGCTAGGAATTATCAAATAATCAACGGTATTTTATACAAGGCCGGAGTATGTTCCCCTCTACTCCGATGTATATCTCAAGCCGAAGGTCAAGAAATTCTTCGAGAAATCAATGAAGGACTTTGCGGTAGCTATTTGGCCCCTCGAGCTTTGGCAGGAAAAACAATTCGCCAGGGGCTTTATTGGCCTACAATAACAGCTGATGCGGAGAGTTTGGTCCGCACTTGTCAAGGATGTCAGTGGATGGGTCGCCCACCAACAGCTCTTCAAGTTATTGCTCCGATATGGCCTATGGCCAGATGGGGTATGGATTTGATTGGTCCCTTTCCAGTAGCTAAGGGAAATTTAATGTTCGTAGTGGTAGCTATTGAATATTTTTCTAAGTGGATAGAAGCAGAGCCCTTAACAGCTATCACTTCGAACAATGTACAGAAATTCTTTTGGAAAAGTATCATTTGCCGGTTCGGAGTGCCTAGACAACTTACAGTTGATAATGGACCACAGTTCGATGTAGAATCTTTCAGAAAGTTCTGCGAAGATCTAGGCATCCAGTTATGTTTTGCTGCAGTGAGGCATCCTCAGTCTAATGGAGCTATAGAAAGAGCTAATGGAAATATTTTGTCAGGGCTAAATCGAAGGATAGTAGGATTAGCGAAAGGACTGTGGACCGAAGAACTTCCGAAGATTTTATGGTCCATTCGGACTACACAAACAAGGTCCACGGGTTTTACTCCATTCAGATTGCTATTTGGAGATGAAGCTATGACTCCAACGGAGCTCAAAGGAGGATCACTTCGCAGCACCGAACCAGAGATTGAAGAAGAAAGACAAGCTTCGCTAGATTTAACAGAGGAGACAAGACTTCGAGATGTGGCCAATTTATCAAAGTATCACCAGCAGACGAAGGCTTGGTTTGACCCGAAGATTAAGATCAATGAGATTAGACCAGATCATCTCGTTTTGCGAAGCATTATAGCGCCAGGAAAATTAGGAAATAAATGGGAAGGCCCATACTTAATTGTTCGTTCAGGACGTCCTGGCTCTTTTAAATTAGCTAATTTGGAAGGTGAAGAGTTAGCACATACTTGGCATGCGGAGCACCTAAAGCGATACTTCGCATAAGGGCTCCTTGTAATCATGTGTAATCACTTTTCGAATTAATAAAGCATATGGTTCAGATAGTGCCTTCCCTCATAAACTTCCAGCTTCCGAGTGGACGCACTGGAACCGCGGAGTTGACCGAGAGGGAAGTGTCATTGATTTGAATCATATTTTCCGAGGTGGTGGGCTGACATAATCCGAAGTCCAAGCCACTGGCTTGAAGACATCCGTAAAAGAGCACGAATACCACAGAATGCGGAGTCCAAGCCACCGGCTGGAAGACATCCGTAAAAAGAGTCCAAAGAGACCACATTATGTGGAGCCCAAGCCACCGGCTTGTAGGTATCCGTAAAAAGAGTCGAAGGGGACCAAATAATGCGGAGCCCAAGTCATTGGCTTGTAGGTATCCGTAAAAAGAGTCCAAAGAGACCAATGCGAATTCCAAACCACTGGTTTGATAGAATTCGCAAAAAAGAGCCGAAGGAGGCCAAAACAAAACAGAGTTTGAGCCATGAGCTTCGAATGTCTGTTAAAAAAGTCCAAAGTGACAAATTATCTAAGATACTAAAGTGTCAGGAAAGTTATCTTAAGTGATTTCTTCGATTCAACCATGACAAGAGATTACCATTGGCCCTTTCAACAGCTCCGTTAGACTGAGGATGGCGCACAACAGCAAAGCATATTTGTATGCCAAGATCTTCGCAAAACTTCTTGAAGGGCTCTGCATCAAACTGTGTTCCATTGTCAACTGTGAGTTGTCGAGGCACTCCGAACCTGCATATAATACTTTTCCAGAAAATTTTTTGTACATTATTCGAAGTGATAGCTGTGAGGTGTTCTGCTTCGACCCACTTGGAAAAATACTCAATTGCTACCACTGCGAATTTCAGATTTCCTTTTGCTACTGGGAAGGGGCCAATGAGGTCCATGCCCCATCTGGCCATAGGCCAAACTGGGGCAATGACTTGAAGAGATGTTGACGAACAATGACTTCTTTTTCCCATCCATTGACAACCCTGGCACGTGGGGACTAGGCTCTCCACATCAGCTACTATTCTAGGCCAATAAAGCCCCCGGCGAAGTGTTTTTCCTGCCACCAAAGACCTAGGGGCCAGATGGCTACCACAAAGGCCTTCATGAATTTCTCGGAGTATCTCTTGACCTTCGGCTTGAGATATACATCGGAGTAGAGGGGAACATACTCCGACCTTGTAGAGAATACCGTTTGTTGGGAGGAAAATACTACATCTTTAGGGTTATTGCTGTAGCAAGACCAAGGAAGGTGATTTAATCAAAGGTTACCAGCATCTAACTCCGGAAGTATATTGGATCAAGTTCGAAGGATGGAGGCGAACTTTAGTTCAGAGTATATCTTCCAACATTGACTCTTCCGAGAGCTTCTTTGCCAGCTAGGATGGAAGACTTATCTTCTTTCTCATTAGATTAGTCTTTTACCATTTTACCCTATTAAGGGTACCGAATAGTTTCCACTATGTCGGTTGTAACAAAGGGGTAAAACGGTCTTTTCCTTATTATTTGGGCCTATAAATACCCCCCATTTTACCCTGTACTAAGGATGGAATACTGAGTTAATCAATATACATCTTCGAACTGTTTTGAGCTATTATCTATTCGGAGGCTTGAAATAGTTTACTTCACAAACACTTTGTTTGTTAGTTTCTAATCTCTAGAAACCTGTTAGCGTAATCTTTTACGCCAATAGTTGGCGCCGTCCGTGGGGAACCTAGTCCAAAAAACTTCGTTCTCTACCAAGTTCTCAAACCATGCCTCCTAAGCGGAGTTCAGGTGGTAGTCCTACTCGGAGGTCCCCTCGGACCTCCGGAGCAAGATCTTCAAACACAGTTGAGGTCGGAGGACCTTCGACATTTCCTCCACCTCAGACTCCAGAAGGAATTCCTCTTCCTCAAGCATACGGAGCTCCTCCCCCAACTCCATCCATACATCAGCCAACCGGAGTTCCTCTTCCACCTCAAGTCCCACTTCGAACTGATGCATATAGTTCTCAAGACCCGGAAGGTCCTTCCGGAGGAGATGAAGATGGTCTTGGCGATATGGCCGTTCAAATGGCCAGTCTCCAAGCTGAAGTAGCGAGGTAACGACAAGAAGCCGTAGATAGGTTTTGTTCAAAGCCACCCTAGTCATCCCCGAAGTGCCCGAAGATGACGAACTTCATTATCCCGAAGCCCCGGAGAATGCTTCCTTCGACACTGAATCTCCGCTGCATCCTGAGTTACAGAAAGTGCGCTTCGACCCTAAGTTCAAAACTTCGAAGCTTTGCAAATATTCTGGAGATGAAGACCCTGGGGAGTTCTCCCATTCTTATGCATTGGCAATTGAAGCTAGCGGGGGAGTACGAGACACCATGGCCAAATGTTTTCCTTTAGCTCTTGAAGGAGTGGCACTGCGGTGGTTCTGGTCCTTGAAGCCAGGGTCAATCAGAACCTGGGAGCAATTAAGGAAGAAGTTCATAAGCAATTTTCAGGGTACTTTCGTACCCCCAATGTCAACAGGAAGACTTTTCGAGGTGAAGCAGCTCCCCGGAGAGACCTTAAGGCAGTATTTCAAGCGCTTCGCTCATACGAAGTCACAAATTTGAGGGTTAACTACATCCTCCGTAGTTGATGCAGCTCGAGAGGGAGTTATCCATGCGGGCCTCTTTGATAAACTTCACTGGAAGTAGATATCTTCTGTTGGTCAGTTGATGTCTTATTTCGAAGAGTATGCAAGGTCAGAAGAGGGGTGGCTTCGAAGAACTGCAGCAACTCCGTCAATCGTGCAAGAAGTCAAGCTAGAAGTGAAGACTTCAACACAGTCACAAGGGCCTAGCTTTGAAGCTCAGCATGATAGGGGTCGGGGGCAAAAGCATCCTCGTTCAGAAGTCTTGAACATTGCACCTCCGCAGAAATTTGCCCCAAGGACTTCGCAACCTTCAGGAAGAAAGACCAGCGGCTGGAGGTCGCCAGGGAAGCCGGCTGGCAAAGCCCAGGCCTTCTCCTGCTGTGTTCGCGGTGAGAATCTAAGTCACGCAAATGATGCGTGTAAGTGTATACTCGCTTTAAGAGGCGAGTACCTTGAAAGAACTTCAGGTCGAGGCACTACCGACCGAGTTCCGACCGAGGTGCGTCCGGAGCCTATCAAGGTTGTGGCACGTATAGATAACTTTGACCCTGCAAGACGGCCTCGGGTGGTCAATGTTATGCCACCTCCGAAGCAGGAAGATGGTCTGGATCGAGGGAAAAGAGTAGTCCTCCCCATCTCCGGAGGAGGGACCCTCGAAAGTATGTTGAAGAGGCACAGAAGAGAGTATGTCCAAGAAGTGGGCCATATTGGAACTTCTTCGTCCGCAGTTGCTATGCCTGAATGGTCCCATGTGCCGATATATTTTTTTGCAGATGATGCAGCTGGCATAAAGTTTCCACATGCATACCCACTTGTCATTACTACCGACATAGCAGGGACTGAGGTCCGGAGAGTACTGATCGACGGAGGGAGTTCAACGGATATTATCTTCATCCAAGCTTTTGATCAACTCTGTATCTCCAGGAAGCATCTTCTCCCAGCAGCTCGTCCTTTGCAAGGCTTCGCAGGGCCCCCTCTTGATGCCCTCGGCCAAATAGGCCTGGAGGTTACTTTCGGAGAGGGGCTACTGGCTAGGACGGAGGAAGTGATTTTTGATGTCGTGGATGCCCTATATGCATACAACGTTATCTTCGGAAGGGGCATGTTGAATCAATTCGGAGTTGTGGCGCATCATAATTATCTATGTATGAAGATACTGACACAAGCGGGAGTGCTCACTGTTTTCGGATATCAGGCCACTACGCGAAGAGCGGAATATGGTCATGGCCCTCCTCTTGACCAGAGACAGTTTAACAGCGTGCAAGGCAATTCGGAGGATTTTTTAGCTACAGGCAAACCTTCGAAGAAGTCCTTCCCAAGGCCAAGCCCTGAAGGGGAGATTATAACGAAGGTTATTGTCAAAGATGGCAAAGAATATTCATTTCAGTTTGGCAAGGACTTGCCTCCAGAAGTCGCTACTTCATTAGAAAAAGTAGTTTAAGAGAATTTAGATATTTTTGCTTGGTCCGATGAGGACATTACCGGAGTCAGTCGGGATATTATTGAGCATAGTTTACTTGTGAACCCGAAGGTTCGGCCTGTTCGTCAAGGACTCTGGAAGCTATCTACGGAGAGGGATATCCTTACTAAAGATGAAGTGGAAAAGTTGCTGAAGGCTGGGATTATCAGAGAGGTAGCTCATACGGATTGGCTAGCCAACCTATTCTTCGTTAGGAAGAAATCTTCCGGGAAATGGCGCATGTGTATTGACTTTACATCTTTGAATAAAGCATGCCCCCGTGACCCCTATCCCATGCCTCGAATTGATCAATTGGTTGACTCCACTACTTGTTCGGAGTTATTAAGCTTCCTTGACGCGTATTCCGGCTATCATCAAATCTGGCTAAAGCATGAAGATGAAATCAAAACAAGCTTTGTAACCCCTTCAGAAGTCTTCTGCTTTGTAAGAATGCCCTTTGGCTTAGGAAATGCCGGGGCAACTTTTTCGAGGTTAATTGCTAAGGCTCTAGGTCATCAAATAGGCAGCAATGTAGAAAGCTTATATGGATGACATTGTAATAAAGAGTGCTTTAAAGCACCATCATAGCATAGACTTAGCAAAAACATTCAATAGCCTTCGGGCATGTGGGATCTATCTTAACCCCGAAAAATATATCTTCGGGGCGCAGGCTGGAAAATTGTTAGGGTATCTAGTTTCAAGCAGAGGGATCGAAGCTAGCTCCACTCAAATAACTATGTTACAAAGGATGGCTCCTCCGGATAATTTAAAGCAAGTGCAAAAGCTGACTGATCGTCTTGCAGCACTTAGCAGATTTTTGGCAAGGTCTGTGGAGAGAAGTTTGCCCATTTTCAAAGCATTGAAGGCGTCCGAAGATTTTGCATGGACACCGGAGTGTCAAAAAATATTTGATGATATTAAGAATTATCTCAGTAACCTCACTACTCTCACGGTGCCTGTTGTGGATGAAACCCTACTCCTTTACCTTGCGGCTACTAGCTCTGCTGTCAGCGCAGTCCTTGTTAGAGAGGTTGATTTCAATGGGAAGTTGGTACAGAATCTAGTCTATTTTGTATACGAAGCATTGTCCGGAGCAAAAACAAGATATTCCGAGCTGGAGAAGTTAACCTATGCTCTGATAATGGCTTCGAGGAAGTTAAGGCATTATTTCTTGGCACATAATGTGGTCGTACCAACTTCGTATCCCTTGGGAGATATGCTCTGAAGTAAGTATTCCACAGGAAGAATTGGGAAGTGGGCTGTTGAGTTAGCACCCTTCGGCATCTCCTTCGTGACAAGGACAGCAATTATGTCACAAGTGTTGACATATTTTGTGGCAGAATGGACTCCCCCTGCATCATGGGCTCCGGAGAAGCCAAGCGAAGGAATTTGGACCATATATTCCGATGGAGCATTCCAAGCATCTGGAGCTGGTGTCGGAGCAGTAATAATTTCGCCTTCAGGGCAAAAGGCAATGTACTCCGCAAGACTCAACTTTAAGTCTACCAATAATACAGCGGAGTATGAACGAATTTTGTTAGGACTTCGAAAGGCACATGCTTTGTGGGCTACAAGAGTTGTTATTAAGACAAATTCTCAAATTGTAGCTGGGCACGTAGACAAGAGTTTTCAAGTTTGACATCCACAACTTGCAAAATATTTGGAGGAGATCCGTAAGATTGAAGCAGCATTTAAAGGGATTTCCATTCGAAGTATACCCAGAGCTGAAAATGTGCAAGCTGATATCTTGGCAAAAGCTACAGCCGGAGCTATGGACATTCCAGAAGAAGCTTTTTATGAAGAACTCAGTACACCTTCGGTACCACAGATCCCTTCTGCGGAAGTCCTTTGCATTCCAAGTACAGATTGGTGAAGTTCAATTATGGAATTGTTACAAGGAGAAGCAAGTTTGCCTGAAGGGCCACAACTTTCGAGGCTGAAGCTTGGAATTCGAAATTATCATATAATCAATGGTATTTTGTAAAAGGCCGGAGTATGTTCCCCTCTGCTCCGATGTATATCTCAAGCCAAAGGTCAAGAGATTCTTCGAGAAATTCATGAAGGACTTTGCGGTAGCCATTTGGCCCCTCGAGCTTTGGTAGGAAAAACACTTCGCTAGGGGCTTTACTGGCCTACTATAGTAGCTGATGCGGAGAGCTTAGTCCGCACTTGCCAAGGTTGTCAATGGATGGGAAGAAGAAGTCATCGCCCGCCAACAACTCTTCAAGTCATTGCCCTAGTATGGCCCATAGCCAAATGGGGCATGGACCTTATTGGCCCCTTCCCAGTAGCAAAAGGAAATTTGAAATTCGTAGTGGTAGCGATTGAGTATTTTTTCAAGTGGGTCGAAGCAGAGCCCCTAACAGCTATCACTTTGAATAATGTACAAATTTTTTTCTGGAAAAATATCATATGCCAGTTCGGAGTGCCTCGGCAACTCACAGTTGACAATGGGGCACAATTTGATGCAGAGTCCTTCAGGAAGTTTTGTGAAGATCTTGTCATACAACTATGCTTCGCTGCAGTAAGACATCCTCAGTCTAACGGAGCTGTTGAAAGAGCCAATGGTAATATCTTGTCAGGGCTGCATCAAAGAATAGTGGGATCGGCAAAAGGATTGTGGACAGAGGAGCTCCCGAAGATTCTATGGTCCATCCGGACCACTCAAACAAGGTCCACGAGTTTTACTCCCTTCAGACTATTGTTCGAAGATGAAGCTATGATGCCAACGGAGCTTAAAGGAGGATCCCTTCGCAGCACCGAACCGGAAATAGAAGCAGAAAGGCAAACTTCGCTTGATTTAACAGAAGAAACAATACTTCGAGTTGTCTCCAATTTATCAAAGTATCATCAGCAGACGAAGACTTGGTTTGATCCGAAGGTCAAGCTTAACGAACTTAAGCCGGGTCATCTTGTTGTGTGAAGTGTTATAGCACCAGGAAAACTATGGAATAAGTGGGAAGGTCCATATATAATTCTCCGTTCAGGACGCCCTGGTTCTTTTAAGTTAGCTACTTTAGAAGGTGAAGAGTTAACACATACATGGCATGCGAAGCACTTAAAGCGATATTTCACATAGGGGCTCCTTGTAATCATTTGTAAACACCTTCTGAATTAATAAAGCTCATGGTTCAGATAATGCCTACCTCTCAAACACTTCTTATTTCAGATAATTTGAACCAATTTTTTGGACTTCGAACCACTGGTTCGAAGCTTCCGACGAGGTGGGAAAATCATTGAAAAATGGATTCCAAACCACCGGCTTGAAAGCATCCGTAAAAAGAGTCGAAGGAGACCAAATAATACGGATTCCAAGCTTCGGCTTGATAGCATCCGTAAAAAGAGTCCAAGGAGACCACTGCGAATTCCAAACCACCGGTTTGATAGCATTCGCAAAAAGAGTCGAAGGAGGCCAAAACAAAACAGAGTTTGAGCGGATAAGCTTCGAATATCTGTGAAAAGAGTCCAAAGTGACCAATCGTTTGGGACATTAAAGTGTCTGTAAAGTTGTCCGAAGTGACTTCTTTCAAACAAAAGGTACTAAGTTACCAGTTTTATGGCTCCAAGTAGTCAAACATTTTATAAAGATTTTAATCAATCTTTAAGTTGCATAGGGGCTCCGAGCCTCCAAAATTGTAATCCTAAGTTTTTCTTTGCGCCTAACCATCTTCGAGTATAGTGCGAAGTTGCTTACGCCCAAAGAGGGGCTGGGAAGTAGGGAGACAATTTTAAAAATTCAATCTTTATTATCCGAACAGATTACAATTACATCACGAAAAATCTGTGTCTATGCCAAGAAGGAATCAAAGACCCCTTCAATCTCTAGAGCTACCACTAAGGTTGGAATGACTAGTTCCAGAGCCGGGAGTTCTAATAACCTTGCGTTTAACTCTTCTACCTCCCTTCGAAGCTCCAAAATCTTTTTGTTCTTGTTGAAGTTCAGTCCAAGTTCGAAGTCATTTGGGGCATCTTTCCCAGCTCCAAAGTTCTTCAGGCATTTTCCCTTGTTCTTCAGCAGTACCTTCATCCTCGGACCACGCAATGTCTTCAGAAGATGAAGTTTCCAAGTTAACTTCTTTTTCTTCCTCTTTAATATAAGATTATATATCTTTACATATTTCTGGCACAATTGCACCGGAGCTATCTCGAGGAATCAAAAATCGAGGTCGTTTATGAAGTTTTAAAAGATCGAAGGTAGCCCATAGCACGCGGAGTTCTTCGGTAACGTTTAACACTTCGACATCATCCATACGAGGTTGAGAAGCCTAAAAACATGATAAGTAAATTTTCATTCATAATGTATGAAATAATGATTTTTTACATAGTCGGGATCCTAAAACAAAGCTAGACCTGCGGGTTCGGTGGTGTAGGACCGAAAGTAGCGACCAGAGGGGGGTGAATGGGCGCCTAAAAATTCGTTCGAATCAATGGCCTGCTCCCAATACCCAACGCACCTCGACAGACTTAGGAGGGAAAAGTAAACAAATCAACAAGACCTAAAATGTTCTAGCCTAAAAACGACTGGTGTCCTAATCGAAAAGACACCAACACAGTGCTTAAAAGCAGTTTAAGTTCATTCACTAAACAAATAGCATCTCCACAAGGATTCCACCAACTCATAGAAAATACATCATGTGCATCAAGAATATTCATACATGCATTTCATCCATCACAGGTATATTCTACATAGGCATTTAAAAATTGAGTTCAACGATCAGAGGATTAATAAATCAACATACTGAATCTAGTTGATAATAAAATTTTCTAAGAACATTAATAAACTAGAAACATCAGTGCATCAGAGGATTAATCAGTGAACTAACTGTGACTGCACGCAAAACGAGGTATTAGGAATACCATGAACAGTTGTCTCCTGTGAAGTATCTGTGTAGGAACAGAAGATGCTCTTGTTCAAGTGGACCTTCGGCCGAACACTTGGGATGCACTCGGCCACTCCTGGATTTGCAGAAACACGACGCTATGCGATGAATAGGATAGAGAAGCAGTACATGTTCAAATCGATGGAAAACACAAGCCGTGTTGTTTCTTGCTAGTTGTGCACACAAATCAAGACACACTAAATAAAACAATTAATGGCCAAATTAGCACTTCCGTGACCAGGAAACAAAAGCTACAGCAAATTTATGAAATCAAAGCAACGTTTAAAACCAGAACCAGATGGCAAACCAGAGCACTGAAAAATTCATGTGACTTGCTCCTGTGCGCTACCAAGAACTGCACCGTACAAAAAAATTCTGCCGAAACTTAATATCTGATCCTCGAAACCCGTGTTTGTGCAAAGAAACCAGCCAAAGATTGCTCCAGTTTGTTTTGCCGTGTCAAAACAGTGCACCTAGCTCCGTAGCCTTAGGCTGTAGCTGCTGAAGCCACAGGCTAGCTAGCTATGCACAAAGCTAAGGGATTAGCCCCTAGAGCCTGACGCCTACAGGTCTAGGCTGCTATGTAGCTTATAGCATTTACCGCATGGCAGCTGTGCACAAGTCCAAAGAAAACGCAAACCGAGATGAAAACGTGGTTCTAAACTATAGAGAGAAAACAAATGCGTAAGAACCAGAGTAGAGGAATAAGATGACGGCGGTGGCTAAATTGCTCAAATGAAAAACACGCCGGCGGCGGAGAAGAAAGGAACAGATGAAAAGTGACCCAATATTTGGTAAAGTGATTTTCTGAAAAATGGGTAACCCTAACCCTAGGATATTGGGGCCTATTTATAGGCAGCCCAATAAATGGGAAAAATGCAGAAATACCCCTAGGGTTTTTTACAGACGCTGAATAAAAATGGAAAAGACCGAAATGCCCTTAGGATTTTTTACAGACTCGATTGACAGACTGGGGGCCTAAAGGCAAAATAGTAAAAACCTAAATAAAGGTAACTTGTCATGATGCGGAGCTTTCGTAGCAGCTACGGCTTCGCCTCAGAACGGTCAGATCCGAGATCAGCGGTCGTCAGTTTTGCGCCGAAACTGACAAAGCCTCCACCGACTTTGCACCAGGTACCTGGATTGGGCCGGCCTGATTCGGCAGCTCTCTCAGCCCGGCAATCACTCACCGCCCGTGTACCTGAGTCAATCCTAGTCAACAGCCCAGTGGGTCTTCTGCTGCTCATAGCCCATGTACCCGGATTGGGCCAGCCCGACTTCGCGGCCCCTCTGCCCGATAGTCGCTCGCTGCCTGTGTACCTGAGTCACACGCGACCCATGAAACAACAGATCTCCTTTCTTCTTCTGTCCTCTTTGACTATCGTTGACAATGACTCATCACATCTGGAGCCATGAGGCCCACGCTATTCAGCATGGCTCCTCAATCTCCCCCTTGATGAGTGCATTGTCAACACTTCAACTCTTCAGTTCTTCAATACCTGCAAACATCTGTGGAAACACGAAAACAAAGCACAAGAAAACAAAGAAGAAGAAAATAAAGTAAATGTTTAACCCTAATGACCAAAAGCCAAACAAAAGCAAGAATAGGTCATTATGGTTAACCAAAATGTAAAAGCTCAAAATGAGTGCTATCTCAGAAACATCAATGAGGATATCAAAAGAGTAAGGCCAATCAGGACAAAAACTCCCCCTTAAACTCTTATCCCAAAATTTCTCCCCCTTGTTGACAAGTGAACTCATCAAGCACTCAACAGAGACACAGACTCCCCCTGAAATGCAACTCCCCCTCAAAATATGCAATGAATGCAACTGGGGTGTATGTGGAGTGTAGAAAGGATGCTTCTCAAATATGATTGACTGCAAATACAACATCTAACAGATACAGCAAAAGACATATTGTCTAAGATACATGGCATGATCAGTGCAACAGATGATATCTAAAGAAAGTCATTAGCACGCATTTTCAATTTTTGTAAACAAAAATATCACCATATTTTCCAGTTAACAAGCAAGGTAAAGCATGAGATGTAGAAGCTAACTGATATCTACCAAGATAAGCATTATCCAAAACAAAGTGCTTTAGTAAACTTGTTATCATTTCATTTTTCAGGCTTTTTCTTTTTCCTTTTTCAGTTTTGCCAGGGGTTATTTGCATGTCAAACCTTATGCTGATCGACAAAGTCAAGCCTAAGCCAGAACTGGACCATCAGAAGCTTAAGACAATTGTCTTGGCATACACTACACTATCCTAGTTCATACCAAAGTGCTATGGTACACAGTCCAGAACAAAGTAATGCGACAAAGCAAACCCACCTGGATATTTTCAAGTTATGCATAAAAAGGCATGGAATTTACATTTTTCTTGATTTTTCATCATTTTAACGCACATTTCCATGTTTTAAAGCAGAAAGATGTCCAAGTTGCATGTTTGCATCTAAGTCAGGAACTAGCTACCAGGCATGTTAACAGATAGCAAGAACATTCAGCCTACGCATGCTAGTTACCAGAAGCAATGGTGATCATGTTTTCAAGTTTAAAGCATAAAAGCCATGCATATGACAGATATCAGACATATCAAGTGAACTGGACAAAAGCATGATCGTTGACAAGTATTCAAAAACATGTACCAGCTAGAATAAGTAAAGCAGTTCAATTATATAACAGAAGCAGGCTCAAAGTGTGATATGTGAATATGCAAGATATGAACACACACAAAAAGACTCAAGAAAAGAGTAAAGAAGAAGAAAATTTGACGCAAAATATCCTAGAAAGGATACACAACACCCAAATCCCCTCGTAAACACTCAAAGGTAGACTGATCTAGGGGTTTGGTGAAAATGTCAGCCAACTGATGATGGGTATCAAGATGAACAAGGTCAATGACACCTTTCTCATATTGATCCCGTAGAAAATGAAAGCGCACATCAATGTGTTTGGTTTTTGAATGGAGACAGGGGTTTTTCCCTACACTAATAGCACTGGTGCTGTCGCAAAACAATGGAACCCTGGTAGGAAAGAACAACTCAAAATCTCGCAATGTGGAAATCATCCAAACTAACTATGAGCAGCAGCTAGCAGCAGCTACATACTCAGCCTCAGTGGTCGAAAGAGCAACTCCGGATTGCTTTCGAGAGGACCAAGAAACAAGGGAAGAGCCAAGAAACTGGCAAGTACTGGAAGTCGACTTGCGATCCAACCAGCACCCACCAAAGTCGGCGTCTGAAAAGCCAGATAAATCAAGAGATGATGATGCTGAATAGTAAAGACCGAGATCAGGCGCATAAGTAAGATACGCTTGACAGCCTGCCGATGAGACGTGTGTGGTGAAGACTGAAAACGTGCGCAAAGTCCCATGACGAACTGTATGTCCGGTCTTGTCGCCGTCAAGTACAGCAGTGAACCGATCATCCCTTGAAACTCTCTCTTATTGACCTTGACACCGCTCTCATCCATGTCCAGGCCCCCAGATGTGCCCATTGGGGTCATCGGATGCTTCAGCTCTCCACCAAAGTCGAATTTCTTCAACATGTCCCGAGTGTACTTACCCTCGTGGATGAAGGTGCCGTCCTTGGTCTGCTTGATCTGGAGTCCTAGGAAGTACTTGAGCTCACCCATGAGGCTCATCTCAAACTCACTGTGCATCTGCTCAGAAAACTTGGACACAAGATCATTAGTAGTACCGCCAAAGATAATATCGTCCACGTAAATCTGAGCGACTAAGAAATCTGAAGCATCTCTGAGTAGGAAAAGAGTTTTATCCACAGAACCCATCAAAAAGCCCTTCCCCAACAAAAACTGCTTCAACCGATCATACCAAGCCCTAGGCGCTTGCTTCAACCCGTATAAAGCTTTTTGCAATTTAAAAACATGTCGAGGAAACTTGGGGTTCTCAAAACCAGGGGGCTGCCTAACATAAACCTCCTCCTCTATGTACCCGTTCAGAAAAGCACTCTTGACGTCCATTTGAAAAAGCTTAAAACCCTTTGAAGCGGCAAAAGCTAAGAGAATGCGAATGGACTCAAGACGTGCAACAGGGGCGAAGGTTTCTTCAAAATCAATGCCCTCCTTCTGGCAATAACCCTAGGCAACTAATTGAGCCTTGTTGCGCATCACAACCCCATCTTCACCTTGCTTGTTCTTGAATACCCACTTGGTTCCTATGGGGTTGCATCCTGGTGGCTGCTCAAATAGTGTCCAAACCCGATTACGGACAAAATTTTCAAGCTCTTCTTGCATAGCATTAATCCAATTAGAATCAGAAAGAGCATGAGAAACGTCTCTGGGCTCAAAAGATGCAACAAAAGCAGATTCATCAAACACAGCAAGAGAGGTAGACGAACGCAAGGTTCTTTCAGTCAAATCACCGATGATGAGCTCTGAGGGGTGATCACGCTGAACTTCTCGGGTTCCCTGGTGATCTGAAGTCACCTCACTGGAGTCAGCAGCTGGCACCTCTAGACTCGACTGAGGGGGCTCGATCGAAGTGGAAGAAGTGATCAGAGGTCCACCCTCATCCTCAGTCGAAGTCTCAGAAGGTGTGGGCTCTGCAGGGGGTGCAGAAGGCCCACCCTCATTAGCAGCTGGAGTCTCCTCATCTTCCTCGAAGATGGACTCTCCGAGCTCATCATCACCAGAAAGCTCAAAAGAAGGAGTCAAAGAAGGCATGGACTCGTCAAAAGAAACTTCGCAAGTCTCTACAAGCAACTGGGAGTCAAGGTTCCAAACTCGGAAGCCTCGTGAATGCAAAGCGTAACCAAGAAAAACACCATCCCAGCAACGAGATTCAAACTTGTCCAAATGCCCTCCCTTCTTGAGCACAAAGCACTTGCAGCCAAACGCTCGCAAGTGGCTCACCTTGGGCTGTTTGCCAAACCGCAACTCATATGAAGTCTTACCAAGGTAAGCTCTAAGAAAAATGCGGTTGGCCAGATAGCAAGCCGTGTTCATGGCTTCAGCCCAAAAATGCCTAGGAGTCATGTGCTCATCTAGCATCGTCCTGGTCATCTCGACTAGCGTGCGGTTCATTCGTTCCACAACGCCATTTTGTGGGGGAGTGTAAGGAGAAGAAACTTGATGGTCCAGACCCTGATCACTACAGAAGATGACGAACTGAGAGTTCTTGAACTCAGAGCCATTGTCAGAGCGAATTGCTCGCATCCGACCATTGTTCTCATTCTTCAGCTTCAAAATCAGGTCATGAACAAACTGAAACGTTTCATCCTTATACTCCAAAAAGAAAACCCACGAGAATCGAGAAAAGTCGTCAACAATGACAAGCGCGTACCACTTCCCACCGACTGATCGTTCCCGAGCTGGACCTATAGTGTCCAAATGTAAGAGCTCGCTTGGATACGAAGTCATCACCTGAGTCACAGGTGAGTGAGAAGCAGCAACCATTTTCCCATGACGACAGGGATGGCTAACTAGATCCTTCTCCATCTTAAGCTTGGGCAATCCTCGGATGAGGTCCATAGAGCTCAACCTGACTAGCAGATCAAAACTCAAATGACCTAACCTCCTGTGCCACTTCCAGAGCTCAGAAGAGGATCCAGCAATCAAACAGCGAGAAGGGCCAAAAGAACTAGAGATGTCAATTCGAAAAACTTTACCGCATGGTAAAATCTGGCAAATCAAAGACCCTCTAGAATCAACCACAGAAGAGTTGCCCTTCTTAAACCGCACCTCCAAACCATCCTCAAGAGGTTGCGAAACAGAAATCAAATTGAATTTCAAATTCTTAACCAAGGCAACATTCTTCAAAGAGAAATGATCTGAAATGCGAATTGAGCCAATGCCACTTACTTTCCCTTGACCACTGTTCCCGAAAGTGATGTACTCTTTGGAGCTCGGGGGAGTGAGACTGGAGAACCATCTATGATGTCCCGTCATGTGGCGAGAGCATCCTGAGTCCATGATCCAAACATCCTCCAGTCCCCGATCCTGCACAATCAGTGGCTGTAAGTGGGAGCAAATGGTCTGGTACCAGGTTTAGCAAAAGAGCTAAACCAGTGTCGAGCCATCTGCTCAAAAGACGGAAAGCAGAAATCATCATGAGAGTTCGCACCAAAACGCAGCTCAAAACGCGGTCCTAGGTTCTGCCTAAAGCCTCGGCCACAAGGTCCAAGACCATAGCCAAAATGGCCTGGAGCTCTGCCGGAACGGACACCACCAACTAGAGCACGGGCAAGAAAGCCTTCTCCTCTACAACCACCTACACGACGCGGCCTGGCCTCCAGCCTCTCCCCGCGTCGAGGAACACGCAGTCTAGCACCCTGCTGGTAGAACTGCTCCAGACCACCATGAACTCTCTCTGCTTTCTCAACCCGCTTCCTCCTGAAGCAAAACTCCAAAAGATGCACGTCTCTCTGACAGTACTCACAATGATTGGTGGGCTCCTTGGGATGTGGTTGAGGCTTAGGGTTCTTGGGCTTAGTGGTGATTGGTGATGTCTTCTTGGGCTGAGAGGGTCCAGGAAGAGAGTCTAGAGGAGTGTGCAGGTGTTTGGGCTTTGGAACCCAGATAGGTTTCTTGGGTGGAGATTTGGGTGGTTCATGGATCACTCCATCCTTGGGCTGTCAAGCCTGGGAAGACTCAGTGGAGTGAGTCTTAGGGTATCTCTGCTTAGGAGTCATTTTACTCCACTCCACTGCCCGGCTAATGGCACTCTCAAAGTCAGCCTTGGTGTAGGTGTAACCTACCCCAAACCCATCCTGCCTCTTGAACTGCTGGATCATCATGCCGAGCTGTGGCTCTCTGGCACTGATCCAACTCAGGATAGAACGGAGGTAAAAGTTCTCATTCTGAGAATCAGCTAGCTCCTCTCTCAAGGAAGCTAGAACCTCCACCTGAGACAAGCAGGTCTCACACTCGCTATCAAACTGGACAGACTTCTCGGCTTTTAGCTTGATCAACTCAAGTCTAAGAGACAGGCAGTTCTCACAGACAGTGGGTGGAACTGACAATGTCTCAAGCTCTAGCCTAGTCTGCGCAAGCTCAGCTCTCAACCTCTCCAAATGACCCAAATGCTCATCGCCCTTGGATTTCAGCTCAGCTAAGGCAGCTAGATGAGATGGGCAATAAACACAAGGTGCGACGACAGTGGCTTGAGCATCTTTCAGCTCCAGCTAAGCGCTTTCAAGCTCAGTGGCCAAAGCGTCCCTCTCATCAACCCTTTCTATGTACCTGGACTTCAGAGTCGACAGGTCACACAGAAGCACCTCACACTTCGGGCACTTACTGCTATCATCCAAGCAAGGGGAAGAAGATAGACTCTCAATTCTATACTCTTCTTGGCCCCCCTAAGCAGTTTTTCCCGATATTTTAACTCCTGACGATTACTCTCAAGTAAATCAACAATTTCGCGCTCATAAGATGATACCTTTTCATTGTCGTCATCGTCGGAGTCATCGGAGGAGCTCTTCTCTCCCTTACCCCTAAGAGCCATTGAGCAGAAGCTCTTGCGGGATCTTGGGCGCTAGTGTGGACGGCTCTTCGGTCTGTCCCCGAAAGCCATGAAGCAAAGGCCCGCCAGATCGTCCTTGTCTTTCCCCTTCCTGATGATGATCTCCTCATCGCTTAAGCTCGATGAAGAGGAAGAAGAGGTGGACTGCTTGGAGTAGCTGTTCTCCATCTCGGCGAAGAAGGCCTTGTCGAGCTTCTTGTTCTCTCGCCGGTAGTCCTTCAGGGCTTTCTTGAAGAATCTGGTCTTCGGCTTGCCCTTGTTGAAGGAAGAGCTCTCGTGCTTGTTGGAGTCGTGGAAGCCACCACCGGTGCGCTTCTTGTGACCATTGCGCTTGGGGCAGTCGGCGATGAAATGACCTGAATCACCACACTCAAAGCACCCGGATTTTGTGCCATGTCTTTTGAACATCCTCTTGTCATAGACACGACGCACCCGGTTGTTAAAAAGACACAGGACATCATCTCCCAAAGACTCAAGCTGATCCTCAGTGATAGACATCAAGGAGAAACCAGCACAACTCACAGCAGAGGGATCAATAGAAGGTGTAGCAAGGGCCAGGGATTTTGATCCAGAACTAGTGAGATTTGATCTCAGCTGGATATCAACCTCAGTGGCCTTCAACTTGCTAAACAACTCAGAAATGGTCAAGGTATCATAAGAAGTGCTCTCAACAATAGAGGATACCTTGATCTCCCAGATCTTTGGGTCCAAAGGATGGAGAACCTTGAGCGCCTGCTCGTGATCTGAGACTAACTGAGCACCCTCAGCTTTGTTGTCCCGAAGCTTGTTTATGATCGATTGAAAACGACCAAACAAAGGTTCAACAGATTCACCCGTCTTTTGTGTGAAGTTCTCGTACTCACGCCGGTAGGTCTGATAGAGCCGAGCCTTGACCTGGGCTGTTCCCTCATGGTGTGCCTTGAGGGTAGCCCAGATCTCTCTCACAGTGGAGAGATGACTCACACGCTCAAACTCAGTGGGACCTAAACCAGAAAAGAGAATCTTCACAGCTTTACTATTGCTAGATGCTGGGCAATGATACCAGGAGTACCATGCTCAACAACTGGCAATATGACAAACGTATCGTGAACGCAAATATCCCATATGTCCAAGCCTTGGCTCATAAGATAGGCTCGCATGCGAGTATTACAATAGTTATAGCCAAAGGCTTCCAAGGACGTGACCTTGCCAGGAGAAGTCATGATCACTACTGGGTTTAGAACCGGTTAAGGTATGGAAAAAACCCTAACCTCGCTCTGATACCACTTGTAGGACCGAAAGTAGCGACCAGAGGGGTGTGAATGGGCGCCTAAAAAATTTTTTCGAATCAATGGCCTGCTCCCAATACCCAATGCACCTCGACAGACTTAGCAGGGAAAAGTAAACAGATCAACAAGACCTGAAATGTTCTAGCCTAAAAACGACCGGTGTCCTAATCGAAAATACACCAACACAGTGCTTAAAAGCAGTTTAAGTTAATTCACTAAACAAATAGCATCTCCACAAGGATTCCACCAACTCATAGAAAATACATCATGTGCATCAAGAATATTCATACATGCATTTCATCCATCACAAGTATATTCTACATAGGCATTTAAAAATTGACTTCAACGATCAGAGGATTAATAAATCAACATACTGAATCTAGTTGATAATAAAATTATCTAAGAACATTCATCAACTAGAAACATCAGTGCATCAGAGGATTAATCAGTGAACTAACTGTGACTACACGCAAAAAGAGGTATTAGCAATACCATGAACAGTTGTCTCCTGTGAAGTATCTGTGTAGGAACCGAAGATGCTCTTGTTCAAGTGGACCTTCTGCCGAACACTTGGGATGCACTCGGCCACTCCTGGATTTGCAGAAACACGACGCTATGCGATGAACAGGATAGTGAAGCAGTACATGTTCAAATCGATGGAAAACACAAGCCGTGTTTTTTCTTGCTAGTTGTGCACACAAATCAAGACACACTAAATAAAACAATTAATGGCCAAATTAGCACTTGCGTGACCAGGAAACAAAAGCTACAGCAAATTTAGGAAATCAAAGCAACGTTTAAAACCAGAACCAGATGGCAAACCAGAGCACTGAAAAATTCATGTGACTTGCTCCTGTGCGCTACCAAGAACTGCACCGTACAAAAAAAATCCTACCGAAACTTAATATCTGATCCTCGAAACCCATGTTTGTGCAAAGAAACCAGCCAAAGATTGCTCCAGTCTGTTTTGCCGTGTCAAAACAGTGCACCTAGCTCCCTAGCCTTAGGCTGTAGCTGCTGAAGCCACAGGCTAGCTAGCTATGCACAAAGCTAAGGGATTAGCCCCTAGAGCCTGACGCCTACAGGTCTAGGCTGCTATGTAGCTTATAGCATTTACCGCATGACTGCTGTGCAAAAGTCCAAAGAAAATGCAAACCGAGATGAAAACGTGGTTCTAAACTGTAGAGAGAAAAACAAATCCGTAAGAACCAGAGTAGAGGAATAAGATGACGGCGGCGGCTAAATTGCTCAAATGAAAAACACGCCGGCGGCGGAGAAGAAAGGAACAGATGAAAAGTGACCCAATATTTGGTAAAGTGATTTTCTGAAAAATGGGTAACCCTAACCCTAGGATATTGGGGCCTATTTATAGGCAGCCCAATAAATGGGAAAAATGCAGAAATACCCCTAGGGTTTTTTACAGATGCTGAATAAAAATGGAAAAGACCGAAATGCCCTTAGGATTTTTTACAGACTCGACTGACAGAATTTTGGCCTAAAGGCAAAATAGTAAAAACCTAAATAAAGGTAACTTGTCCTGATGCGGAGCTTTCGTAGCAGCTACGGCTTCGCCTCAGAACGGTCAGATCCGAGATCAGCGGTCATAAATTTTGCGCCGAAACTGACAAAGCCTCCACCGACTTTGCACCAGATACCCGGATTGGGCTGACCTGATTCCGCGGCTCTCTTAGCCCGGCAATAACTCACCGCCTGTGTACCTGAGTCAATCCTGGTCAACAGCCCAGTGGGTCTTCTGCTGCTCCTAGCCCATGTACCCGGATTGGGCCAGCCCGACTTCGCGGCCCCTCTGCCCGATAGTCGCTCGCTGCCCATGTACCTGAGTCACACGCGACCCATGAAACATCAGATCTCCTTTCTTCTTCTGTCCTCTTTGACTATCGTTGACAATGACTCATCACATCTAGAGCCATGAGGCCCACGCTATTCAGCATGGCTCCTTAGGTGGAGGCTGGCTGCTCGAGGCTTGAGACCGAGCTTGCTTCTGGGGATGCCCTTCATCGATCCAAGCCTTGATCGTAGTGCGACCTTCGGCTCTCCATGAAGCTTGGAAGGCTTGCCAAGCTGCGGCCACATCTTCAGAAGGATTTAGAAGTTGGTTCTCGTCGAAGGTAATGGGAGCCACCCTTGAGTCTGGCGTTATCGATAGCCCCAGATCTTCGTATTAGCGAAGTACTCCGAGAGCAGCCACTTTGCCGGAGATATCTCCATATCGAATGCTTGTTGTCATCATCATCTTCGCAGCTCCTTGCATCATCTTTAGCCGTCGGACCAGGGGGACGTTGTCGCTCGAAGGTAGTGTCCAGTGAGTACCAAAGTACTCTAGAACGCCTAACAGATTGTTCAAGACCTCCGCAGCTACCTTCTCCGATTTCACCTTATCTTCAATCAAAGCATCCTTTGACGAAGTCAGTTCATCCACCACAGCGGAGAGCCTAGCTGCCTCCGTAGCTAGAGAACTTTTCTGACTAAGCAAGTTGCTAGCTTCTTCCGTAGCTTTAGCCTTTTCTTCATGGAGCTTGACTAGCTCAGCCCCCGCCGTAGCGTGCTCTACCCGCATTCTTTCTACTTCAGCCCAAAGCACAATTTGTTTGGCTTCGAGCTTTTTATTGGCAGCCTCCAGATTTTGTCTGGCCCTCCTCTCCGCCGAAACCATTTCGTCTAAGCAGGAAACTCGAACTTCGGAGATGTTAAGACTCCTCTAGAGAGCAGTAACTTTCTCCTGAAGACGAAGACATCCGGGCTCGTTCGAGACAGCTGCGGCTTGAGCAAAAACTATTTGCTGCAAAGAGAAAAAGCAAGGTGAGAAATTATTTGTAAGTTCAAATTAATCTTGTTTTGCAGATACTTCTTACCTGGTATGCTGCCCATTCCAAGGTGGCGTTGAGCTCTGAACTCTCAGCTTCGCTAAGGATGGACACCAAGTCTGTCTCCCCAACTTCGCGGTTAGCTCAATCCAAAGGCTCGAGTACGGTCCGAAGTCTGGTCCTTCGCTCCAAGAAAGGAGCTAAGAGGGGGAGCATGGACAGGGCCCTCTGATCATCTTCGTTCCGCGAGGGGTCGGAGCGCTGTGCCGCGTGTTCGGAGACCTCAGTAGATTGGCCCCCTCCGTAGATTGACCTCCGTCTGTTGATTCAGACGGAGTTAATCCTGAATTCGGAGCAGGGAAGGGGTCCATTTTGCCTTTACCTTTTCCAGGTCCCATCTATGCGACTTCTGGAATCGGCACCGGAGAGGTTGAGGTCCCAGGAGCTGTATCTTTGGGAGGAGTCACTTCCATAGGAGCGGACACTGCCAAGACAAAGGTATTATATATTGCACAATTTTGCAGGGGAAAGGAACAAAGGGTTCATGCGAAGTTTACATCCGAAGTCCTATCGGCGGGCGAGTACGGGGCTGCTCGAAGGGTCAAAGGCTACCTCGAAGTCTTCATCCGATTCGAATCCTAGAACCGAAGGGTTGACTGTTGAAGCCTCTCTTGGGGTTACAGTCATCGCTTCATCCGAAATCGAAGCTGGCTCAGCAGCAACTTCGACTCCACCTTCAGTCATAGGGGCCTCTTCACGCGGCAAGTCTAGCTAGACAGCCGAAGATCTAGCCTGATCGGAGCTGCTCGGAATATCTGGCGCGTTTGCGGCGTCGCCATTGTTTGCATCCACCTGGGTTTCATCCTTGTCGATCAGGTCAATGAGGATTCTTCCTTCGTCTTCAGAGGAATCCGAGACCGAAGCCACCGGACTTGAAGGCGCCACATTCTTTGGCTTTCGGGCTACCTTTTTTGACGAAGTCTTAACAGGAGCTGAAGTTCCGGCTTCCGCCTTCCTGTCTTCGGCCCTTGCTCTGAAGGTACCCAGTCTAGAAGAGGAGGGGGGGCAACCCCGAGTACACCCCATACTCAGTGAGCCGCTCCCAATTACCCACTAGCTTCATTCTCCACTCCTTCTCAGCTGGAGTTGGAACTCCCAGAATCTTCTCCGAAGCTCGAACAACTTGCTCCAAAGTCATGGGGGCTTGACAAGCTGAAAGATAAGTTTGTATTAGTCATTTCATCAAACAAATATATATAGAACATATTTTTTTGAAGCTACCTGCAGAGCTCGAGTTCGAAGAGATTTTTCGGAGTCCACCCTCCGGATCTTCTTCGAAGGTGATAGGCCAGTTGGCCATTAGGCGAGGAATTTGAAGTCCGATGAACTCCTCCGCTAGGTCCCGCATGCTCATGCGATGACTAATTCTTTGATGCAGACTGAGGCAAGCTTCAAGATGACCAGGATTTGGGTGAACAAGGGCTTCCCTTCGGAAGTTTATGTCCTGCAGGGATCCGGCCAGACAACTTCATGCCCCAACTCCAGCATAAAACCATCGGAGGATCCAATCTGTGTACCATCTGGCATTAATGCCTTCGCTGGTAATCTTAGCTGAAACTCATCCCGAAGCCAGAAGTTGATACTCCCAAAGGCTACCACAATCTTTTCCCCTCCGGGGCCTAGGTAAGTCTTGGGTTGGCAGGATGCCCTGTGTAGTGCTGCGAAGATCTCTGCTCTTCCTTCGCAGCCTTCAGTTCTCAGCGCCCATTCGAAGATGGCCAGGTGCGCTATTGCGTTCGGAGATAGTTGGAGGAGGGTGACGTGAAATAAATCCAGTACCTCCGATAAGAAGTCGACTGCCAGAAGTCCTAACCCCGCTTCGAAGAAAGCTTCGAAAACTACCACTTCTCCAGGCCTTGGCGAAGGGATGGCCTCCTTTCCATGTTTACTGATTATGATCTCCGAGCTAATTTTTCCCTCCACTGCTGCTGCGAGCGACTCCCTCTTGCAGGTAGATGGCCCCAGTTGATAAGACTGGTCCGAATACTTTGAAGATGCCGGGAGAAGATCGTGAGGACCAACATTTTTGGGATTCCATGATGGCGCCGCCATTGGTGTTGCTACTACTGCCGTTGGAGCCACCCCAACTAAAGGCGCTGCCGCTACCGCGGCCGGAGCCTGCTGCCAGGCTAGGGCCGAAGCCGCCCTAGGGACCTTGAAGCTTGTCTTCGCCATGGAGTCACATTGATTTCTAAAGAAGAAATCTGGAGGCTAGGGCTTGTTTGCGCAAAAGCGGTGAGAAGGGTACTCGAGAATGGTCTGGGTCCTCTATTTATAGCCCAGGCCCATGATTTTTTACCGTTTACGTTTGCCGTTTCATATTCTTGACCGTTACCCCTTGCGAAGATAACGCATCGCGTAACTTCTGCTGGAAGGAAAAAGCCAACGGCTATTTCATCTAAGTCTAAAATAGCTTTCGAGCTCCTTAAGTTAATTCCAAGATAGTTCGAATGTAACTTTCTTAGAAGTTGATTCGAAGTTTTGAACCTCCACATATTTCGGAGGTTGATTAAATCTGTTAACCGCTACGCATGATTATTTTTCTTGCGTATACTGCTCTCCTAACATTACAGATCTAGCGGAGAAGCATATTCGAGGGCCTACTGTTGGGGGAAAATACTCCATCTTCAGGGTTATTGCTGTAGCAAGACCAAGACAGGTGATTTAATCAAAGGTTACCAGCATCTAACTCCGAAAGTATATTGGATCAAGTTCGAAGGATGGAGGCGAACTTTAGTTCGGAGTATATCTTCAAACATTGACTCTTCCAAGAGCTTCTTTGTCAACTAGGATGGAAGACTTATCTTCTTTCTCATTAGATTAGTCTTTTACCGTTTTAGCCCTATTAAGGGTACCGAATAGTTTCCACTATGTCGGTTGTAATAGAGGGTAAAAGGGTCTTTTCCTTAATGTTTGGGCCTATAAATACCCCCGTTTTACCCTGTAATAAAGATGGAATACTGAGTTAATCAATATACATCTTCAAACTGTTTTGAGCTAATATCCATTCGAGGGCTTGAAATAGTTTACTTCACAAACACTTCGTTTGTTAGTTTCTAATCTCTAGAAACCTGTTAGCGTAATCTTTTATGCCAACACCGTTGATTATATGATAGTTTCGAACTCTGAGCTTTAACCTCGAAAGTTGTGGCCCTTCAAGTAAATTTGCTTTACCTTGCAACAATTCCATAATTGAACTCCGCTAATCAAAACTTGGAATAGAAAGAACTTCCACAGAAGGGATCTGTGGCACCGAAGATGAACTAAGCTCTTCGTAAAAAACTCCTTACGGAATGTCCATAGCTCCGGCCGCAGGTTGTTCTTAGGTATTGGCTTGCATATTTTCAGCTCTGGGTATACTTCGGATGGAAATCCCTTTAAATGTTGCTTCAATCTTACAGATCTCTTCCAAATACTTTGCAAGCTGGGGGTGACGAACTTGAAAACTTTTATCAACGTGCCCTGCTACAATTTGAGAATCTGTTTTAATAACAACTCTTGTAGCCCCCAAAATTCCATCATACTGTGCTGTATTATTGGTGGACTTAAAGTTGAGCCTTGCAGAGTACATTGCCTTTTGCCCAGAAGGGGAAATTATTACTGCTCCGATGCCTACTCCAGATGCTTGGAAAACTTCATCGGAGTATATAGTCTAAATTCCTTCATTTGATTTCTCCGGAGCCCATACTACGGAAGGAGTCCACTCTGCCACAAAATCTACCAACACGTGTGACTTGATTGCTGTCCTTTCCACGAAGGATATGACGAAGGATGCTAATTTAGCAGCCCATTTCCCAATTCTTCCTGTAGAATCCTTGCTTCGGAGCATATCTCCTAAGGGGTACAAAGTTGGTACAATCACATTACGTGCTAGAAAATAATGCCTCAACTTCCTCGAAGCCATTATCAGAGCATATGTGAACTTCTCAAGCTCAGAATATCTTGTTTTTTCTCCAGACAATGCTTCAGATACAAAATATAATGGATTCTGTACCAACTTCCCATTGAAATCAACTTCTCTGACAAGGACTGCACTGATAGTAGAGCCAGTAGCTGAAAGGTAGAGGAGTAGGGTTTCGTCCGCAACAGACACCGTGAGTGTAGTGATATTACTGAGATAATTCTTAATATCATCAAAACTCTTTTGACACTCCGGTGTCCATGCAAAATCTTCGGACCCTTTCAATGCTTTGAAAATGGGCAAACTTCTCTCTGCAGACCTTGCTAGGAACCTGCTAAGTGCTGCTAGGCGGCCAATTAGCTTTTGCACCTGCTTTAAATTTTCTAGAGGAGCCATCGTTTGTAATGCATTTATTTGAGTAGGGCTAGCTTCGATCCCTCTGCTTGAAACTATATACCCTAACAATTTTCTAGCCTGAGCACTGAAGATATATTTTTTGGGGTTGAGATGGACTCCACATGCCCGAAGGCTATTGAACGTTGCTGCTAAGTCTAGGCTATGTTGGTTCTTTAAAGCACTCTTTATTACAAATGTCATCCATATAGGCTTCTACATTGCGGCCTATTTGATGACCTAGAGCTTTAGCAATTAACCTCGAAAAAGTTGCCCCGGCATTTCTTAAACCGAAAGGCATTCTTACATAGCAGAAGACTCCCGAAGGAGTTACAGAGCTTGTTTTAATTTCATCTTCACGCTTTAACGAGATTTGATGATAGCCAGAATACACGTTGAGGAAGCTTAATAACTCCGAACCAGCAGTGGAGTTGACTAATTGATCAATTCGGGGCATGGGATAGGGGTCACGGGGGCATGCTTTATTCAATGATGTAAAGTCAATACACATGCGCCACTTCCCGGAAGACTTCTTCCTGACGAAGATTGGGTTGGCTAGCCACTCCGTATGAGCTACTTCTCTGATAATCCCAGCCTTCAGTAACTTTTCCACTTCTGCCTTAGCAAGGATGGCCCTCTCCACAGATAACTTTTGGAGTCCTTGTCGGACAGGCCAAACCCTCGGGTTCACAAGCAATATATGCTCAATAATATCCCGACTGACTTCGGGAATGTCCTCATCAGACCATGCAAAGACATCCAAATTTTCTTCAACTACTTTTTCTAACAAAGTAGCGACTTCTGGAGGCAAATCCTTGCAGAACTGAAATGAATAGTCTTTGCCATCTCTCACAATAACCTTCGTTACAATCTCTCCTTCGGGGCTGGGTCTTGGGAAGGACTTCTTCGAAGGTTCAGCTGAAGCAGAGATATCCTCCGGTTTGCCTTGTACATTATTCACTTGTCTCGAGTCGAGAGCGGGCCCATGACCATATTTTGCTCTTCGCGTCGTGGCCTGATCTCCGAAGACAGTAAGCACTCCCGCTTGCGTGGGCATCTTCATACATAAATAATTATGATGCACCAAGGCTTCGAACTGATTTAACATGCCCCTCCCGAAGATAACATTATACGCGTAAGGGGCATCTACAATATCAAAAATCACCTCCTCCATCCTTGCCATTAGCCCCTCTCCGAAAGCGACCTCCAGACCTATTTAGCTGAGGGCATCAAGAGGGGGTCCTGCGAAGCCTTGGAAAGGATGAGCTACAGGGAGGAGATGTTTCCTGGAGATACAGAGCTGATAGAAGGCTTGAACGAAGATAATATCTACTGAACTCCCTTCGTCAATCAGCACTCTCCGGACTTCAGTCCCTGCTATGTCAGCAGTAATGACAAGGGGATCTGCATGCGGAAACTTTATGCCAGCTGCATCATCTGTAGAGAAAGATATCGACACGTGAGACCACTCTGGCATAGTAGCTATGGACGAAGAACTTCAAATATGGCCCACTTCTTGGACATATTCTCTTCACTGTCTCTTCGACATACTACCGAGGGTCCCTCCTTCAAAAATGGGGAGGACTACTCTTTTACCGTGATCTTGACCATCTTCCTGCTTTGGAGGTGGCATAATGTTGACCACCAGAGGTTGCCTTGCAAGGTCGAATTTGTCTATACATGCCACAGCCTGGACAGGCTCCCGACGCACCTCGGAAGGAACTCGGTCAGTAGTGCCTCGACCCGAGGTTCTTTCAAGGTACTTGCCTTTTAAAGCGAGTATAGACTTGCACGCATCAGTAGCGTGACTTTGATTCTCACCATGGATGCAGCAGAAGAAGGCCTAGGCTTTGCTAGCCGGCTTCCGTGGCGGCCTCCAGCCACTGGTCTTGCTTCTCGAGGCTTGTGAAGTCTTAGGGGCAAATTTCTGCTGTGGAGCAATGTTCAAGACTTCTGAACGAGGATGCTTTTGCCCCCGACATCTGTCATGCTAGACTTCGAAGTTAGGCCCCTGCGAAGGTGTTGAAGTCTTGACTTCCAACTTGACTTCTTGTAGGATTGACGGAGTTGAAGCAGTTCTTTGAAGCCACCCTTCTTCTGACCTAGCATACTCTTCAAAATAAGACATCAACTGAGCAATAGAGGATATCTATTTCCGATGAAGTTTATCAAGGAGGACCGCATGGGTAACTCCCTCTCGATCGGCATCAACTACGAAGGATGTAGTCAGCCCTCGAATTTGCGACTTGGTATGGGCAAAGCACTTGAAAAATTGTCTTAAAGTCTCTCCAGGCAGCTGCTTCACCTGGAAAAGACTTCCCGTAGACATTGGGGGTACGAAGGTACCCTTAAAGTTACTTAAGAACTTCTTCCTTAATTGCTCCCAAGTTCTAATTGATCCCGGCTTCTGGGACCAAAACCACCGCAAAACCACCCCTTCGAGAGCAAGAGGGAAACATTTGGCCATGGTGTCTCGCACTCCTCCACTGGCCTCAATTGCCAAAGCATAAGAACAGGAAACTCTCCGGGGTCCTCGTCTCCAGAATACTTACAGAGCTTCGAAGTTTTAAACTTAGGATCGAAGCGCACTTTCTGCAGCTCGGGATGTAGCGGAGACTTGCTATCAAAGGGAGTGTTCTCCGGGGCTTAGGGATAAGGAAGTTCGTCATCTTGAGGCACTTCGGGAATGACCGGGGTGCCGTGAGAACAAAACCTATCTGCGGCTTCTTGCCTCCACCTTGGCACTTCGGCCCGGAGACTGGCCATTTGGGCTGCCATGTCGCCAAGACCATCTTCATTTCCTCCGGAAGGATCTTCCGGGTCTTGAGAACTGTACGTGTCAGTTCGAAGTGGAATCAGAGCTAGAGAAGGGACTCCGGCTGGGTGAAGTATAGATGCTGTTGGAGGAGGAACTCCGTATGCTCGAGGAAGGGGAATCCCTTCAGGGGTCTGAGGTGGAGGAATTACCGAAGGTCCTCCGACCTCGACTGTGTTCGAAGATCATACTCTGGAGGTCTGTGGGTACCTCCGAGTAGGACTACCACCTAAACTCCGCTTGGGAGGCATGGTTTGAGAACGTGGTAGAGAACGAAGTTTTTGGACTAAGTTCCCCACGGACGGCGCCAACTGTTGGCGTAAAAGATTACACTAACAGGTTTTCAGAGATTAGAAACTGACAAATGAAGTGTTTGTGAAGTGAACTAATTCAAGCCTCCAAATTGGATAATAGCTCGAAGCAATTCGAAGATGTGTATTGAATAACTCAGTATTTGATATCTATTACAGGGTAGAATGGGGGTATTTATAGGTAAAAATCATAAGGAAAATACCTTTTTACCCCTCAATTACAACCGACATAGTGGAAACTATTCGGTACCCTTAATATGGCTAAAACGGTAAATGACTAATCTAATGAGAAAGAAGATAAGTCTTCCATCCAAGCTAGCAGGGAACTTCTTCGAAGAGTCGACGTTCCAAGCTATACTTCGAACAAGAGTCCGCTTTGATTCTTCGAACTTGATCAAGTACTAAATCGGAGTTAGATACTAGAACTTTGGTTTAATAAATTGCCTTTGTCTTGTTACTGTAGTGACCCCGAGGATGAAGTATTTTTCCCCAACACAGTGCTTCGCTAGTAATCAGAGAGGACTTGCCTCAGTTTACACAGAGCGAACACACACTGAGAAAAACACACTTCACAAGCACAGATCACTCATACACTTCTCCAAAAACACCCCAGTGCACACACTCGAACCATGAAGAAGTGGAGTAGAAGGAAATCAAAACATGCAGTGCAAACAGGCATACAAGTTCAAGCAGTAAATGAAAACAGAATCAAAGTTTCATTTTTTGAACAGGGAACACAAAATGAACTCATAGGATGAATACAAGAGTATGTGGCATCTAGCATAGGAGTTATAAAATTGTTGCTCAAAGTGTTACTATTGCCTAGCTAGCCTCCACTATTTATAGGCACTATTCAACCCTTTGAATAGACTACTTTACCCCTAGGGTTTACACTGATTTTGTCTCATCAGAACAGGGGGTACAGTTGGTAGTCTACTTTATTTGGAGGCTTCTTTTGTCATCTTTGCAGAGGAGACATCATCAGCTTTTGCAGAGCAGACACGGCCTTCACTTCACCAAAGTCAGCCTCCGATATAGTGACGGTTTTGAGCCAAAGCCATCAAAGCCCTTGAGCCTTCGCACCATTACCTCCGGAGTGGACCACCACGGCTTCGCAGCTACTCCCAGCTCGAACTCCATTAGTCCATGTACCGAAGCCATGTATGGCCGAAGTACCTCAAGTCAGCCACACTCTAAAGCCCCACCTTTGGAGTACCACCCTTAAAAGTCCCTCCTTCGTCCAAGGCCTCCACATGAAGCATTCCATCAGCACTTCGTCGCAGTGTATCTCCCTGAGCACACTCCTCGACGAACCTCACCCGGACCATGCCTTCGATGCACCTCGACTTCTGAGACCTCCGTTGGGTAAACCTTCGAGTGCCTCCCTCCAGAGCACACGTCGAATGCCTTGCCTCATCGCTGAGGACATTGTCCACCATACTCCGATGTCACTCCATTTGGAGTACCCTTCGAAGTGCCTCACCTCCGAGGACTTCGCCTCGCGGTACCTTTAGCCGGAACCACGCTCCGTACCCTCTGCCTTCACCTGGTGCACCTTGACTCGAGGACCAACCTCGACCCCTCGCAGCCTTCATGATCGAGCTCCCTGCTCGCCTAGCATCGAGCCTCCCGCTTGACCCATGTTCACATGCTACGAACCGTCCATTGCCTTCGAAGTCACCTGCGCACCACAGATATACAGACAAGTGTATCCAGTACCCTGGAGATCTCTCCAGGCAAACAACCTCCGGTACGCACTCCGGTGTACCGCCTAAAGTACCAAACCCTTCGGTGTAGTCAGATCATCGTGTACTGTCGGACCCCTCCGACAGGCATACTCCGCTGCAACAGCCGCAGCAAACGGACCCACCCAGAGGTACACCTTCGAATCCAGAGGATAAAATCATTCAATCACTCATCACAGACTCCGAAACCAACCCTTGGTTTCTTAGAAACCAAGTCTGGTCTCTTGTAGATCCTCCACGTAATGTTCATTTTATTGGAACTAAATGGATTTTCAAAAATAGACAAGGGGAGGATGGGTCTGTAGTTAGAAACAAAGCTAGACTTGTGGCTCAGGGCTATTCTTAGTTAAAAGGGATTAATTTTATTGAAACTTGTGCACCTGTTGCTCGTCTTGAGGCCATTAGGATTTTACTTGCATTTGCGCCATCCCAAGGTTTCAAAATTTATCAAATGGATGGTAAAAGTGTGTTTCTTAATAGCTTCATAGTCGATGATTTTTATGTAAAACAACCCCTAGTTTTGAAAACGCCAGATATCCACAAAAGTCCTTAAACTTCATAAGGCTCTTTATGGACTCAAGCAGGCTCCTTGGGCTTGGTATGATAGACTTAAGTCTTTTCCTCTTTAGCGCGGGTATTTGATGGGATTTGTTGATAAAACCCTGTTCTCTGTCAAGCATGACAAAGATTTCCTTCTAGTTCAGATTTACATTGACGATATCATCTTTTGTGGCTCTTCTCATGTTCTGGTTGCTGAGTTTCCAGAAACTATGAGTAGGGATTTTGAGATGTCCATGATGGGTGAACTCACTTTCTTCCTTGGTTTGAAAATCAAGCAAAGCAAACAAGGTATCTTTGTCCACCAGACAAAGTACACCAAGGACCTGCTCAAGAAGTTTGACATGGCTGATGTGAAGCCATTCGCCACTCCAATGGCTACATCTGTAGCATTGGATCCTGACGAGGATGGAGATGCCGTAGATTAGAAGAAGTTCCAAAGCATGATCAGCTCCCTCCTCTACTTGACTGCTACGAGGCCGGACATACACTTCGTTGTATGTTTGTGTACTCGTTTTCAGGTTTCACCACGTGATTCGCCCCGCCAAGCGGTAAAGCGCATTCTTAGATATCTCAAGCATACCCTAGAGTTTGGCATTTGGTATTCTACATCTTCCTCTTTATGTCTTCGTGGATATTCTGATGCGGATTTTGTTGGGTGTAGAATTGATAGGAAGAGTACCTCCGACAAATAGTCTTCCCGCAAATAGTCTAGCGTTGCGCAATCTACGGCTGAGGCCAAATATGTTGCTGCAGCTAGTTGTTGCTCACAAATTTTGTGGATGGTTTCCACTTTGCGGGATTTCGGGTTAGATTATAAGGGTGTTCTACTATTTTGTGATAACACTAGCGCTATTTGCATTGCAAACAATCTGGTTTAGCATTCTAGAACAAAACACATTGATGTGAGATATTATTTTCTCAGAGATCACAATGAGAAGGGTGATATTGAACTTCAATATGTTGATACCCAGAACCAGCTTGCCGATATTTTTACTAAACCACTTGATGCATCTCTATTTTCTTACTTGCGTGGGGAACTTGGTATTTGTCATCGTTATGGTATTCTGTGAGGGGGAGCAAGTTTTAATTATTTTACCTAGCTCTCTTATGATGATTTGTTGATACACTTAGTTGCTTCTATATGCCAGTTGACACAAAAACGTGCCCCGCACTTGGGTCAGTTCGACGATCCAAAAGTGCACTTATACTTAGGGACAAGCCTAAGCGTGACGTGGCACCGACGTCGCGTTGCGACTACCCTTAGTAGTGATAAGGGGGGTGGAGTCGCCAGACAACTAGATTACACAAAATAATCCAATTAGCCGAAAAGATAGATTAAACAGGATAAAATCAACAAACCAGTCGGAGCCCCGTCTGGTTCGAAGTATAGTGCGAAGGGGTCACCGAAGTGTACCTTCGGCGTCTGGTGCGAAGTGCCCCGTCGAAGGGTGCTTCGGCGTTCGGACTGATCCGGCTGAAGATAGACTCCGAACGGATCTGGACGCGATGATCACCTCCGAACAGCGGGGTTCGGCGTGAGATCTCCGATACAGCAAACTACGGAATAGTGACGCGAGGTCCACGCGTGAGTGCAACTTCGTCGAGTGTAGGGTATAGTCCTGGCGAAGCCTGTTGCGACGAAGTGTGCTGGCGAAGCCTGTTGGATCATGGTCTATCTTCAATCGTCCTTCTTCTATGGCTGATTGTATCTGCCGTTGAAAAACATTGCAATCATTAGTATTATGCGAATGTGAATCATGCCACTTGCAGTATGGATGCTTCTTTAACTCGTCGGCAGGTGGGATGACTTGACCCTTAGGTAACCTGAGAAGCTGACTTTTTAAGAGAAAATCAAATATTTTATCACATTTAGTTATATCAAACATGTACTTGACCTCACTAAGCCTATTCTTTGTGGGGGATGGTCGTAACTCGGAGCAAGTGACAGGTTTATTTTTAGTGTTCCAGACACATTTGGCCACGTACATGTCGGCCACATCCTCCTCCTCTGACTCCTCCTCATCAAAGCGTTCCATGATGTGTATCTCGGCTCTATGCTTGCCAAACATCCTAATAAATTTCTTATCTTTGGCTCGGCCTTCTTGGACCAGAGCCTGCTGTAGAACATGGCTAACTTCTAAAAAGTTTTGGTTGTCTAACCTTTCTTTAATTTATGAACGCAACCCGTTAAAATCTAATTCCACCAAGTCCCTTTTTGAAATATTAAGGCTAAAACATCGGTTTCTAGTATCCCTAAAACGCTTGATGTACTCAAAGGCGCTCTCACTAGATTTCTACTTAACCGATGTCAAATGCAAAAGCCTAAGTTTTGTTTCGCCTGTATAAAAGTAATCATGGAATTTTCGCTCCAAATCATCCCACGTTTGGATGGAGTTCGGCGGGAGCGCCGAAAACCAAGTGAAAGCTATGCTGGATAGCGAGAGAGAAAAAAGTCTAACCTTTAGAGCATCTATCCCGCTAACCTCCCCACACTGTGCCAAAAATTGACTAACGTGCTCTAGTGTGGTCTTGCTACCCTCTCCATCGAACTTAGTGAATTCAGGGATCCTATAGCCGTGGGGGTAGGGCACTGTATCAAGATGGTTGGTGTAGGGCTTACGGTAAACCCTAACTCGTCCCTTGGGCACGAAGCCGGCACACACTCTAAATAGAGCGCGGACCCGCTCCTCTATGTCATCTTGGTACGTTGCTTGCGCATGCCTCTCGTGCGGGGGAGCGACACGCGGTGGGATATCGGCGTGTCGGCCATGGGCCTCTTCCCTACGTGCTATTTGTATGTCGTGTTCATGTCCAGGCGCCTGTGCGTGTGGTGCGGGTAGCGCGGGCACCGGCGCAGGTGGTGGTGCGTGGTATGCAGCGTTAGTTTAACCGTAGGTGTAATGATTGGTCTCGGCCATAAGTGTTGAGGCCGGAGACATGATTGTTCCAGTGCTGTCGTTAGTCTTACCGTATAAGTGGTTTGCCGGTGGTGCACTAGCAATGGGAACCGGGGGTACGGCCTCAGTGAAGGCGAACCTCCTAAGAGTTTCCTCTACCTGGGAGCTGACTGCCGAATCTAAACGGTTGGCTAGCGAAGTGCTAACGACTTGATCTACTGATGCGGCTAATTTCTACTCAATTTCTAAAGAAGATAAACGAGGCGATACAGGTGTTACCTGGACCCGAGCGAGGTCGGGGGTGATGACATCGTGCTTGATGAAGCATGCACGTGTCTTGACGTAGCCCCCAAGCATCATGTCTTTGAGTGCCTTTAACTTTGCCTCGATCTCTAATCGGTCTTCTGCGGGGATATCCTCAAGTGTAGGTGACATTATGTTGCTGTTGTCGATATCCATGCCTCCTATTGCGTCCATCGGTGGTGTAGACATGGTAGTCGATGTAGATGTACCGGTGGCCGATGTAGACGTACTCATCATGTTGGCGTAGGCTTTCCCCAGCGGAGTCGCCAAAAACTGTGTTGACACGAAAACGTGCCCCCCGCACTTGGGTCAGTTCGACGATCCAAAAGTGCACGGATACTTAGGGACAAGCCTAACCGTGACGTGGCACTTACGTCGTGTTCCGACTACTCTTAATAGTGATAAGGGGGTGGAGTCGCCAGGCAACCAGATTACACAAAATAATCCAATTAGCCGAAAAGATAGATTAAATAGGATAAAATCAACAAACCAGTCGGAGCCCCGTCTGGTTCGAAGTCTAGTGCGAAGGGGTCACCGAAGTGTACCTTCGGCGTCTGGTGCGAAGTGCTCCGCCGAAGGGTGCTTCGGCGTTCGGACTAATCCGGCCAAAGATAGACTCCGAACGGATGTAGACACGATGATCACCTCCGAACAGCGGGGTTTGGCGTGAGATCTCTGATACAGCAAACTACAAAATAGCGACGCGAGGGCCACGCACGAGTGCAACTTCGTTAGGTGCGCGGTATAGTCATGGCGAAGCCTGTTCCGAAGTGTACCTTCGGCGTCTGGTGCGAAGTTCTCCACCGAAGGGTGCTTCGGCGTTCGGACTAATCCGGCCAAAGATAGACTCCGAACGGATCTAGACGCGATGATCACCTCCGAATAGCGGGGTTCAGCGTGAGATCTCTGATACAGCAAACTACAAAATAGCGACGCGAGGGCCACGCGCGAGTGCAACTTCGTCCGGTGCGGGGTATAGTCATGGCGAAGCCTGTTGCGACAAAGTGTGCTGGCGAAGCCTGTTGCCGGAGCCTACAGTCCCACCAAAGGATGTCCTGGGGACCTCCGAAACCGATCTCTCACTCCGGACACCTCCGACGAAGTGGCTCCGAACGTGCGAACCTGCAAAACAGATGATCTGAAGTACCAATTCAGCCTGAGGACCGAATTTTGCTAAGTGTTGCACTAGTAGCGAATGTAGCAATCTATTACGCGGATTAGCGGATACTTCACAGGCGAAGTAACAAGGCGATAACAATCTATTACGTAGATTAATGGATACTTTACAGGCGAAGTAACAAGGATTACCACTGTTCTGTAGTGGCCGGCAGAGGGCTTCCAAGCAAACCCACGAAGAGGTACAAGAAAATAAAGGTAAAGTAAATACGATCAAAGCATGGGCTTTGGTTTGGTCTGAGTTGGGGGGGGTGTTCTCTACGCTAGCCTTGCCTCTCTATTTATAGGGGCTTAACTCCTAATATAATCTGCTATTAATCTGGCCAGATAGAGATAAAGATTGAGCTGGGAACACATACGATTCTATCTCTGCCGAAGTGGGCTTCGGCCAGGCCCGTCGAGGCCTGCTCCTCGGGCCAAAGCTTCGGCGGCGTGGGCATCCGAAGGCTTCTTGGCCAAAACACATGGGCTGGCTAGAGGCTTTTGGTGCCCATAGCTCAATGTACTTCGGCCCTATAGGGCTTCGAACAGACCCTGGACATGTGTATTTTCGGCCCAAATCACCAAAATTGATATTTTGACAATCTACCCATTAATGCCGTTTTTTGCTATTAACAATGCCTTTGCTTGATTATCTTTGTCATCATGCTCTCAACTAGAGTTAATATATCTAATTTCACAATGAGCATATTTTAACTTTCAAAACTCTAAATTTGAGCGCTCTTTAGTCTTGTGTCCAGCATGTGTTTTACAGAACTGCTTTAGCTATCTTTTATCTACCTGGTAGCTAGAATCCTTTCCTATGGATGCACAATTGCAACTTGAAAATTATATTGCTATTCAGGAAATCATTCAAACAAGTTTACAAAACAAAAATCAATAGCCATGACTTTATGTGCTAAAAATGAAAAGATCCAAGAGGGTTTGCTCGTCGCACTACTTTATTGTTGACTGCTTACCATAGCACCTTGGTATGAACTAGGATAATTTAGTGTCTACGTGGTGATAATTTTTCTTTTCAAAAAATCGACAAATTCATGCCTCAAACATTGAATCTGGAATATATTCACTAGAGCCGAGCATTTGAGCCCGATAATCTGATTTGGCATATTTTTGCACTGGATGTTGTCATACATTTCATCATCTTGAAGCCTTGCATTTTCTGCTCCTTGATTCTTGCATTGCCAAAGGGGGAGAAAAATACCTGGTTTGCCTACCTAAGGGGGAAGACAAGTGGTGAAGCTCAAAAAGGAAGAGAAATTTTCATTGCCAAATGTTTTTTCATGACGCAAGTCGACAAAAAATATTTAATCAAGTGACATGTTTTGGATCTTTTCTGAGCTTTTATGGTCACTTGCGTGCTGAAAATTTTCGAATTTTCTTAAACTTGAATTTGGTTGTCAATGCAATCATCAAGGGGGTGATTGAGAAACCAAGTGGAAATGTGCCTTGGTTTCAAGTCTGTTATGAGTGATCGACAATTTTCCTTCTAGGTGAAGGGGTCCCTCCAAAGGTGTTCAGAGGTGTTTTCTAAAGGATGCAGATTTAGCTAGCTGCAGCTGTGCAGTGGACTGTGTCTGTCGGAGGGGTCTGGCAGAACATGATGACTTGGTGGTACTGAAGGACTCGGTACTTTGGGCGGTACACTAGAGTGTGTACCGAAGGTTGTTTATGAGAGAGGTCTTCGGGGTACTACAAACACTTGTCTGTTTATTGGTGCTGCGCAGGTGGCTTCGGAGGCGACGGACGGTTCGCAACAAGTGAACATGGGTCAAGCGGGAGGCTTGATGTCGGGCATGCAGGTAGCTCGGTCAAAAAGGTTGCGTGTGGTCGAGGTTAGTCCTCGGGTCAAGGTGTGCCAGGCGAAGGTAGAAAGTGCGGAGGATGGCTCCAGCTGAAGGTACCCCGAGGCGAAGTCCTTGGAGGCAAGGCACTTCAAAGTGTGCTCCGGAGGGAGTGACTTCGGAGTATGGTGGACAAAGTCCTCAACATTGAGGCAAGATGTTCAAAGTGTGCTCCAAAGGGAGGCACTCGAAGGGACACCTAACGAAGGTATCGAAAGTCAAGGTGCATCGAAGGCATGGTTCGAATAAGGGTCTTCATAGAATGTGCTCGGGGTTTAGACACTGCAAAGGGGTGCTTATGGATATGCTTCATGCGGAGGCCTTGGACGGAGGGACTTCGGAAGGCGGCGAAGGTACTCTGAAGGTCGGGCTTCACAGTATGGCTGACTTGAGATACTTTGGCAATGCATGACTTCGGTATACGGACTATCAAAGTTTGAGCTTGGAGTAGCTGCGAAGCCATGGTGGTCCACTCTAGAGGCGATGGTGCGAAGGCTCAAGAGCTTTGATGGCTTCGGCTCAAACCCGTCACTGTATCGAAGGCTGACTTTGGTGAAGCGAAGGCCATCTGGCTCAAAGCTTCTCACCAAAGCTATTGCACACCTCGCGTGCGAAGGGGGCTTCAGAAGACTCCAAATGTGCAAAGGTTGATCGTGTCTGCTCTGCAAAAGCTGATGCTTTCTCCTCAGCGAAGCTAACAAAAGAAGCCTCCAAATAAAGTAGACTACCATCTGTACCGCCTTGTCTAGTTGAGACAAAAACAATGTAAAACCTAGTGGTAAAGTAGTCTATTCGCAGGGCTGAATAGTGCCTATAAATAGTGAAGGATAGCTAGGTCTAGGCAACACTTTGAGCAACCATTTCTAGAACTCCAGAGCTAGCTTCCACACCTATGTACTTAGTCCTGTGAGTATTTTGTGTTCCCTATTCATGCAATGAAATTTTCATTATATTCTTCATCTGTTGCTTGAACTTGTATCTCTGTTTTGCACAACATGTGTTGTTTTCTTTGAGTTACATTTTGTTCTGGCCTGAGTTTGTGCACTGGTTCTTTTCTAGAAAAGGGTATTAGTGTTCTGTGCGTGCGAAGTGTGTGCTTTTCAGTGTGTGTTCACTCTGTGTAAACTGAGGTAACCCCTCTCTCATTACTAGCAAAGCACTGAGTAGAGTTGTGCTTGAGGCTTATTTTCTTTCCTGAGCGAAGTCAGTTCCATATACCTGTATGCCTTCGGTATATGAAGCCTAGTACGAGTTGCTAGAGCGGAGTATATATATGAAGTCGTCAGAGGAAAACCTTCTTCTATGAAGTGTGTAGTGCGAAGCATGCTCGAAGGCACCTAGTGTGTGCAGCCTGCACTATCCTAGCAAAGTTGTCTTTTTGGGTTTGTGAGTGTGAGCGAAGTCTTTTTGAATTCAAACTTTTGCTCTTTGCGGAGCTTGATTTCGAAGCCATAAAATACCTTCGAATCTGACATCTGAAGTGTGTGTTCGAAGCCTGTTCCACAAGAGACTGATTTAAAAAAGAAGGCTATTTTTAGCCATAAATTTTAAAAGTTCCCATTCACCCCCACTCTAGTCGCCCTTTTTAGTCGTACACTTACTTTTTTATGGGTGCTCCATTTGTGCCACTCGAGATCCATAACATGTAGGGACAAATGAGCACAGCGGGAGGGGACTGTTGGCGTAAAAGATTATGCTAACATGTTTCTAAGGATTAGAAACTAACAAACGAAGTGTTTGCGAAGTAAACTATTTTAAGCCTCTGAAGTGGATAATAGCTCAAAACAGTTCGAAGATGTGTATTGAATAACTCAGTATTCGATGATCATTACAGGGTAAAACGAGGGGTATTTATAGGCCAAAACCGTAAGGAAAAGACCTTTTTACCCCTCTATTACAACCGATATAGTGGAAACTATTCGGTACCCTTAATAGGGCTAAATCGGTAAAAGACTAATCTAATGAGAAAGAAGATAAGCCTTCCATCTTAGCTGGCAAGGAAGCTCTCTGAAGGGTCAATGTTCGAAGATATACTCCGAACTAGAGTTCGCCTCTATCCTTCAAACTTGTTCCAGTACACTTCCGGAGTTAGATGATGTAAACCTTCGATCAAATCACCTGCCTTTGTCTTGTTGCAGCAGTGACCCCGACGATGAAGTATTTCCCCCAACAGTAGCCCCTCGAATACGCTTCTCCGGTAGATCTATAACGTTAGGAGAGTAGTATACACAAGAAAAATAATCATGCGTAGGGGTTAACGGATTTAATCGACCTCCGAAGTATATGAAGATTCAAAACTTCGAATTGATTCCTAAAGAAGTTACATTCGAACAATCTCAGAATTAACGTAAGAAGCCTGAAAGCCATTTAGACTTAGAAGAAATAGTCGTTGGCTTTTTCCTTCGAGCAGAAGTTACGCGATGCGTTAACTTCACAAAGAGTAACAGTCAAGAATGCGAAATGACAGATATGAACGGTAAAAAATCGTGGGCCTAGGCTATAAATAGAGGACCTAGACACTTCTCGGATAACTTTCTCACAGTCTTGTGCAATCAATCCCTAGCCTCTTCGAAGTTTTCGGACCAATCTTATACCTTGGGGCCATCTACCTCCAAGAGGAGACGATCGCAGCAGCAGTAGAAGGGAAGATTGGCTCAGGGGTCATCATCTGGAAACCAAGAAAAGAAACCATTCCTGCTCCGAGGCCTGGAGAAGTTGTGGCCTTCGAAGCCTTCTTCGAAGCGGGGTTAGGACTCCCAGCAGTGGACTTCCTTTCGGAGGTATTGGACTTTTTTCACGTTACCCTTCCTCAGCTATCTCCGAATGCGATAGCGCGCTTAGCGATCGTCGAATCAGCGCTGTGAGCTGATGGCTACGAAGGAAGAGCAGAAATTTTCACAGCACTGCATAGGGCATCTTGCCAACCAAAAACTTACCAAGGCTCTAGAGGGGAAAAAATTGTAGTAGCCTTTGGTAGTATCAACTTCAGACTTCGTGACAAATTCCAACTGCGATTTCCAGCGAAATCCATCAAAGCCAGATGGTACACAGATTGGATTCTCCAATGGTTCTATGTCAAAGTTGGACAAGGCAGCCGTCTGGCCGGACCTATGCAAGATATATGCTTCCGAAGAGAAGCTCAAGTTCACCCGGACCCTCGCCAGCTCGAAGCTCGCCTTAGCTTGATCCAAAGGATTAGTCGCCGCGTGAGCATGCATGACTTAGCCGAGGAGTTCATCGGACTCCAGATTCCACCTCTGATGGCCAACTCGCATATAACCTTCGAAGAAGATCCGGAGGGTGGACTCCGAAAAATATCTTCGAACTCGAGCCCTGCAAGTAGCTTTGAAAACAACTTGTTGTATATACAATTATTTGATGAAATGACTAATGCAAACTTATCTTTCAGCTTCCCAAGCTCCTATGACTCTGGAGCAAATTGTTCGAGCTGCGGAGAAGATTCTTGGAGTTCCAACTCCGGCCGAAAAGGAGTGGAGGAAAAAACTAGTGGGTAGTTGGGAGCGGCTCAACCGAGTATGGGGCGTACTCGGAGTCGCACCCCTTCCTCTTCCGGACTGGGTACCTTCCGAACAAGGGCCGAAGAAGAGGAAAGCGAAAGCTGGGCCTTTAGCCTGACTTGCCCCATCAAGAAGCCTCTGTTGCTGAAGGCGGAATCAAAGTTCCAGCTGAACAGGCTTCGATTCCGGACGAAGTGGTAGCTGTTGCTCCCAGGGAGGCTCTAGTAATCAACCATTCGGTTCCAGCCACTAAGTCCGATGACGACTTCGAAGTGGCCTTCGATCCTCCAAGTAGCCCCGTGCTCCTCCGCCGACAGGACTTCGGAGGTAAACTTCACTTGAACTGCATTTTCTTTACCCTGCAAAATTATGCATTACGTAATACCTTTGTTTTGGTAGGGTCCGCTCCCATGGAGGTGACTGCTCCCGAAGATACTGCTCTGGGGACCTCAACATCTCCGGGGTCAGTTCCAGAAGCTGCCCAGATAGGACGTGGAAAAGGTAAAGGCAAAATGGACCCCTTTCCTACTCCGAACTCAGGATTAACTTTGTCTGAATCAACAGACGGAGGTCAATCTACGGAGGGGGGCCAGTCCACCGAGGTTTCCAGAGATGCAGCGCAGCGCTCTGATCCTTCACCAAATGAAGACGATCAAAAGGCTCTGTCCATGCTCCCCCTCCTAGCTCCTTTTTTGGAGAAAAGGACCGGACTTCGGGCCCTGATAGAGCCTTTGGATCGAGCCAACCGTGAAGTTGGGGAGATGGACCTAGTAGCCATACTTAGCGAAGCTGAGGGTTCGGAGCTCAACACAGCCTTGGAACGGGCAGCGTACCGGGTATGAAGTATCTGCAAAACAAAATTAATTTCAACTTATGAATAATTCCTCACCTTGCTTTTTCTCTTCGCAGCAAATAGTTTTGGCTCGAGCTACAGCCGTCTCGAATGAGCGTGGAAGCCTTCGTCTTCAGGAGAGGATTACTGCTCTCCAGAGGAGTCTTGACGGCTCCAAAGTTCGAATTTCCAGCTTAGACGAAATGGTTGCAGCGGAGACAAGGGCCAGACTTGGTCTGGAGGCTGCAAATAAGAAGCTCGAAGCCAAACAAATCGTGCTTTAGGCCGAGATAGAGAAAATGCGGGCAGAGCATACAATGGCGGGGGCTGAGCTAGTTAAGCTTCAAGAGGAGAAGGCTAAAGCCACGGAGGAAGCCAGCAACCTGTTTAGCTAGAAGAGTTCTTTGGCTACGGAGACAGCTAGACTATCTGCTATGGTAGATGAGCTAACTTCGTCAAGGGATGCTTTAATTGAAGATAAAGTGAAGTCGGAGAAGGTGGCAGTGGAGGTCATGATTAATCTTCTAGGTGTTCTAGAGTACTTCGGTACTCTTTGGACACTACCTTCGAGTAACAACGTCCCCTTGCTGCGATGGCTAAAGATGATCCAAGGAGCAGTGAAGATGATGAAGACAACAGGTATTCGTTATGGAGAACTCTTCGGCCAAGTATCTGCTCTTGAAGTACTTCGCTATTACGAAGATCTAGGGGTATCAGTAGCACCAGATTCGTGGGCGACTCCCATTACCTTCGACGACAACAAACTTCTAAACCCTTCCGAAGATGTGGCCGCAGCTTGGCAAGCCTTTCAAGCTTCATGGAGAGCCGAAGGTCGAACAACGATCAAGGCTTGGATCGATGAAGGGCATCGCCAAAAACAAGCTCGGTCTCAAGCTTCGAGCAGCCAGCCTCCGCCGGACCCGCAGGTTTAGCTTTGTTTGGGGATCCGAATATGTAAAAATTAAGCTTTCATATATTATGAATGAAAACTTATTTATCATATTTTTAGGCTTCTCAACCTTGTATGGATGATGTCGAAGTATTAAATGTTACTGAAGAACTCCGCCTGCTATGGGCTACCTTCGATCTTTTAAAACTTCACAAACAACCTCGATTTTGATTCCTCGAGAAAGCTCCGGTGCAATTGCGTCCGAAATATGTAAAGATATATTATCTTATATTAAAGAGGAAGAAAAAGAAGTTAACTTGGAAGCTTCGTCTTTTGAATACGTTGAATGGTCCGAAGACGAGGGTATTTCTGAAGAACAAGGAAAGAAACCTGAAGAACTTCGGAGCTAGGAAAGAAGCCCCGAGCGACTTGGAACTTGGGCTGAACTTCAACAAGAACAAAAAGATTTTCGAGCTTCGAAGAGAGGAAGAAGAATTAAAAGTAAAGTTATCAGGACTCCCGGCTCTGGAACTAGTAGTTCCGGCTATAGTGATAGGTCTAGAGATCGAAGGGGTCTTCGATTCCTTCTTTGAATAGACACGGATTTTTCTTAATGTAATGTAACCTGTTCGAATAATAAAGATTGATTTTTAAAATTGTCTCCCTACTTCCCATCCCCTCTTTGGGCGTAAGCAACTTCGAAGTGTACTCGAAGACGGTTAGGCGCAAAGAAAAAACTTAGGAGTACAATCTTGGAGGCTCGGAGCCCCTCAGCAACTTAAGGATTCATTGAAATCTTACAAAACGTCTTGGACTATTTGGGGTCTGAAAACTGGTAACTTAGTACCTTTTGTTTGAAAGAAGTCACTTTGGACTAATTTCACGGACACTTTGGATCCAAAACGATTGGTCACTTTGGACTCTTTTCATAGATATTCGAAGCTTATCAGCTCAAACTCTGTTTTGTTTTGGCCTCCTTCGGCTCTTTTTACGAATGCTATCAAACCGGTGGTTTGGAATTCGCAGTGGTCTCCTTGGACTCTTTATACGGATGCTTTCAAGTCGGAGCTTGGAATCCGCATTATTTGGTCTCCTTCGACTCTTTTTATGGATGCTTTCAAGCCGGTGGAATGGAATCCGTTTTTCAGTGACTTTCCCACCTCGTCGGAAGCTTCGAACCAGTGGTTCGAAGTCCGAAAAATTGGTTCAAATTAACGACACTTCCCTCCAAGCCAACTTCGTTCTTCCAGTGTGTCCACTAGAAGTAAGAAGTGTTTGAGAGGTAGGCATTATCTGAACCATGAACTTTATTAATTCAGAAGGTGTTTACAAATGGTTACAAGGAGCCCCTATGCGAAATATCTCTTTAAGTGCTCCACATGACATGTATGCGTTAACTCTTCGCCTTCTAAATTATCTAACTTAAAAGAACCAGGGCGTCCTAAGCAGAGATGACCCGACTATAATGCTTATTCCCTAATTTCCCTGGTGCTATAATGCTTCGCACAACAAGATGACCCGGCTTAAGTTCATTAAGCTTATCCTTCGGGTCAAACCAAGTCTTCGTCTGCTGCTGATACTTTGACAAATTGGCGACAACTCGAAGTCTTGTTTCTTCTGTTAAATCAAGCAAAGTTTGTCTTTCTGCTTCTATTTTTGTTTCGGTGCTACGAAGGGATCCTCCTTTAAGCTCCGTTGGCATCATAGCTTCATCTTCGAATAATAGTCTGAAAGGAGTGAAACCCGTGGACCTTGTTTAAGTGGTCCGAATGGACCATAGAATCTTCGGGAGCTCCTCGGTCCACAATCCTTTTGCCAATCCCACTATTCTTCGATTCAATCCTGATAAGATATTACCATTGGCTCTTTCGACAGCTCCATTAGACTGAGGATGTCGCACTGCAGCGAAGCATAATTGTCAACTTTGAGCTGCCGAGGCACTCCAAACCGGCATATAATATTCTTCCATAAATAATTTTGTACATTACTCGAAGTGATAGCTGTGAGGGGCTCTGCTTCGACCCACTTGGAAAAATACTCAATTGCTACCACTACGAATTTCAAATTTCCTTTTGCTACTGGGAAGGGGCCAATAAGGTCCATGCCCCATCTGACCATGGGCCACACTGGGGCAATGACTTGAAGAGTTGTTGGGAGATGATGACTTCTTCTCCCCATCCATTGACAACCCTGGCAAGTGTGAACTAAGCTCTCCACATCAGCTACTATTGTAGGCCAATAAAGCCCCTGGCGAAGTGTTTTTCCTGCCAAAGCTCGAGGGGCTAGATGGCTACCACAAAGTCCTTCATGAATTCCTCGGAGAATCTCCTGACCTTTAGCTTGAGATATACATCGGAGCAGAGGGGAACATACTCCGGCCTTTTACAGAATACCGTTGATTATATGATAGTTTCGAAAGCTGCGGCCCTTCAGGCAAAGTTGCTTCTCCTTGCAGCAATTCCATAATTGAACTCTGCCAATCTGTACTTGAAATGCAACGAACTTCAGCAGAAGGAATCTGTGTTACCGAAGGTGAATTGAGCTCTTCGTAAAAAGTTTCTTCTGGAATGTTCATAGCTCCGGCTGCAGCTTTTGCCAGGATATCAGCTTGCATTTTTTCAGCTCTGGGTATACTTCGAAGGGAAATTCCTTTAAATCCTGCTTCAATCTTACGGATCTCTTCCAAATGTTTTGCAATCCGTGGATGATGAACTTGAAAACTCTTATCTACGTGCCCTGCTACAATTTGAGAATCTGTTTTAATAACAACTCTTGTAGCCCCCAAACCACGCGCCTTTCGAAGTCCTAACAAGATTCCTTCATACTTCGCTGTATTATTGGTGGACTTAAAGTTGAGCCTTGCGGAGTACATTGCTCTCTGCCCTGAAGGCGAAATTATTACTGCTCCAACGCCTGCTCCAGATGGTTGGAAAGATCCATCAGAGTATATGGTCCAAATTCCTTCTCTTTGTTTCTCTGGAGCCCATACTGCAGGGGGAGTCCATTCTACCACGAAGTCTGCCAGCACTTGTGATTTAATTGATGTCCTTGCCACGAAGGAGATGCCGAAGGGTGCTAATTCAACAGCCCACTTCCCAATTCTTCCTGTAGAATCCTTTCTTCGGAGCATATCTCCTAAGGGATACGAAGTTGGTACAATCACATTATGTGTTAGGAAATAATGCCTTAACTTCCTCGAAGCCATTATCAGGGCATAGGTAAACTTCTCAAGCTCAGAATATCTTGTTTTTGCTCCGGACAATGCTTCGAATACAAAATAGACTGGATTCTATACCAACTTACCATTGAAATCATCTTCTTTGACAAGGACTGCACTGACAGCGGAGCTAGTAGCCACAAGGTAAAGGAGTAGGCTCTCATCCGCAACAGGCACCGTGAGTGTAGCGAGGTTACTGAGATAATTCTTAATATCATCAAAGCTCTTTTGACACTTTGGTGTCCATGCAAAATCTTCGGACCCCTTCAATGCTTTGAAAATGGGCAAACTTCTCTCCGCAGACCTTGCTAGGAATCTTCTAAGTGCTGCAAGATGACCAGTCAACTTTTGCACTTGCTTCAAATTTTCAGGAGGAGTCATCGTTTGCAACACAGTTATTTTAGTGGGGCTAGCTTCAATCCCTCTGCTTGAAACTAGATACCCTAACAATTTTCCAGCCTGAGCCCCGAAGATACATTTTTTGGGGTTAAGACGGATTCCACATGCCCGAAGGCTATTCAATGTTTCTTCTAAGTATAGGCTATGTTGGTGCTTTAAAGCACTCTTTATTACAATGTCATCCATATAGGCTTCCACATTGCGTCCTATTTGATGACCTAGAGCCTTAAAAATTAACCTCGAAAAGGTTGCCCCGACATTTATCAAGCCAAAGGGCATTCTTATATAGCAGAAGACTCCCGAAGGAGTTAAAAAGCTTGTTTTGATTTCATCTCCGTGCTTTAGCCAGATTTGATGATAGCCGGAAGACGCGTCAAGGAAGCTTAATAATTCCGAACTAGCGGTGGAGTCAACCAATTGATCAATTCGGAGCATGGGGCATGCTTTATTCAAAGATGTAAAGTCAATACACATGCGCCATTTCCCAGAAGATTTCTTCCTGACAAAGACTGGGTTGGCTAGCCACTCCGTATGATCTACTTCTCTGATAATCCTAGCCTTCCGCAACTTTTCCACTTCATCTTTAGCAAGGATGGCTCTCTCCGCAGATAGCTTCTGGAGTCCTTATCGGAAAGGTCGAGCCCTCGGGTTCACAAGTAAACTATGCTCAATAATATCACGACTGACTCCGGTAATGTCCTCATCAGACTAGGCAAAGACATCTAAATTTTCTTCAACTACTTTTTCTAACGAAGTAATTACTTCTAAGGGCAAATCTTTGCCGAACTGAAATGAATAGTCTTTGTTGTCTTTAACAATAACCTTCGTTATAATCTCCCCTTCAGGGCTTGGCCTTGGGAAGGACTTCTTCGAAGGTTTGCTTGAAGCAGAAATATCCTCCGGGTTGCCTTGCACGCTGTTCACCTGCCTCGGGTCAAGAGGAGGGCCATGACCATATTCTGCTCTTCGCGTAGTGGCCTGATCTCCGAAAACAGTGAGCACTCCCGCTTGTGTGGGCATCTTCATACACAGATAATTATGATGCGCCACAGCTCCGAATTGATTCAACATGCCCCTCCCGAAGATAACATTGTATGCATATGGGGCATCCACAACATAAAAAATCACTTCCTCCGTCCTGACCAGTAGCCCCTCTCCGAATGTGACCTCCAGACCTATTTGGCCGAGGGCATCAAGAGGGGGTCCTGCGAAGCCTTGCAGAGGACGAGCTGCTGGGAGAAGATGCTTCCTGGATATACAAAGTTGATCGAAGGCGTGGACGAAGATAATATCTACTGAACTCCCTCCGTCAAGCAGTACTCTCCAGACTTCAGTCCCTGCTATGTCGGCAGTAATAAAAAGTGGATCTGCATGTGGAAACTCTATGCCCGCTGCATCATCTGCGGAAAAAGATATTGGCACATGGGACAATTCAGGCATGGTAGCTGCAGACGAAGAAGTTCTAATATGGCCCACTTCTCGGACATATTCTCTTCTCTTCCTCTTCGACATACTACCAAGAGTACCTCCTCCAGAAATAGGGAGGACTACTCTTTTTCCTCGATCTTGACCATCTTCCTACTTCGGAGGTGGCATAATATTGACCACCGGAGGTTGCCCTGTAGGGTCGAAGTTATCTATACATGCCACAGCCTGGACAGGCTCCGGACGCACCTCGGTCAGAACTCGGTCGGTAGTGCCTCAACCCGAAGTTCTTTCAAGGTAATCGCCTCTTATAGCGAGTATAGACTTACACGCATCAGTTGCGAGACTTCGATTCTCACCATGGACACAACAGAAGAAGGCCTGGGCTTTGCCAGCCAGCTTCCCTAGTGGCCTCCAGCCGCTGGTCTTGCTTCCTAAAGGTTGCGAAGTCTTAGGGGCAAATTTCTACGGAGGTGCAATGTTCAAGACTTCTGAACGAGGATGCTTTTGCCCCCGATGACTGTCATGCTGAACTTCAAAGCTAGGCCCCTGCGAAGGTGTTGATGTCTTCACTTCCAACTTGACTTCTTGCAGGATTGACGGGGTTGCAATAGTTCTCCGAAGCCACCCTTCTTCTGACCTTGCATACTCTTCGAAATAAGACATCAACTGAGCAACAGAAGATATCTATTTCTGGTGAAGTTTATCAAGGAGGCCCCCATGGGTAACTCCCTCTCGAGCTGCATCAACAACGGAGGATGTAGTTAGCCCTCGAATTTGCGACTTCGTATGGGCGAAGAGCTTGAAAAATTGCCTTAAAGTCTCTCCGGGGAGCTGCTTCACCTGGAAAAGACTTCCTGTTGACATTTGGGGTATGAAAGTACCCTAAAAGCCGCTTATGAACTTCTTCCGTAATTGCACCTAGGTTCTGATTGATCCTGGCTTCAGGGACCAGAACCACTACAGTGCCACCCCTTCAAGACCTAGAGGAAAACATTTGGCCATGGTGTCTCGCACTCCTCCACTGGCCTCAATTGTCAATGCATAAGAATGGGAGAACTCCCTAGTGTCCTCGTCTCCAGAATATTTGTAGAGCTTCGAAGTTTTGAACTTAGGATCGAAGCGCTCTTTCTACAGCTCGGGATGCAGCGGAGACTCGCTGTCGAAGGAAGCGTTCTGTGGGGCTTCGGGATAATGAAGTTCATCGTCTTGGGGCACTTAAGGGATGACCGAGGTGGCCTAAGAACGAAGCCTATCTGTGGCTTCTTGCCGCCGCCTCGCTACTTTAGCTTGGAGACTAGCCATTTGAGTGGCCATATCACCAAGACCGTCTTCATCTCCTCTAGAAGGACCTTTCGGGTCTTGAGAACTGTACGCATCAGTCCGAAGTGGAATCTGAGGTGGAAGAGGGACTCTGGCTGGCCAAAGTATGGATGGAGTTGGGGGAGGAAATCCGTATGCTCGAGGAAGGAGAATTCCTTCTAGAGTCTAGGGTGGAGGAATTGCCGAAGATCCTCCTACCTCTACTGTGTTTGAAGATCTTACTCCGGAGGTCCGAGGGGACCTCCGAGTAGGACTACCACCTGAACTCTGCTTGGGAGGCATGGTTTGAGAACTTGGTAGAGAACGAAGTTTTTGGACTAGGTTCCACATGGACGACGCCAACTATTGGCGTAAAAGATTACACTAACAGGTTTCTAAGGATTAGAAACTGACAAACGAAGTGTTTGCGAAGTAAAATATTTTAAGCCTCTGAAGTGGATAATAGCTCAAAACAGTTCAAAGATGTGTATTGAATAACTCAGTATTTGATGATCATTACAGGGTAAAACGGGGGGTATTTATAGTCCAGAACCTTAACGAAAAGACATTTTTACCCCTCTATTACAACCGACAAAGTGGAAACTATTCGGTACCCTTAATAGGGCTAAAATGGTAAAAGACTAATCTAATGACAAAGAAGATAAGCCTTCCATCTTAGCTGGCAAGGAAGCTCTCTGAAGGTTCAATGTTCGAAGATATACTCCGAACTAGAGTTTGCCTCTATCCTTCGAACTTGTTCCAATACACTTCCGGAGTTAGATGTTGTAAACCTTCGATTAAATCACCTGCCTTTGTCTTGTTGCAGTAGTGACCCCAACGATGAAGTATTTCCCCCAACAACGACGTCTTCAGTCGGTTGTCCGTCGCACCGCGGGGACAACTGGACCAGTGTTTTGTGGCCATCATCGTCAAAGTGGGTTACTAGGATGTCCCAATCCCCGAGGGGGTCCCACAAGAGCAGAACCGAGGCGAGCCGTAGAAGAAAGCTGAGGACAGACCTGTCAGTCTGACAGCAACCTCACTGCCGGTCAGACTGCCTTCACCACCCCAGTCTGACCAGCCTACATTGGTCGATCCCACCGGCTGTTTACTGTCATCCAACAATGGCCAGCCCACAATGGCTAGTCCAACCAACAAGGCCCGTTTAGGCCAGCCAAGTAAGGTTGGTCCGACTGATAGGGTACAGGGAGGTACCCCCACTAAACGTAAAGTTATCAAGGCCTACCCGGGTAATTCCCATTTGGCCAAAAATTCTAGGACCAAGTTCATGGCACTTGGCACAAAGCCACAACCTTTGTGCGCATGCCCAGGCATGGCCAAGTCCCTGAAGAGGCGGCTACAGTGTCTTTGAGCCAAATAAATGAGAGAGAAGAAGGCCAAGGATGAGCGAGACATGATTTTTGAGGAGATTCATCCCCGGCCAGTACCCAAGCAGGTATGGAAGCACAAGATAGTTGAGGTGGACAACTCGGCTCCCACTACAAGTGTTGATAATGATGACTTGCTAGAAGACAACTACACACCCATCTCAGAGGGACCACTCCCTCATCCAATGGATGTGAATGTGGTGATGCTTCCCGTTGAGTTTGGTCCACCAGGAGATGAGGCCGAGGTCACTCAATTAAACCTTAGCCCACGTGAAGCTATTTTCTAGAAGCCCGAGTAGTCGTCTCATCACTTGAAGCTCTTGTACGTTCGAGGACACATCGACGACAAGCTGATCTCCAAGATCCTCGTAGACAGAGGAACCACCATCAACCTCGTGATCTACTCTATTTTTAAGAAGCTCGACAAGAATGAGGACTTGATGAAGACCAACCTGATGCTGAACAACTTCAACAATGAGAGCTCTGAGGCCAAGGGCATACTTTCTCTAGAGTTGACGGTGGGCAACAAGACGTTGCCGACAACGGTCTTCGTGTTATATGTGCAAGGTAACTATAGTGTGCTACTTGGGCGTGATTGGATTCACCAAATTGTTGTATCCCGTCTACCTTGCACCAGTGTTTGATCCAATAGGATGGTAATGAGGTGGAGCTTGTGCCAGCTGACACTTCGGCCCAGGTTTCTTTGACCGATTTGTCCATAGACACCATCCATTATAAGGTAGAGTGTCTATCAGGTAGAGACCTTATAGATTACGACTTTGTCATCATATCTAAGGAGAGGTTTGTTCTAGTCTTTGTAAAGCCGGCTGGTGTAGCTCAGCTGTCTCTAAACTAGTGGTCATGTCAGGTAGAAGCAGTCTTTATTATCTAAAGTCTCGTGTAGAGCAATATCGGTCTTCTAAAGATGGTATCGCTGAAGCCATTGATGATTTTAGTGAGGTAGAGAAGTTAGGTCAAGGTTTTGTGTCCGTCGGCCCTTTAGAAGAGGTAGACATAGGAGATGGTAGTATTCCGAGGCCGATTTTTTAAATCAGAATTTAGCAATTTGTGAAAAGGCTGAGGTAATAAAGTTACTTCGGTCGTACATCAATTGCTTTGCGTGGGAGTATAGAGAGATGCTCGAACTTAGCCGCGACCTCGTACATCATCAACTGCCTATCAAACTTGGGTTTAGGCCTTATAATCAGCCTCCTCTTCGTTTTAATTGAGCCGTGTATGACTGAGTTAAAGAAGAGATAGAGCGATTACATAAGGCTTAGTTTATTAGGCCATGCAGGTATGTGGAATGGGTCGCTAACATTGTGCCTGTCTAAAAGAAAGGGAGTGGCAAGATTCGTGTGTGTATTGATTTCATGGACTTGAACAAGGCCACTCTGAAGGATGAGTACCCTATGGCAATAGCTGACATGTTGATCAACGATGCATTAGGACACAAGGTACTAAGTTTTCTTGTTGGTAATGCTGGTTACAATCAAATTTTTATGGTTGAAGAGGATGTTTACAAAACGGCCTTTAGATGTTTTAGTTTTTTCGGCTTGTTTGAGTGTGTTGTGATGACTTTTGGTTTAAAGAATGCTGGCGCCACATATCAACATGCTATGAACTTGATCTTTCATGACTTGCTAGGAGTTATGCTAGAGGTCTATATAGATGATGTTGTAGTCAAATCAGATGTTATGGATAACCATTTAGATGACATGAGAGTTTCTTTTGTAAGGATGCGTCAGTACGGTTTCAAAATGAACCCGCTAAAGTGTTCTTTTGGTGTGTCAGCGGATAAGTACTTAATATTTATGATTCACGAAATATGTATTGATATTTATCCTAAGAGACTTGCGAAGATTAAGAACATTGAAGTGCAAACATGTAAGAGAGATGTGCAAAAGTTGCTAGGAAAGGTAAACTATTTGCGTCACTTTATATCTAACTTGTATGGGAAGATTGATGATTTTGTCTCTATAATTCGGCTAAAGAATGAAGCCGAATTCACTTGGTGGGCAAGTTAGCAATGTGCTTTTGATCGAATCAAGGATTGTTTGTCATCACCACCGGTGGTAAGAGCACCAACGGTCGGGATTATGTTTCGGCTATACGTTGCTGCAGAAGATAGCGTGATAGAAGTTGTGTTGACTCAGGAGGTGGAGGGAAAGGAGTACATCATCACATTCTTGAGTCGCCGCCTGTTGGATGTCGAGATGAGGTACATGTTTTTGGAGCATTTATGTTTATCACTTTATTATACATGTACCAAACTTTGTCAGTATCTTCTATCTGGCACATGTATTGTAACTTGTCAAACCGATGTTATAAAGTAGATGTTGCAAAAGCCGATTCTAAGTGGGACAATCGAAAAGTGGGCTTATGCTTTAATTGAGTACGATTTGGCTTATGAACCCTTGAAAGCTATGAAAGGCCAGGTCATCGCGAACTTTATAATTCATCACCATGTAGATGTCAATTGGAGTAGTGACACAGCTCTAATTGAAATAATACCATGGAAACATTACTTTGATGGTTTAGCTTGCAAGAATGGCCAAGGTGTCATAGTGGTACTCATATCACCTAGTGGTATGAGTTTCGAAACCTCGACCCATTTAGAATTTTCTTGTGCTAATAATCAAGCCAAATATGAATCTTTATTGCTAGGACATGAACTTTTAGATTCCATAAGTGTTAAATATGTTCATGCATATGGTGATTCTCTATTAGCTGTTCAACAAGTAGCTAGAGATGCTCAATGATTTAATTGTTTGTGTTGGCTTAAAGGATTATGCCAGCAGGTTTGAGTGGTTTAAGATGTGGTAAGCTAGATGAATGGGCAGAGCCTCCTGAAGGGATAATAGCTCTTCTATCTTTCTTTTTCAAAAAGATGCCTCTACAATACGAGGGCAAGGTATTTATAGGAAGGGGCCCTATGGGGAAATTACCCTTTAACCTCCGATTTACATTCGTCACTACAGACCCTGCATCCTAGATTTTGTAGTGATACGACGCTACTAGTTGTATACACCTGCCCGAGTAGGGCTAATGGCCACTTGGAGTGACGACGCACGTATTGCCCTAACGTGTGCTTTGTCATGAGCTGATTGCTACAAGGCCCTCATGTCCCATACAACAGGAGTCACTCGGCACTATAGTTGTCACGTATTTTCTTTAGTGGTTGCCATCAAAAGACCACAAAGGCTTGAAGGGTCCCGTATCGAGCCTCCGACACTATTGTCTTTGAGGTCACCTTCGGAGGCCTTGGATCCTTGTGTTGGTCTTCGTTTGGTCCTGGGTGAGGCTTCCTACGCGGCTATCTTCGACATGCCTACGGATCCCTAAAACTGTCTTCGAGGATGCTTGTGGATGCCTTGGATCCTTGCAAGGGCTCTCATCCGGGGGTGTACTCAGTACTCTGGGGTGACCTCCTCACAGTACAATATTCGACGCCAAAGGGCTTCGCATGCACAAGCTTTGAAGCCATCTCCGGGATTCGTGATTATGCCCCTACTCCTGACTGGATTATTTCCTCCCAATAGTAGCCGCTTACATGTGACTCTTCGATTGACCTTCCAATGAGAAACACGACATGCGCAATAAATAAAGTCATAACAAAATTCCAAAGAGTAAGCAAACCTTTCGTCTGGCTTGGGATGCTTTTGAAAGCTAAGAGACTTGACTCGACAGGACCTAGCGACGAGGTGCCTCATCACTTGGGCTCCCGCTCATAGACTCAGGCTCATTGAGCGCCCTTTCATATGCGTCTCGCCGCATCCCCACCTGTTGGCTTCAAGGGGATGCGAACCGGCCCAACGGAGACTTGTCGTGCAAGCCTCAGGCTTCTATAAAAGGCAGTGGTCCCCTATCATCATTGAGTCCCCTACTCGTGTCTAGCTCTTCCTTCCCTACCGTTTGTCACTTCCTAGCCCCTACACTCGACCATTTGCTTTTTCTCCATGCAGACTTGCATTCCTGGGAAGATGACGATGAAAAAGAGCACTATTCCTGCTTTGGATTCCCACTCCATCTAGCGGCGGCCACAGCAGGCGGGGCGCCGAGTTCTGCAAAAGCTGGCGGCCCTCGAGACCTGCGGCCACCCTCTGATAAGTTCATCGACCAGACCCTAGTTCTGGTGAGAGATCTATCTGCACAGAGGAGTCAGTGATGAATGCAATAAAAGATCGTCTCGAACCTGGCGTCGAGGCGAGGCTTCCTGGAGAGAAGGCCATCCCTGAGCCGTGTGAAGAAGAAGTAGTCATCTTCGAGGCCTTCTTTGAGGCTGGACTCGGGTTCCTTTCTTCGGGACTCCTTTGGAGGTCCCTCATTTCTATAATGTGGACTTGTTGCAGCTATCTCCGAATGTCATCGCCATCTTGGCCGTCTTTGAGTGGGCCATGAGGGCGGAGGGTTGTAAGAGGAGGGCCAAGGTATTTGCGAAGATGCACGATGCCAGCTGCCAACCGAAGAAGCGATACAAGCCGAACAACTCCTCAATTTCCAGCTCCGAAAGGAGCACACGGACTCCTTTCTCACGAAGGACATCAACGAGCGGTGGTACTTGTCGATAGCAAAAAATGGAATTAAATGTTAAGATTGTCAAAATATCAATTTTGGTAATTTGGGCCGAAAATACACATGTCCCAGGTTGGGTCGAAGCCCTACAGGGCTGAAGGCCCACCAGGCTATGGGCTTCGGAAGATTCTAGCAAGCCTGCAGCCTTCGGCCTGAAGGCCTTCGAAGGCCCACTCCGCCGAAGCTTCGGCACGAGGAGCAGGCTTTGGCGTGCCTGGCCAAACACCCACTTCGGGTAGAGATAGAGATTGAGTCCGATTTTTGACTAAGTCCTTTTCCACGCGTTGTTAAGCCAAATTATACTAGATTAGACTTAGAGATTAGAAGTCTAGCCTCTATAAATATAGGGGTGAGGCCGGTTCAGAACCCCCGAACACAATCAACACAAAGCCCTAGCTTTGAACCGTACTTTTATTTTAACTTTACTTTCCGCACTATTCGTGGGTTTGTCTGGAAGCCCTCCACCGACCACTTCAGAAGAGTGGTAATCCTTGTTAATTCATTGGTGAATTATTCGTAATCTATATCTATGTAATAGATTGCTATCGTCTTGTTACTTTGCCTATGAATATCTGCTAATCTGCGTAACAGATTGCTACCTTCGCCCCAGTGCAACACTTAGCAGAATTTGGTCTTCAGGCCGCATTAGTGCTTGATATTTATTCTGTTGCGGGTTTCTACATTCGGAGCCACTTCACCGGTGGTATCCGGAGCCATGGGATTGGTTTCGGAGATGCCAAAGCACCCCTCGGCGGAACTACTACTTCGACTACCTGTGAAGGACCGTCACGCTGTTGTCGGTTTGACCAAGTCCTGCACATCGACACGCTTCGCAACATGCTTCATCACGACAAGATTCGCCACGCTCATACCCCACGTCAGATGAATTCAATCCCGCACGTTGCGTCTAAGTTATTTTACTATACCGAAAACTTCTTGCCGAGCCCCGACCGTTCGGAGGTGATTGTCACGTCAAGATCTGTTCAGAGTCCGTCTTCACCCAGATCAGCCCGAACGCCGAAGGTGCCTATCGGCAGGATACTTCGCATTAGACGTTGAAGGTATCCTTCGGCAATACCCTTCACACTGTACACTTCAAATCAGTAAAGCTCCGCTCGGCTTGCTGATTTGTTCTGTTTAATATATTTCTTTCGGCTAATTGGATCATTTTGTGTGATCTGATTACCTGGCGACTCCACCCCCTTACCACAGTTAAGGGTAGTTGGAATGCGACATCGGTGTTGTGTTACGCATAGGATTGTCCCAAAGTATCCACACACTTTTGGATCATCGAACTAACCCAAGTGTGGGGGCACGTTTTTGTGTCAACACACTTTTTGCTGACACCGCTGGGCAATACTACGCCAACATGATGGGTACATCTATGTCGGCCGCCAGTACGTCTACAATGACTACTACGTCTACACCGCCAATGGATCCCACGGGAGGCGCGGATATCGACAACCGCAACATCATGGCTCCTACCCATGAAGATATTCCCGCAGAAGACCGAGCAGAGATCGAGGCAAAAATGAAGGCACTCTAGGACCTGATGCTTGGGAGCTACATCAAGACACGTGCGGGCTTCATCAAGCCCGACATTAACGTCCCCGACCTTTCTCGGATCTAGGTAACACTGGTATCGCCTCGTTTATCTTCTTTAGAGATAGAGCAGAAAATAACCGCATCAGTAGATCAAGCCATTAACGCTTCGCTAGCCAACCGTTTTGATTCTGCAGTGAGCTCTCAAGTAGAGGCGACACTTAGAAGGTTCGGCTTTACTAAGGACGTGCCATCAGCCCCTATTGCTATAAAACCTCTGATAAGTCACATTTATAGTAGAACTGACGGTAGTACTGGCAAAACCATTACGTCTTTGGCCTTAATACCAACGACCGAGACAAGTCATTATGCTCACCATGCGCTGCTTCCACTTACGCCAGTGCCAGCTTTGCCCACAAGCGCGTAGACCCAAACACATTGTGCAGCTATCGCATGAGGAAGAAACCCATGGCTGACACGCCGACATCCCACCATGTATCACGGCCCAGCATGAGAGACATGCACAGGCAGCGGGTGAGGATGACGACATTGAGGAGCAGATCTACGCACTGTTTAGGGAGTGCACCGGCTTTGTGCCAAGCGGTCAAGCTAGGGTTTATCGGAAGCCATACCCCCATCATTTTGATACAATACCTTACACTGATAGCTATAGAGTCCCTGAATTCACCAAGTTCGACGGTGAGGGTAGCAAAACCACACTAGAGCATGTTAATCAATTTTTAGCACAGTGTGGAGAAGCTAGTGGGTCGAACGCTTTAAAGCTCAGACTATCTTCTCTCTCACTATCCGGCACCGCTTTCACTTGGTTTTCTGCTCTTCTGTTGAACTCCATCCAAACGTGGGCTGAATTAGAGCAAAAATTCCATGACTACTTTTAAACGGGTGAAACAGAACTTAGGCTTTCATACTTGACGTTGGGTAGACAAAATTTGGCGAGAGCATCTCTGAGTATATCAAGCGTTTTAGGGATACCAGAAACCGATGGTTTAGTCTTAATATTTCAGAGAGGGATTTGGCGGCTCTAGCTTTTAGCGGGTTGTGTTTTGAGATTAAGGAGAGACTAGACAACTAGCACTTTTTAGAAGTTAGCCAAGTCTCGCAATAGGCTCTGGTCCAGGAAGGCTGAGCTAAAGATTAAAAGTTTATAAAAACATTTAACAAGACTAGAGCTAAAATCCACATCATGGAGCACTCCAACGAGGAGGAATCAGAAGAGGAAGAGGATTCGACCGACATGTACGCGGCCGAATGTGTTTGGAACGCTAAGAGAAAGCCCGTTACGGCCGTCTCCCACCAAGAATCGGCCTAGCAAGGTAAAATACTCATTTGATATAACTAAGTGTGATAAAATATTTGATTTCCTCTCAAAGAACCAGCTTCTCAGATTGCCTAAAGGCCAAGTCATTCCATCTTCCGACGAGTTAATGGAACATCCATACTGTAAGTGGCATGATTCGCATTCGCATTATACTAATGACTTCAATGTTTTTCGACGACAGGTTCAATCGGCCATACAAGAAGGACGATTGAAGATAGACCACAATCCAAAGATGAAGCTAGATAAGGATCTCGTTCCCGTCAACTCCATCGATCTCGACGAGAAGAGAGTGTTGATTCGGCCAGAACAAGCTGAGTCAACTAAGGGGAAGGCAGTGATTGTTGGAGAACAACGCACACGCACACTCATACCTAAAAATCCTAAAGTAGGAGTGTGGAAGAAGAATATTAGCACATCTCCTTCAGCTAGGGCTCGCAAGAGGCCTGTTGGCGTAAAAGATTACGCTAACAGGTTTCTGAAGATTAGAAACTAACAAACGAAGTGTTTGCGAAGTAAACTATTCTAAGCCTCCGAAAGGATAATGACTTAGAATAATTCGAATGTGCGTATTGAATAACTTGTATTCGGTCCCTATTACAGGGTAAAACGGGGGGTATTTATAGGCCCAAACATTAAGGAAAAGACCTTTTTACCCCACTATTACAACCGATATAGTGGAAACTATTCGGTACCCTTAATAGGGCTAAAATGGTAAAAGACTAATCTAATGAGAAAGAAGATAAGTCTTCCATCTTAGCTGGCAAAGAAGTTCTCGGAAGAGTCTTAGTTCGAAGATATACTCCGAACTAAAGCCTGTCATCATACTTCGAACTTGACTTAATGCATCTTCAAAATTATATGTTGGAAGGCTTCGTCTTAATCACCAGTTTTTATCTCGTCATTGCAATAACCCTGAAGATGAAATGTTTTCCCCCAACAGTAGCCCCTCGAATACGCTTCTCCGCTACATCTGTAATGTTAGGAGAGCAGTATACGCAAGAAAAATAATCATGCGTAGGGGTTAGCAAATTTAAACCACCTCCGAACTACGTGGAGATGTAAACTTTGAATCAGTTTTTAATAAAATTACTTTCGAAGTAACATAGAACTAACTCGAAAAGTCTGAAAGTCTTTTTAGACTTAGAAGAAATAGCCGTTAGCTTCTTTCTTCTAACGGAAGTTACAGAATGCTTTAATTTCGGAGCAAAGTAACGGTTGGAAATATGAAACGACACAGGCAAACGGTAAAAAATCAGGGTGTGGGCTATAAATAGAAGGCCCAAACCCTTCTTGAGTACCTTTTCACTGCTTTCGTGCAAACAAGCCATCACCCGAGCCCTAGCCGCCATTTTTCCTCTGAAGCAATCCACAAAATCCAATGGTGAAAACTAGTTTCAAAGGTCCTAGAGCGACTTCAACCTTGGCTTGGCAGCAAGCTGCTGCGGCGGCAGCGGCTGCATCATCGGCGACGGCAACTCCAAATCCTTCAGCCAAAATGTCGGCCCCCAAGACCTATTTCCAGCATCGACGAAGTATACGGACCAGTCTTATCAACTGGGGCCGTCAACCTGCAGAAGGGAATCGCTTGCGGCTGCAGTAGAAGGCAAAATTAGTTCGGGGGTGATGATTCGCAAACCTGGGAAGGAAATCATTCTGTCACCGAGACCCAGAGAAGTGGTCATCTTTGAAGCCTTCTTCGAAGCTGATTTGGGGCTTCCGGCGGTAGACTTCTTGGCGGAAGTATTAGACTTGTTCCACGTCCCCCTCCCCCAACTTTCTTCGAGTGCGGTAGCACGCCTTTCCATCTTCGAATGGGCGTTGTGAGCCGAAGGTTGTGAAGGAAGGGCGGAGATCTTCGCAGCACTGCATAGAGCTTCATGCCAACCGAAGACCTTCGTAGGCCCCGGAGGTGAAAAGATGGTAAAAGCCTTCGACAACTTCGGAGCCAATTCCAGGAGCCACTCAGATGGGGCCTGGAAAAGGCAAAGGGAAGATGGACCCCCTCCCTGCTCCGAGCTCAGGATCAACTTCGTCTAAGTCAACAGATGAGAGCCAATCTACTGAGGGGGGTCAGTCTCCCGGGGCTCCGAAGACCACAGCTCAACACTCCGGGCCTTCGCCAAACGAAGATGACAAACAAGCCTTAAGCATGATCCCCCTTATAGCTCCTTTCTTAGAGTGAAGAACTGGGCTTCGGACTTTGCTCGAGCCTTTGGATCGAGCTAGTCGCGAAGTTGGGGAGACGGACTTGGTGGCCATCTTGAGTGGGGCGGAGAGGTCGGAGCTTAATGCTGCCATGGAAGGCGCAGCATACCAGGTACGAAGTATCTGCAAAATAGAATCAAATTTAGATACAAATAATTGCTCACCTCGACTTTTTCTTTTCGCAGCAAACAGTCTTGGCTCGAGCTGCGAATATCTCCAACGAACGTGGGAACATTCGCCTTCGAGAGGAGAATGCAACTATTCAACGAAATCTGACTATCTCCGAAGGTCGAGTGGCCCACATGGACAACATGGTTTCAACGGAACACAGGGCCAGACAAGGCTTGGAGGCTATGAACAAGGAGCTCGAAGTAGAAAAAATTGTGCTTCGAGCAGAAATTGAAAAGATGCGGGCGGAGCACGCTACTGCTGGGGCCGAGCTTGTTAGGCTCCGAGAAGAAGCTAGCCAGCTACTGAATCACAAGAATTCTTTAACTACGGAAGCGGCTAGGCTCTCTAGAGTTATAGAAGAGCTAACTTCGATGAAGGATGCGTTAATTGAAGATAAGATGAAGTCTGAGAAGGTAGCTGCGGAGGTCATGGATCAATTGCTAGGCATTCTGGAGTACTTCGGTAGTACTGTGACGCTTCCTTCGGATGACAACATCTCCCTACTGCGCCGGTTGAAAAGGATTCAAGGAGTAGCGAAGCAAATGAAGACAGCAGGCATTCGTTACGGAGAAATCTCCGGACAAGTGGCTGCTGTTGGTCTACTTGGTTATTACGAAGATTTGGGCCGATCAATAACTCCGATCAAACTTCATGGAGAGCCGAAGGTCGTTCTGCGATCAAGGCCTGGATTGACGAAGGACAACGCCAGAAGCAGGCTCGGTCCCAAGCTTCGAGCAGTCATCCTCCTCCAAGCCCGCAGGTTTAGAATTACCTTAGGATCTTCAACTATGTAAAGCACTACGCTTTGTACATTTATGAATGAAGATTTGTTTATCATGTTTTTAGGCTTTGCCTCATATGGAAGATGTCGAAGTGTTAGATGTTAACGACGAACTTCGCTTATTATGGGCTACCTTCGAAATCTTAAAACTTCACAAGCGCCCTCAATTTCTAGTTCCTCGAGATAGTTCCGGAATGATTACGTTCGAAATAAGCAAAGATATATTATCTTGCATTAAAGAGGAAGAAAAAGAAGTTAACTTGGAAACTTCATCTTCTGAAGACATTATATGGTCCGAAGACGAAGATGAAGCTCAAGGTAAAAAGCCTGAAGAACTTGGAAGCTGGGAAAGGAGCCCCGAACAGCTTCGAACTTGGGCCGAGCTTCAGCAAGAACAAAAAGACTTTAGAGCTTCGAAGGGAGGCAGGAGAGTTAAACGCAAAGTTGTTAGGACTCCCGGCACTGGAACTAGTCGTTCCAACCCTAGCTCTAGAGATCGAAGAGGTCTCCGATTCCTTCTTGGTATAGATACCAATTTTTCATGATGTAATCATATTTGTTCGAATAATAAATATCGATTTAAAATTGTCTCCCTATTTATTAGCCCCTCTTTGGGCGTAAGAAACTTCGAATTGTATTCAAAGATGGTTAGGCACAAAGAAAACTTAGGAGTACAATTTTTGGGGTTCGGAGCCCATCAGTAATTTAAAGATCGAATAAAATCTTATAAAATGTCTTCGACTGTTTGTAGTCTGAAGGTTGGCAACTTATTACCTTATGTTTTTGCAAGAAATCACGTGAGATAACTTTCCGGATACTTTAGTGTCTTAGATAATTTGTCACTTTGGACTTTCTTAACAGACATTCAAAGCTCATGGCTCAAACTCTATTTTGTTTTGGCCTCCTTCGGCTCTTTTTTGCGAATTTTGTCAAACCAGTGGTTTGGAGTTCGCAGTGGTCTCTTTAGACTCTTTTTACGGATACCTACAAGTCGGTGGCTTGGGCTCCGCATCATTTGGTCTCTTTGGACTCTTTTTACGGATACCTACAAGATGGTGGCTTGGGCTCCGCATCATTTGGTCTCTTTGGACTCTTTTTACGGATGTCTTCCAGCCGGTGGCTTGGACTCCGCATTCTGTGGTTTTCGGGCTCTTTTACGGATGTCTTCAAGCCGGTGGCTTGGACTCCGGATTATGTCAGCCCACCACCTCGGAAAATATGATTCAAATTAATGACACTTCCCTCTCAGTCAACTCCGCGGTTCCAGTGCGTCCACACGGAAGCTGAAAGTTTATGAGGGGTAGGCATTATCTAAACCATATGCTTTATTGATTCGAAAAGTGATTACACATGATTACAAGGAGCCCTTATGCGAAGTATCGCTTTAGGTGCTCCGCATGCCAAGTATGTACTAACTCTTCACCTTCCAAATTAGCTAGTTTAAAAGAGCCAGGACGGCCTGAACGAACAATTAAGTATGGACCTTCCCATTTATTTCCTAATTTTCCTGGCGCTATGATGCTTTGTAAAACGAGATGACCCGGTTTAAGCTCATTGATCTTAACCTTCGGGTCAAACAAAGCCTTCGTCTGCTGATGATACTTTGATAAATTGGCTACAGCTCGAAGTCTTGTCTCCTCTGTTAAATCTAGCGAAGCTTGTCTTTCTCCTTCAATCTCCGGTTCGGTGCTGCGATGTGATCCTCCTTTGAGCTCCGTTGGAGTCATAGCTTCATCTCCGAATAGCAATCTGAATGGAGTAAAACCTGTGGACCTTGTTTGCGTAGTCCGAATGGACCATAAAATCTTCGGAAGTTCTTCGGTCCACAGTCCTTTTGCTAATCCTACTATCCTTCGATTTAGCCCTGACAAAATATTTCCATTGGCTCTTTCTACAACTCCATTAGACTGAGGATGTCTCACTACAGCAAAACATAACTGGATGCCTAGATCTTCGCAAAACTTTTTGAAAGGTTCTGCATCGAACTGTGTTCCATTATCAACTGTGAGTTGTCTAGGCACTCCAAACCGGCAAATGATACTTTTCCAAAAGAATTTCTGTACATTGTTCGAAGTGATAGCTATTAAGGGCTCTGCTTCTACCCACTTAGAAAAATATTCAATAGCTACCACTGCGAACTTTAAATTTCCCTTAGCTACTGGAAAGGGACCAATCAAATCCATACCCCATCTGGCCATAGGTCATACCGGAGCAATAACTTGAAGAGTTGTTGGTGGGCGATGACTCCGTTGACCCATCCACTGACACCCTTGGCATGTGCGGATTAAGTTCTCCGCATCTGCTACTATCGTAGGCCAATAAAGCCCCTGGCGAAGTGTTTTCCCTGCCAAAGCTCGACGGGCCAGATGGATACCGCAAAGCCCTTCATGAATATCTCGAAGAATATCTTGGCCTTCGGTTTGGGATATACATCGGAGTAAAGTGGAACATACTCCGGCCTTGTATAAAATACCGTTGATTATTTGATAATTCCTAGCCCCGAGTTTCAATCTTGAAAACTGTGGCTCTTCAAACGAATTTGCTCCTCCTTGCAAAAGTTCCATGATTGAATTTCTCCAATCTGTACTTGGAATGCAAAGAATCTCTGCGGATGGAATTTGTGGCACCGAAGGTGTATTAAGTTCATCATAAAAAGCTTCTTCGGGTATATCCAAAGCTCTGGCTGCAACTTTCGCTAAGATGTCCACTTGCATATTTTCTGCTCTAGGTATACTTCGAATAGAAATTCCTTTAAATGATGCTTCGATCTTTCGGATTTCTTCTAAGTACTTTGCAAGTTGCGGATGTAGGACTTGAAAACTCTTGTCCACGTGTCCTGCTACAATCTGAGAATCTGTTTTAATAACAACTCTTGTAGCCCCTAGAGCACGTGCCTTGCGAAGTCCCAACAGAATTCCTTCATACTCCGCTGTATTATTGGTAGACTTAAAGTTTAGTCTTGCGGAGTACAAAGCCTTTTGCCCTGAAGGCGAAATTATCATGGCTCCGACAACTGCTCCAGATGCTTGAAAAGCTCCATCGGAGTAAATAGTCCAAATTTCTTCGCTTGGCTTCTCTGGAGCCCATATTGCAGGGGGAGTCCACTCTGCTACTAAGTCAGCTAATACTTGCGACTTAATTGTTGTTCTTGCTAGGAAAGATATGCCGAAGGGTGCTAATTCAACAGCCCACTTCCCAATTCTTCCAGTGGAATCCTTACTTCGGAGCATATCTCCCAGAGGATACGAAGTTGGTACCACAACATTATGTGCCAAAAAATAATGCCTTAGCTTCCTCGAAGCCATTATCAGAGCATGAACGAATTACTCAAGCTCAGAATATCTTGTTTTTGCTCCGGACAAAGCTTCGGACACAAAGTAAACTGGATTTTGTACCAACTTCCCGTTGACATCAATCTCTCTGACAAGAACTGCGCTGACAGCAGAGCCAGTAGCCACAAGGTAAAGGAGTAGGGTTTCGTCCGCACTAGGCACCGTGAGTGTAGCAAGATTACTGAGATACTCTTTAATATCTTCGAAGCTTTTCTGACACTCTGGTGTCCATGCAAAATTTTCGGACCCTTGCCAAAAACCTTCTAAGTGCTGCCAAACGACCAGTCAACTTTTGCACTTGCTTTAAATTTTCCGGAGGAGCCATCTTCTGTAGCGCAGTTATTTGAGTAGGGCTAGCTTCAATCCCTCTGCTTGAAACTAAATACCCTAACAACTTCCCAGCCTTAGCTCCGAAGATACATTTCTCGGGGTTAAGACGAATCCCACATGCCCGAAGGCTATTAAATGTTTCTGCTAAGTCTAGGCTATGTTGGTGCTTTAAAGCACTCTTTATTACAATATCATCCATATAGGCCTCCACATTGTGACCTAATTGATGACCTAGAGCCTTAGCAACTAACCTCGAAAAAGTAGCCCCAACATTTCTTAAGCCAAAAGGCATTTGATGAGGACATCACTTCACATGATACACACATGGAGCCTCCACCTACAATTCAATTACAAGGATCAATCACACGCGCCCGTGCCCGTCGCTTGAACCATGAGGTTAATTCTTTCCTTAGCAACTATGTTAATATTTGTTTGGACGGGATGCTACTGAATACTAGTGATATTTTGTTGCTTAGGAACATGGGAGATGGAATAGAAGAGTTGGAGTTGAAGACGGAGTCGCACGGATGATTTGAAGTCAAGAAATCGCTGGTTCGGACTACATCGACCACCATGCACCAGAATGGGCATAACTTCCTCATACGAAGTCCGATTGGCGCGTTCTTGGACTTTTTGGAAAGCTAAGGAAGGAATTAACCTCATGGTTCAAGCGACGGGCACGAGCGCGTGTGATTGATCCTTGTAATTGAATTGTAGATGGAGGCTCCATGTGTGTATCATGTGAAGTGATGTCCTCATCAAATGCCTTTTGGCTTAAGAAATGCCGGGGCTACTTTTTCGAGGTTAGTTGCTAAGGCTCTAGGTCATCAACTAGGTCACAATGTGGAGGCCTATATGGATGATATTGTAATAAAGAGTGCTTTAAAGCACCAACATAGCCTAGACTTAGCAGAAACATTTAATAGCCTTCGGGCATGTGGGATTCGTCTTAACCCCGAGAAATGTATCTTCGGAGCTAAGGCTGGGAAGTTGTTAGGGTATTTAGTTTCAAGCAGAGGGATTGAAGCTAGCCCTACTCAAATAACTGCACTTCAGAAGATGGCTCCTCCAGAAAATTTAAAGCAAGTGCAAAAGCTGACTGGTCGTCTGGCAGCACTTAGCAGGTTTTTGGCAAGGTCTGCGAAGAGAAGTTTGCCCATATTCAAAGCATTGAAAGGGTCCGAAGATTTTGCATGAACACCGAAGTGTCAGAAAAGCTTCGAAGATATTAAAGAGTATCTCAGTAATCTCGCTACACTCACGGTGCCTACTGCGGACGAAACCCTACTCCTTTACCTTGCAGCTACAGGCTCTGCTGTTAGCGCAGTCCTTGTCAGAGAAATGGATGTCAACGGGAAGTTGGTACAAAATCCAGTTTACTTTGTGTCCGAAGCATTGTCCGGAGCAAAAACAAGATATTCCCAGCTTGAGAAGTTCGTTTATGCTCTGATAATGGCTTCGAGGAAACTAAGGCATTATTTTTTAGCTCACAATGTAATTGTGCCAACTTCTTATCCTTTGGGAGATATGCTCCGAAGTAAAGATTCCACTGGAAGAATTGGAAAGTGGGCAGTTGAATTAGCACCCTTCGGCATATCCTTTCTGGCAAGGACAGCAATCAATCGCAAGTCTTAGCAGATTTTGTAGCAGAGTGGACTCCCCCTGCAACGTTGGTTCCGGAGAAGTCAAGTGAAGGAATTTGGACTGTTTTTTCTGATGGGGCTTTCCAAGGATCCGGAGCAGGTGTTGGAGCAGTTCTAATTTCACCTTCAGGGCAAAGTGCAATGTACTCCGCAAGACTCAACTTTAAGTCTACCAATAATATAGCGGAGTATGAAGGGATTTTACTGGGACTCCGAAAAGCACGTGCTCTAGGGGCTACAAGAGTTGTTATAAAGACAGATTCTCAAATAGTAGCAGGGCACGTAGATAAAAGTTTTCATGTTCGGCATCCACAGCTTGCAAAGTATTTAGAAGAAATTCGTAAGATCGAAGCACAATTAAAGGGTATTTCAATTCAGAGTATACCAAGAACAGAAAATGTGCAAGCGGACATCTTAGCAAAAGCTGCAGTCGGAGCTATGGATATACCAGAAGAAGCTTTTTATGAGGAGCTCAGTACACCTTCGGTGCCACAAATTCCCTCCGCAGAGATTCTTTGCATTCCAAGTACAGATTGGAGAAATTCGACCATGGAACTTTTGCAAGGAGGAGCAAATTCATTTGAAGAGCCACAATTTTCAAGATTGAAACTCAGGGCTAGGAATTATCAAATAATCAACGGTATTTTATACAAGGCCGGAGTATGTTCCCCTCTACTCCGATGTATATCTCAAGCCGAAGGTCAAGAAATTCTTCGAGAAATCAATGAAGGACTTTGCGGTAGCCATTTGGCCCCTCGAGCTTTGGCAGGAAAAACAATTCGCCAGGGGCTTTATTAGCCTACAATAACAGCTGATGCGGAGAGTTTGGTCTGCACTTGTCAAGGATGTCAGTTGATGGGTCGCCCACCAACAGCTCTTCAAGTTATTGCTCCGATATGGCCTATGGCCAGATGGGGTATGGATTTGATTGGTCCCTTTCCAGTAGCTAAGGGAAATTTAAAGTTCGTAGTGGTAGCTATTGAATATTTTTCTAAGCGGATAGAAGCAGAGCCCTTAACAGCTATCACTTCGAACAATGTACAGAAATTCTTTTGGAAAAGTATCATTTGCCGGTTCGGAGTGCCTAGACAACTTACAGTTGATAATGGACCACAGTTCGATGTAGAATCTTTCAGAAAGTTCTGCGAAGATCTAGGCATCCAGTTATGTTTTGCTGCAGTGAGGCATCCTCAGTCTAATGGAGCTGTAGAAAGAGCTAATGGAAATATTTTGTCAGGGCTAAATCGAAGGATAGTAGGATTAGCAAAAGGACTGTGGACCGAAGAACTTCCGAAGATTTTATGGTCCATTCGGACTACACAAACAAGGTCCACAGGTTTTACTCCATTCAGATTGCTATTTGGAGATGAAGCTACGACTCCAACGGAGCTCAAAGGAGGATCACTTCGTAGCACCGAACCAGAGATTGAAGAAGAAAGACAAGCTTCGCTAGATTTAACAGAGGAGACAAGACTTCGAGATGTGGCCAATTTATCAAAGTATCACCAGCAGACGAAGGCTTGGTTTGACCCGAAGATTAAGATCAATGAGATTAGACCAGATCATCTCGTTTTGCGAAGCATTATAGCGCCAGGAAAATTAGGAAATAAATGGGAAGGTCCATACTTAATTGTTCGTTCAGGACGTCCTGGCTCTTTTAAATTAGCTAATTTGGAAGGTGAAGAGTTAGCACATACTTGGCATGCGGAGCACCTAAAGCGATACTTCGCATAAGGGCTCCTTGTAATCATGTGTAATCACTTTTCGAATTAATAAAGCATATGGTTCAGATAGTGCATTCCCTCATAAACTTCTAGCTTCCGAGTGGACGCACTGGAACCGCGGAGTTGACCGAGAGGGAAGTGTCATTGATTTGAATCATATTTTCCGAGGTGGTGGGCTGACATAATCCGAAGTCCAAGCCACTGGCTTGACGACATCCGTAAAAGAGCACGAATACCACAGAATGCGGAGTCCAAGCCACCGGCTGGAAGACACCCATAAAAAGAGTCCAAAGAGACCACATTATGTGGAGCCCAAGCCACCGGCTTGTAGGTATCCGTAAAAAGAGTCGAAGGGCACCAAATAATGCGGAGCCCAAGTCATTGGCTTGTAGGTATCCGTAAAAAGAGTCCAAAGAGACCGATGCGAATTCCAAACCACTGGTTTGATAGAATTCGCAAAAAAGAGCCGAAGGAGGCCAAAACAAAACAGAGTTTGAGCCATGAGCTTCGAATGTCTGTTAAAAAAGTCCAAAGTGACAAATTATCTAAGATACTAAAGTGTCAGGAAAGTTATCTTAAGTGATTTCTTTCAAAAACATAAGGTGCTAAGTCGCCATTCTTCAGACTACCAATAGTCGAAGAGAATTTTATAAGATTTTAAAAGATCTCTAGGTTACAGAGGGGCTCCGAACCCCCAAAATTGTACTCCGAAGTTTTTCTTTGTGCCTAACCATCTTTGAATACAGTTCGAAGTTGCTTACACCCAAAGAGGGGCTAATAAATAGGGAGACAATTTTAAATCGATATTTATTATTCGAGCAAATATGATTACATCATGAAAAATTGGTATCTATACCAAGAAGGAATCGAAGACCTCTTCGATCTCTAGAGCTAAGGTTGGAACGACTAGTTCCAGTACCGGGAGTTCTAACATCTTTACGTTTAACTCTTTTGCCTCCCTTCGAAGCTCTAAAGTTTTTTTGTTCTTGTTGAAGCTCGGCCCAAGTTCGAAGCCATTTGGGGCTCCTCTCCCAGCTTCCAAGTTCTTCAGGCTTTTTACTTTGAGCTTCATCTTCGTCTTCGGACCATATAATGTCTTCGGAAGACGAAGTTTCCAAGTTAACCTTTTTTCTTCCTCTTTAATACAAGATAATATATCTTTACTTATTTCGGACGTAATTGCTCCGGAACTATCTCGAGGAACTAGAAATCGAGGACGCTTGTGAAGTTTTAAGACATCAAAGGTAGCCCATAATAAGCGAAGTTCGTCGTTAACGTCTAACACTTCGACATCTTCCATATGAGGCAAAGCCTAAAAACATGATAAACAAATTTTCATTCATGAATGTACATAAGCATAATGCTTTACATAGTCAAAAGATCCTAAGGCATTTCTAAACCTGCGGGTTAGGAGGAGGCTGACGGCTCGAAGCTTGGGTCCAAGCCTGCTTTTGGCGTTGTCCTTCGTCAATCCAAGCCTTGATCGCAGAACGACCTTCGGCTCTCCATGAAGTTTGGAAGGCTTGCCAAGCAGTGGCCACACCTTCGGAAGGAGTGAGAAGCTGATCGTCGTCGATGGTAATGGGGCCCTCTCCTGCGCTCGGAGCTATCGATCGACCCAGATCCTCGTAGTAACGAAGTAGGCCAACAGCAGCCACTTGTCCGGAGAGTTCTCCGTAACGAATGCCTGCTGTCTTCATTTGCTTCGCTACTCCTTGAATCCTCTTCAACCGGCGCAGTAGGGAGATGGTGTCATCCAAAGGTAGCGTCCCAGTAGTACCGAAGTATTCCAAGACGCCTAGCAATTGGTCCATGACCTCCGCAGCTACCTTCTCAGACTTCAGCTTATCTTCAATTAGTGCATCCTTCACCGAAGTTAGCTCTTCTACCACTCAAGAGAGCCTAGCCGCTTCCGTAGTTAAAGAATTTTTGTGATTCAGTAGATGGCTAGCTTCTTCTTGGGTACTAATGCTTCTCAAGAAAAGAAAACAGAGCCTAAAACTGTGTTGCCAGCCTAGGAGCTAGATTGTAGGTACTAGTTTCCAGCGTAGATCAAAGCCAAAAAGAAACAGTGCTTGTAGAAGAAAATCACAGGCACGAGAAAACAGTGCACGGAGAATGTTAAACAATGACGACAGCCGGAAAGTTTACCGGCGGCGGAGAAGACAAATACGTAGGAAGATGACCCAATTTTTGGAATTAGGAAAGTGTATTCTGAAAAGGGTAACCCTAACCATAGGATATTGGGGCCTATTTATAGGCAGCCCAATAAATGGGAAAAATGCAGAAATACCCCTAGGGTTTTTACGGACGCTAAACTAAAAAGGAAAAGACCAAACTGCCCTTAGGATATTTTTATAGACTCGACTGACTGACTGTGGGCCTAAGGACAAAATAGTAAACTTCTAAATAAAGATAACTTGTCCTGATGCGGAGCTTTCGTAGCAGCTACTTCTTCACCTCAGAACGATCAGATCCGAGATCGGTGGTCATCAGTTTTGCGACGAAACTGACAAAGCGTCCACCGTCTTCGCACCAGGTACCCGGATTGGGCCGGCCCGATTCCGCAGCTCTCTCAGCCTGGCAATCACTCATCGCCCGTGTACCTGAGTCAATCCTGGTCAACAGCCCAGTGGATCCTCTGCTGCTCCTAGCCCATGTACCCGAATTGGGCCAGCCCGACTTCGCGGCCCATCTACCCGACAGTCGCTCGCTGCCCGTATACCTGAGTCACACGCGGCCCACACACAGCAGATCTTCTCTCTCTTTTAGTCCTCTTTGACTACCGTTGACAATGACTCATCACATCTAGAGCCATGAGGCCTACGCTATTCAGCATGGCTCCTCATTCATGTTGATGGCGACATACTACTTCACCAAATTGACTGAAGTCATGCCTCTCAGGAACATGAGTCACAACGAGTAGAAGTAGATCTTGGCTCTTTGAGAGTTCTAAAGCAAGATGGCTTATCGGTTGACGAGTATGAGACTCTTTTGAAGGACAATCTAGAAGAAGTGACCGATAAGAGGTTGAGGGCTTTAGAAGCTATAGAAATAGAGAAAAGGAGAGTAGCTAAAGCCTACAATAAGAAGGTTAAACAAAAATCATTTCAAGTAAGTGACTTGGTTTGGAAGACGATTTTTCCCTTAGGAACCAAGAGCCCTGAATTTGGTAAATGGTCACCTAGTTGGGAAGGTCCTTTCAAAATAGCCAAAATCGCTCTTGTCAATTCCTATGTGTTAGAGTCTCTGCAAGGAGAGTGATTTCGAAGAGCTCTAAATGGTAGGTACTTGAAAAGGTATTTCCCAAGTGTGTGGCAAACAACTTGAAAAGTGTCGAAAGGCCGATATGAAAAGTACCGTCCTTAGCCCATTATGCTTTTAGTTCACTTAGTTCAATAAAAGGTAGGGGGCATGTGTTGATATCAAAAAAAGGCATTAATGGTTAAGATTGTCAAAATATCAATTTTGGTAATTTTGGCGGAAAATACACATGTCTTGGGTTGGGCCGAAGCCCTCCAGGGCCGAAGGCCCACCAGGCTATGGGCTTTGGAAGCTTCTAGCAAGCATGCAGCTTTCGGCCCGAAGGCCTTCGGAGGACCACTCCGCAAAGCTTCAGTTTGAGGAGCAGGCTTCGGCGGGCTTGGCCGATAGCCCACTTTGGGGAAAGATAGAGATTGAGTCCGGTTTTTGACTAAGTCTTTTTCCACATGTGATTAAGCCGAATTATACCAGATTAGACTTAGAGATTAGAAGTCTAGCCCTTATAAATATAGGGGTGAGGCCGGTTTAGAACCCCCCCCCCAACATAATCAACACAATGCCCTAGCTTTGAACCGTACTTTTATTTTACCTTTACTTTCCGCACTCTTCGTGGGTTTGCTTGGAAGCCCTCCGCCGGCTACTTCGGAACAGTGGTAATCCTTGTTACTTCGCTTGTGAAGTATCCATTAATCTATGTAATAGATTTCTATCACCTTGTTACTTCGCCTGTGAAGTATCCGCTAATCTGCGTAATAGATTGCTACCTTCGCCCCAGTGCAACACTTACCAGAATTCGGTCCCCAGGCCGAATTAGTACTTGATATTTATTCTATTGCAGTTTTGTACATTTGGAGCCACTTCGCCGGAGGTATCCAGAGCCAAGGGATTAGTTTCGGAGGCTGCCAGAGCATCCCTCGGCGGAACCAATACTTTGACTACCTGTGCTAGACTGTCACGCTGTTGTCGGTTTGACCAAGTATCGCACGTCGACACACTTCGCAACAGGCTTTGTCACCCGTGTCAGACGAAGTCACTCCTGCACGTTGCGGCTAAGTTAATTTACTGTACCAAAGACTTCGTGCCAAGCCCCAACCATTTGGAGGTGATTGTCGCGTCAAGATCTGTTCGGAGTCCGTCTTCAGCTAGATCAGTCCAAATGGCGAAGGTGCCCTTCGGCAGGATACTTCGCATGAGACACCAAAGGAATCCTTCGGCGATACCCTTCACACTGTACACTTCAAATCAGTAAGGCTCTGCTCGGCTTAATGATTTGTTCTTTTTAATATATTTCTTTCGGCTAATTGGATCATTTTGTGTGATCTGATTACCTGGCGACTCCACCCCCCTTACCACGGTTAAGGGTAGTCAGAACATGACATTGGTGTTGTGTTACGCTTAGGATTGTCCCTAAGTATCCGCACACTTTTGGATCATTGAACTGACCCATGTGCAAGAGCATGTTTTCTTGTCAATAGTAATCTGATTGGATCCACCGTTGGTTCTACATGGCGGCAGGGGCATACTCTAGCCTGCTAGGCCCCCTCCACCAGATCCTCTACTGGAGAAAGGCCGATGTCTCAGCAGATGTGGGCTAGACTTCAACCTATATTCGCCTTTTACACCTTGTGGCTCAGTGGATTAGCATGTGGTACTTGGCCCAAGAGTTCAACTCCCTCTGGACCTCCACCATGAAGGCGGTGTTGACCCTCATCTTCCAGAGTGCCTAGGATGAGACTCTCCTTGAGACGTCTTCATGCCCCCTTGGTACGCTTCAACTTCCCATTTCTCCAAGGGTTATCTTAGTTTCTTTTTGGATAATAAGCATTCATGCGAAGGTATGTTCGTGTTCGCAGGGTCGTGGGTACTCATGACCCTGGAGCAAGTGATCCGAACAGTCGAGAAAATCCTCAAGGTGATCTGAACGGTCGAGAAAATCCTCGGGTGATCTAGACGGTCGAGAAAATCCTTGGGGCCCCCACTCCGGACGAGAAGGGGTTGAGGATGGAGTTGGTGGGATCCTAGGAGTGACGCAACCGCGTTTAGGGCAGTCCAGGGGTCGATCCCCCAATGCTCCAGGACATATATATCTCTGACCTAGTCATGAAGAAGAGGAAGGCAAACGCAGGCCTAGCCGGCTCCCCGAAGCAACCTTCGAAGAAGACTGCCTGCAAGCCCAAGGGCCTTTCTTCTCATGTCTCCCACCACGATTCCTCGAAGGAGAGGGATTCGAGCGAAGGACTAGCCACAGAAACGGAGGCCTCAGTACAGCACATTGCTGGGGATGCGGGGGTTGAAGAAGTGTTGTTTATCCCCTCGACGAACGCATCTATGGAGGGGATGAACGAGGAGACACTGGTCGGCTCACAGGCAAACCCAACTAGGAGCACTGCGGTTTGGGAAGAACTAGCCGACCCGTGGGCTAGCCCGAATCTAGGCACGGCAGGTGGAGAACCACTAGCTGACTCCCGGGAAAGCCCGGTGGGGCATGCCACGACCGCTAGGGAGCTAGCCGATCAGCTAGAGGGTTTGGTCGGGAGAGCCAACGTCATGGCCGTGTTGACGGCAGCGCTGCGGGGATCTCCGGGGAACTCACTAGGAGGGTGCTTATGTACATTGGATGTCATACCATCCTCAGATTCTTCGCTGGATGGCACCGGGGCTGGTAGGCCACTTCCCTGTGGACTTATGTTTTTGGCTCTTGCTACCTACATTTGGCTGCATTGTTTCATATGTACTTGCTTATTTTGTAGGTAACTTGGAAGGAAATGCTTCCTACAACCCTATGTTTTCCCAAGAGGGGGTCGAGACGAGGGAGGAAGCCCACGTCAAGGTGTTCTATGTGTTGGAGTCGGACGAGGAGGTTAGCTCGGAAAAGGCTTCAGATGGAGCTTCTCAGCGTCCCGATGCTCCTTCCGGGGTAGAGATCGAGTACGTGCACGGAGGCATCCCCTTTCTAGCTCCGTTCGCATCTTCTGGGCCTGACCTCCTCGCTAATGTGGAGTCCCTAGCCCGAGTCTGCCAGACTTTGAGGGGTATGGACTTGGTCTCTAAAGTTGGTTAGGTGGACGAGGTCGACTTGAACTTTGCTATAGAACGCGCAGCCTGCTAGGTATGTATATCGAAGTATTTTTGATTTCTTCCCCTCCTTTTTTGCCTTCACTCACTTTCTTCTTTGCACCTCATCATTATATCCCAAGGGGACATGACACCCCTTTCCGTGGAGAGCAGCCTTCATAGTTGCAAGGTCGCAAGGCTTCACGAGCATGTTGATGCTGTTGAGCAGGAGGCCCAGGATCTTCGTGCTGAGTGGGATGCTTTGGATGCCGAAGCTAGGAAGCTTTGGGAGTAGGCAGCCTATGTCAAGGAGCTTTGTGTCTGTGAGACCGAGGTCGACGAGATCCAGGCATGGTTGGCTGAAGTCGAGGGGCTCCGTGCTTAGGTAGCGGAAGCCGAAGCTCTTAAGGCGCAAAGGATCACCTTGGAGAAGATGACCTCTGACCTCTTGTCTTTGAACAAGGAGCTGAAGTTGTCACTAGCAAAGGATGAGGAGATGGCAGAAGAAGTCGTAGGCACCCTCCAGGACATCCTGGAGCGCTATGGGACGTTCTGCTCTACGTCCTTCGATGTCGCAACCAAGCCCCTGAGACGTTGACAGAAGTTTATCCAAGCCACCGCGAGGAACATGGATGCCACCGCAGCCAAATATGGGAATGTCTTTGGGTGAGTGGATGCCTATGGCATCCTTCACTACCTTAAGGCCATCGGATGCGTTATTCCGGTAGCGTTGGGGGCGATGCTTGTCGTCTACAGAGGCAACCACCTTCTTGCTCCATCCCCGACTGTCGCGAAGGCTTGGAAGGCCTTCCAGTTTCCTTGGAGGGATAATGGCCCATAGATGGTGAAGGCTTGGATGGAAGAGGTTCACCGCAAGAAGTAGACGTGAGCACAACCTCCTACGAAGTGTGCTCCTATTGTCCCTCCTTCAGACTAGGAGGTGTTTTTTCCTTTTGGGCCTTTCATGTAAAGTTAGTCTTGTAAAAACATCTACAAATTTATGAATGAGAACTTTTGAAAATTCCTTAAGGTTTAGTTGGTGCTTCAAACTTTGAGGTTGAGCTACTTGAAGCGACGGATGCGCTTCGCCATCAGTGCGCTATTTTCGTAGCCCTTAGACCTAGTAGATGCACTCATTTTACTATACCTCACGATAGCCATCGAAGTGTTATCCCCGATATTTTAAACGAGGTTCTTGCTTTCATAAAAGAGGAAGAGAAGGAGGCGGTTGCTTCATCTTCATTGTCCGAGTTGATGGATTGGCCTGACGTAGAGTAGGATCCCGAAGAGGTGGAGTCAGGAGACCACGCCCTTCAAACTTGGGCGCAACTCCAGGAGGAGAGGTCTTGCAGGGCTTCTAAGAAGGCAAGGCGGGCTCGACCTAAGGCTAGGGAGAAAGCCTTCGTAGCCCCTAGGGCTCCTAGAGGATTGGGGCCTAGAGAGGGTTCTCGGAGTCAAGCTAGCTTACAGGAGCTGAAGGGTTTCCAGTTTCTTCTTGGGCTAGACATCGATTTTTTGTAGAGTCATAGATGCTTCTTGAATTTTGGATGTGTTGTACTTGTAATTATAACATGAATAAAATTTTATGGATTTTCATTATGATTCGGAGCGTATGTTATTTAGCAAGTATGCCTCGGGCGGGTGACTTGGGTTTTTTTATCTTTGGGGATACACTTCAAGCCATTAGTTCGTAATCCATATTGAGGATGCTTCGAGCCGGTCGCTCAGAATCCGTATTATGGATGCTTCGAGCTTGTGGCTCAGAATCCGTATTGTCGATGCTTCAAGCCTCTAGCTCGAAATCCATATTGCGGATGCTTTGAGCCTTTGGCTCGGAATCCGTATTACGGATGCTCCGAGCCTGCCGCTCAGAATCCGTATTGCGGATGCTTTGAGCCTGCGGCTCAGAATCCGTATTGCGGATGCTTCGAGCCTGTGGCTCAGAATCCTTATTGTAGATGCTTTGAGTTTGGCTCATAATCCATATCGTGGATGCTTCGAGCATTTGGCTCAGAATCCATATTGCGGATGCTTCGAGCCTGTGGCTCTGAATCCATATTGTGGATGCTTTGAGCCTGTGGCTCAAAATCCGTATTGTGGATGCTTCAATCCTAAAACGATTCTTGTACCGTAGTGCGTCTAGTTTGGTAAAGGTTGTTTCAGGGTGAGCATCAATTGAATGGAAGCATTTATTGCAGATTAATGCATTGGTTGCAATTACAACAATTATATGTGAAGTAACACTTAAGATGCTCCGCATGCTAGGTATGCTTTAGCTCTTCTCCTTCTAGGTTGGCTAGCTTGAATGAACCAGGTCGGCCAGAGCGGAGAATGATTAACGAGCCTTCCCACTTATTGACAAGGTTCCCCAGGTGATCCCACTTGGGATGACGAGATGTCCTGGCTTTAATTCATTCAACTATACCTTTGGGTCAAACCACACTTTCGTGTGGTTGTGGTATTGGGTGAGGTTGGCGATGGCTCGGACCCTCATTTCTTCTGAAAGATCGAGAGAAGCACGCCTTTCTTGTTCATCTTTAGGTTCTGTTGTTCGCAAGGATCCCCCTTTGAGCTCCGTTGGTGTCATTGCTTCGTCTTTGAATAGCAGCCGAAGTGGCATGAATCATATCGGTAATTATTCCATCCAGAGTACTTTGGTGAGGCCTACAATCTGGTGGTTTAGACCGAACAATATGTTTCCATTGGCTCGTTCGATAGTGCAATTGGATTGTGGGTCTCTCACAGTAGTGAAGCATAATTGGATTCCTAGCCCATCGCAGAATTGCTTGAATGGTTCTATGTTGAATTGGGTACCGTTGTCAATCGTCAGTGGCCATGGTACGTCGAATCTACATATGACATTTTGCAAGAAGAATTTTTCGGTGTTCTTCGAGGTGATGGCTATCAGGGGCTCGGCCTCAACCCATTTTAAAAAATATTCGATTGCAACCACTACAAACTTGAGGTTTCCTCTTGCTCTTGGAAATGGTCCTATCAGGCCCATCCCTCACCTGGCCAAGGGCCACACTGGAGTTATGACTTGGAGAGAGGTTGGGGGTCGATGGCTCTGCCGCCCCATCCACTAGCATCCTTGGTAGGTGAGCACTAGTGCTTTGACATCAAACATGATGGTTGGCCAGCATAGACCTTGGCAAAGGGTCTTCCCTACTGAGGCTCCGGGTGCTAGGTGGCTGCCACATAGGCCTTCATGGATATTTGGACGTATATGCTACCCTTTGGCCCGAGAGATGCACCGAAGTAATGGAGACCATACTCCGGACTTGTATAGCACGCCATCGACGATGTGGTAGTGTCTCACCCTGTGGTGTAGCCTCGAAAGCTCATGGCCTGCGGGGAGAGTTTCTTCTTTCCGAAGCATACTCAAAATCTGGTCTTGCTAGTCTTCGAGGGGTATGGAAAGGACTTCGACGGGTTCTGCAAATGGCACCGAGGGCCTAGATAGCTCCTCAAAAAATTCCTCTAGCAGGACATCTTGACCTCTAGCTACTGCCTTAACATGGGCGTCCGCCTACTGGTTGTCAGCTCTTGGGATGCTTCGGACAGAGATTCCCTTAAACACTGCTTCGGTCTTAAGGATGGCCTCCAGGTATGAGGCGAGGTCTGGGTGCCGTGCTTTAAAGCTCTTATCTACTTGCCTAGCAACAATCTGGGAATTTGTTTTTACAATGACCTAGGCGGTTCCTAGTGCGTGCGCCTTCCGAAGGCCTAACAATACGCCTTCATACTCAGCTATATTATTGGTGGCTTTAAAATTTAGCCTTATGGAGTATAGCGCCTTTTGCACGAAGGACAAAATGATAACTGCTCCTGCGGCGACTCGAGACGATTGGTACGCCCCATCAGAGTAGATCCTCCAGATCCCTTCGTTGATTTCTTATGGAGCCCATGTTGCTGGTGGAGTCCACTCCGCTATGAAATCTGCGAGGACTTGAGATTTGATAGTCATTTGGGCGATGAATGTAATTTCGAAGGGGGTGAGCTCCATCACCCACTTTCCTATTCTCCAAGTGGCATCTTTGTTTTTAAACATGTCTCCAATGGGGTACAACATAGGGATGGTTATGCTATGTGCTAGGAAATAGTGGCGCAGCTTCCGTGAGGCCATTACGAGGGCATAAGATATCTTTTCAATCTCGGTGTACCTCGTTTTAATTTGTCTACAGGGTTAGTAGTGGCGTTAGAGCAGTGGCAGACTGGATGCTCGCCACTACATGATGTTTTTGCCCACTGCTACTGTGTCGCTTTGTAGTAGTGTTTGTCTACCGAAAGTTCTTCGGACACAAAGTACACTAGTCTTTGGGTCAGCTTCCCTTTGGACTCCTCCTGTCGCACGAGCACAACACTTACCGTGAATCATGTAGCCATGAGGTATACGAGGAGGGTTTCTTCATCGAGGGGGGGTGGTGAGTGTGGCCAGGTTGTTGAGATATTCTTTGATTTCATCGAAACACTTCTAGCATTCGAGGGTCCAAGCAAAATCTGTTGATCCTTTCATAGCCTTGAAGATTGGGAGGCTGAGAGCGGCCAATTGGACGGCTAGCTTTTGGACTTGCATTAGATTTTCTAGAGGAGTCATTTGTTGTAGGGTGCTGATCTGAGTGGGGCTAGCTTTGATCCCTCGGCTTGAAACTAGGTATCCTAACAACTTACTGTACCGCGCCCCGAAGATACATTTTTTGGGGTCCATACGGACTCCGTAGGCTCGGAGACTATCAAATGTCTCTGCTATGTCTAGGCTATGCTTGTGCTTTTGTGCACTCTTAATTACAATGTCGTCCATGTATGCCTCGATGTTACGACCTATCTGATGACCTAGGGCTTTAGCAATTAGCCTAGAGAAAGTAACCCCGACCTTTTCTCATGCTGAAGGGCATTCCTACATAGCAGAAGACTACAGAGGGAGTGATAAAACTAGTTTTAGCTTTGTCTTTGTGTTTCAACCATATTTGATGGTAGACAGAGTAGGCATCGAGAAAGCTAAGGAGCTCAGAGCCAGCTGTGAAATCGACCAGTTGATCCTTGTGAGGAATTGGGTATCGGTCATGAAGGCATGCTTTATTTAAAGAAGTGAAGTCAATACACATGCACCATTGGCTGGAGTTTTTCTTCTTTACGAAGACGGGGTTTGATAGCCACTCTGTATTGTTGATTTCCTTGATGACTCCTGCTCGGAGCAGCTTTTCTACTTTCACTTCGGTGAGCTTGGCCCATTCCGTGGATAGCTTCTAGAGCGCCTAGCACATGGGTCGTGCCTTCGGATTCACCGATAAGGAGTGCTTGATGATGCTCCGGTCTACTCTTGGGATGTCTACGTCTAACCAAGTGAAGACGTCCAGGTTGTCTCGCACCACGTCTTCCAGCATGGTCATGACTTCTGGAACAATCCCTCCGCCGAATTGGATGGGATACTCCCATCACCATTGACGATGATCTTTGTGATTACCTTGCCTTTGGGGTGGGGTTTGGCGACCGGGCACCTTGCGTTGTCGAAGGGGGGATGGGAGTGGTGGTCATCATCTTTTGGGTGCTCCAGCACAATATTGACTTGTCGTTCTTCTAGTGGGGCAGCATGGCTGTACTCCACCCTTCGAGTTGCAACTTGTTCGCCAAGGATGGTGAGGAATCCCCCTTAGTCGGCATCTTCATGCAGAGGTAGTTGTGGTGTGCGATGGCTACAAATTGGTTCCACATGCCTCTTCCGAAGAAAGCATTATAAGCGTAGGGGGCATCCATGATGTCAAAGATGACTTTCACGGTTCGCGAGAGGGAGCCTTCACCGAAGGTTACTTTGAGGCCTATCTGGCCGAGGGTGTCGAGGGTTGGGCCGACGAAGCCCTGTAGCGACCTTCTTGTGATCTTGAGTTGGTCGTAGGCCTGCACAAAGATGATGTCAGTAGAGCTTCCTCCGTCGATCAGTACCCGACGGACTTCGACGCCGATGATGTCGGCGGTGATGATGAGGGGTCGGCATGTGTGAATTTAACGCCGATAACATCATCGATGGTGAAGGAGATAGGAACGTTTGACCATTCAGGCATTGCTGGGGCCGGTGCCAAGGTCCCAATGTTCCCTACTTCACAGACGTACTCCCGGCAATGCCGCTTTGACATGCTGCCCATAGCACCTCCGCCAGCTTTTCCCCCAATCTGAGCTTTCTTCGGTTTTGGGGGTTGACAGCTTGCTTGGGTCCGGGAAGTATCAGGGTGCCTCGCGCTCCACGATCCTTCCGACCACCTAGACTGGCTCGGAATGGGCGGCAGGAGGTGCCCTGTCGGTAGACCGTTGGTCGGAGCTCCGCTCGAGGTAATCGTTTTGAAGGGCGAGGATGGTCCTATAGGAATTGGTGTCGTGGCTCCAATTCTCTCCATGGACGTTGCAGTGGAAGACCTGGCCCGACCTGGGGCCCTTGCTTCTGGCTTCGAGTTGCTGGTCCGACACCCACCTTGGGTGTGCTGGAATTGTTTGAGGCTCCAGGGCGAGGGGACGATGCTGAGAACTTCTCCCAGGAAGTGCTTTCACCACCTCTAGGTGTCGTGGTGTCGGGGCTCTGTCGGCGCAGCTCGAGGGGGCCTGTGGCTCCTTGCCTCGGGCATTTTGACCTTCGAGGCCCGTACATAGGTGATCATTGCATGCCTTCAGAGTTGCCCCTCCTTAGACCTGGTGTACTCTTCGAAGTACATCATCAGCTGGGCCACTGAAGAGATGGGTTTTTGATGGAGCCTGTCAAGCAGGCCAGTGTTAGTGAGGCCTTCACAGGCCGCGTCGATGACCGATGAAGTAGATAGACCCTTAATCTAGACCTTATTGTGGGCAAAGTGCTCGGAGTACTGGTGGAGCGTCTCATCGGGCTACTGCTTCACTTGCAAAAGGCTTCCTATAGATATAGGGGCCACGAAGGTTCCTTGAAAGTAGTTGACGAACTTCTTCAACTGCTCACAAGATCTGATGGATGCTGGCTTCAGTGACTAGAACCACCGGAGAGCGATTCCTTCCAGTGCTAGGGGAAAGCACTTTGCCATCGTGTCCCTCTCTCCTCTGCATGCTTCTATCGTCAGGGCTTACGACCAGGAGAACTCTCCTTGGTCGAAATCCCTGAAGTATTTTGGGAGCTTAGTTGCGCGGAACTTGGAGTCGAACCGCACCCTCTTCAAGTATGGATGCTGTGGGGATTCTTTGTCGAAGGAGGCATTCTACTCCCCCCTCCAGTCTTCTTGGTCCTCTACGTCGCTTATTGTGAAGGCTTCGACTTCTGGCGCTCTCGCCAACCTACTTTGGTTGGGGAGCTAGTTTGCAGCTGCCTGTCGCCACCTCATGAGCTCAGCCCTGAGCTGGGCGTTCTTGACGGCCAACGCATCGGCCTGGCTTCCACTTCCTCCAGAGTGGGAATCCGGGTCTTGCGACCAGATGAAGTCTTTCTAGAGAGCCGTGGCTATGAGGTCTTGAGACGAGCGGAGGCCGATGATTACCTGACCTGTGGCGACTTGGAAGTCCACGTATGGGTTTGTGGAGATGGAGGGATCTCCAACTCCTAGCAATGTGCCTGGGGTCCATACTAGGGCGGCTTCGGCCGCCACTGTAGTGTTCACTTGCGGGGGTTCCTGTCGTGAGGTCCGAGCATACCTCCAAATGGGAACCGTGTTCATTCTCTTCTTAGGAGGCATGTTTTTGGATGGTGTTTAGTGGAAGGGATGCTAGCTTTTGGAACTAGGATCCCCAAGGACGATGCCAACTATTGGCGTAAAGGATTACACCATAGGTTTTACTGGTTCAAGATGTGGTTAAGCTAGATGAATGGGCAGTGCCTTTCGAAGGGATAATAGCTCTGATATCTTTCTTTTTTCAAAAAGATGTCTATACAATATGAGGGAAAGGTATTTATAGGAAGGCGCCCTATGGGGAAATTACCCTTTAACCCATGAGTTACATTCGTCACTACAGACACTGTATCATGGATTTTGTAGAGAAACGACGGTACTAGTTTTATATACCTGCTTGAGTAGGGAAAACGTCCGCTTAGAGTTATGGTGCATGTATGGCCCTGACGTGTGATTGGTCATGAGCTGATTGCTACAAGGCCCTCATGTTCCGTTCAACAAGAGTCACTCGGCATTGTAGTTGTCACGTATTTGCTTTAGTGGTTCCCATCCAAATGACATTGAGTCCCGAAGGGTCTCGTACTGAGCCTTTGGCATGACTGTCTTCGAGGACTCCTTCGAAGGCCTTGGATCCTCATCGGGGTCTTTGTCTGGTCCTAGGCAAGGATTATTGCGCGGCTATCTTCAACATGCCTACGGATTATCGAAACTATCTTCGAGGATGCCTGCGGAGGCCTCGAATCCTTGCGAGGGATCTTGTCTGGGGGGCGTACTCAGTACTTTGGGGTGACCTCCTCGTAGTACAATATTCGTTGCCGAAGGGCTTCACATGCACATGCTTCGAAGCCATTCTCCGGGATTCATGATTCCGCCCCTACTAGTAACGAGATTATTTCCCAAACAGTTTGTTAGGGCCGAAATCCACATCATGGAACGCTCTGATGAGGAGTCAGAGGAGGAGGATTCGGCCAACATGTACGCGCCCGAATGGGTTTGGAATGCTAAAAATAAACCTGTCACCTGCTCCGAGTTACGCCCATCCCCCACGAAGAATCGACTCGGTGAGGTCAAGTACTCGTTCGATATAACTAAATGTGATAAAATATTTGATTTTCTCTTAAAAAGCAATCTTCTCAAGTTACCTAAGGGTCAATTCATTCCACCTGCCAATGAGTTAAAGAAGCATCAATACTGTAAGTGGCATGATTCACATTCTCATAATACTAATGATTGCAATGTTTTTCGATGGCAGATACAATCGGCCATAGAAGAAGGACGATTGAAGATAGACCATGATCCAAAGATGAAGCTGGATAAAGATCCTTTTCCAGTCAACGCCGTCGACCTTGGCGAAAAGAAGATGTTGATTCGGCCAGAACAGGCCGAGTCGGCTAAAGGGAAAGATGTAATTGTTGGAGAACCACGCACTCGCACACTCGTGCCAACGAATCCCGAGGTAGGAGTGTGGAAACAGAATGTTAATACCCCTTCGGCTAAGACTCGCAAGAGGCCAAAGGTAACATATGACATGCTGTTGAACAAGAATTAGAGAAGGGCTAAGGAAGCAGGCCCACGCGCCAAGTTAAAACAGCCGAAGGGTCCAAGACCCTCGAAGGGTGGCTTCAGACCGAAGCAGGCGAACCCTCTGCATGAGGGCTTCGGGCCACGGTGGCCTGATGCCTCGCACGGTGGTTCCAAGCCACAACGGCCGAACCCCCCGTACAGCAGCTTCGAGCCCCAATGGTCGGGTCCCCTGTACAACAACTTCGGCCCCCAATGGCCGAACCCTGGACCGCGTTGGACTTCCCTGATGGAAAGATTCGGCCCACACTGGCCGAACGTACCTCCAGCCTAGCAAGACCCTTCGCTGGTGTGGTCCAAGATACCTTCGACTTGGCTGAACCCCCCTCCAGGTAACGGGTTCGGCCCACAGTGGGCGAGGCCACTAGAGCCGCTGATGCCTCCGCCGTATGATTGGGCGGGGACCCCGTGGGCTCTGTACGTATCTAGGTTGTGGTACCCTCTGCAAACTGACACTATGCCTTGTTTTCCTTCGGAGTATTATGGATGGCAGGGGCAAACAGACGCAACGGAGGGAGGCATCATCCACAGACTATCCGTGGTGCCTCCGAATAGGACCGTACAGAGCGAAGCCGAAGGGTGCGAGCATGCGGAGGCCGAAGTCAGGGGGTCCAAAGCCATAACCATCAGAGTTGGGTCTCAGGAAGTCCCAATCCCAAAGACTTTGTCACCGAGGTCTGACGGAGGTAAGTCCCATGCTTCGGCCGAACTCTGCATCGAAGCTTGGTTCGATCGGCCGAACGAGGCCAGTCCATCCATCGGGGTTCGCAGCGAAGCCCCTTTCGAACGCGAGGTGCACAAGGCTGAAGGGCGCAGTACCACTTCGGCCATAATAAACAGAAGTCTAACAGTAGTACCCGACACCAAGCCTCAGACATCTTGGGCACCTCCTGGCATGTCCAAACCACAGAAGAGGCGCTTACAACGACTACGAGCACCGAAAATGCGCGAGAGGGAAGCTGAGCCCGAGCGTGACGCTATCTTCGAAGTGATATGCCCTCGGCCATCTACAAAGCAGGCATGGAGGGAGAAGCCGATTGAGATAACAAACCCGGCTCCTAGTCCGAGCGACGATGACGACATGCTCGAAGACGATTACTCGCCCATCTCCGAAGGGCCCGCACCCTAGGTGATGGATATCAACATTGTCACGCTACCTAGCGAGTTTGCCCTACCGCGGGAGGAGGCCGAGGTTGCTCAGTTGAACCTCGTCCCGTGCAATGCCATCTTCGAGAAGCCCGAGGACTTGGCCCACCATCTAAAGCCCCTTTACGTCAGGGGTCACATCAATGGGAAGCCGATTTCCCGGATGCTCGTCGACGGTGGCGCCACTGTTAACTTAATGCCTTATTCGTTGTTGAAGAAACTTGGCAGGGACGAAGATGACCTGAAGAAGACCAACTTGATGCTCAACGGCTTCAACGGCGAGAGCTCCGAGGCCAAGCGAGTACTCTCTATGGAGTTGACGGTGGGCAACAACACATTGCCAACAGCGTTCTTCGTCATCGACGTACAAGGTAACTATAGCGTACTACTCGGGCGCGACTGGATTCACGTGAACTGTTGCATCCCTTCTACTCTACACCAGTGCCTGATACAGTGGGACGACGATGAGGTAGAAGTCATCCCCGCGGATACTTCGGCCCAAGTAGCTTTTGTCGATGTGTCGGTTGACGCCGTCCACAACAAAGTAGAGTGTCTGTCAGGTAGAGATCTTTTGGACTACAATTTTGTTAGCATATCTGGAGGGTGGTTTGTACCAGTGTCTGTAAAGCCGGCTGGAGTAGCACGACTATTTTTGTACTAATAGACATGTCTAGCAAGACCAATCTAGATTGGCTAAAGTCTCGTGTGGAGCAATATCGGTCTAGTAAAGACGGTATTGCCGAGGCCATCGGGGACTTTAGCGAAGTAGAAAAATTAGGGCAAGGTTTTGCGTCGGCCGATCCCTTGGAGGAAGTCAATATAGGATATGGTCGCATCCCAAGGCCGACTTTTGTAAAACAACATTTGCAGCCCGATGAAAAGGCTGAAGTAATAAAGTTACTTTGGTCGTATGTTGATTGTTTCGCATGGGAATATAGGGAGATGCTAGGATTAAGCCACGAACTCGTGGAGCATCGGCTGCCCATCAAGTCTGGATTTAGGCCTTATAAGCAGCCTCCCCGCCACTTTAATTCGGCCGTCTATGACCGAGTTAAGGAAGAAGTGGAAAGACTACTCAAGGCTGAATTTATTAGGCCGTGCAGGTACGCGGAATGGGTTGCTAACATTGTGCCTGTAGAGAAGAAAGGGAGCGGCAAGATACGGGTGTGCATTGATTTCCGGGATCTGAATAGAGCCACTTCGAAGGATGAGTATCCAATGACGATAGCCGACATGCTGATCAACGATGCTTCAGGACACAAGGTACTATGTTTTCTTGATGGCAATGCTGGTTATAATCAAATCTTCATGGCCGAAGAGGACGTCTATAAGTCTGCCGTTCGATGCCCTGGTTTTGTCGGTTTGTTCGAGTGGGTCGTCATGACTTTTGGTTTGAAAAATTCCGGCGCCACCTATCAGCGCGATATGAATTTGATCTTTCATGACTTGTTAGGAGTCGTGTTAGAATTTTACATCGATGATGTTGTGGTCAAATCGGACACTATGGGAAACCATTTAGCCGATTTGAAGGGTGCTTTCGATAGGATGAACAGTATGGGTTGAAAATGAATCCGCTTAAGTGTGCTTTTGGCGTATCGGTAGGTAAGTTCTTAGGTTTCATGATTCACGAGAGAGGCATCGAAATTGATCCCAAAAGACTTGAAAAGATAAGAAACATTGTAGCGCCGAAATTGATTTCCCTTCTCGGTTTTCGTGTACTACTTTTTTTAGTTCTGAATATTCTGAAATAGATGAATTAAGTCCTAGTACATTTATTTTCCTACATTAATTTTTGTCAAGATTAAATGTGTTAAATATTGTGCCTTCTCATATTTACATGTTGCACTTGATTTGAGTATAATCTGTATGTTGTTGATGAATCATCTGTTACTTGGTGGAACTTTTGAGGGCATGTCATTTGTACTATGAATTGTTTTAATCTTCCTTTAAGCATTGTGGTGGTGTCTTTTGATTAGGACACCGGTTATTTTTAGGCTAGATTATTTTTAGTGCTATGATCATTCAGGCTGTCGTATCACATAATATTTGATAGGAGAGTGATAGTACTATTTTCATCTGTGCTTTTGATTTAAGTTTTTGGTTGTCTCTTGAGGTGCGTTGGCTGTTGGGAGAAGGCCATTGATTCGAAAGAATATTTTTTAGGCGCCCATTCACCCCACTGGTCGCTGCTCTCGGTCCTACAATCGGGTGGTCCCAACTATGGAATAATTCCACACTGCTTTAGATGATCACTAAACTCATGGCTCAAATATTCACATCCACGATCGTATTGTAGAAATTTAATTGTCTTTCCCATATGATATTGTACTTCATTTTGGTACTCCTTGAACTTTTCGAAGGACTCCCATTTATGCCTCATCAAGTAGACATAACCATATCTACTAAAGTCGTCGATAAAAAGTGATGAAGTACTAATAACCACCTCTTGCGACATGGCTCATTGGTCCACACACATCAGTATGTACTATGGCCAACAGCTCACTCGCCCTCTAACTCTATCCAATGAAAGGCATCATTGTCATTTTGCTAAGTAAGCAAAACTCGCATGTGTCATATGATTCAAAATCGAATGACTCCAAAAGGGCATCACTATGGATCTTTTGCACGTACTTCTTATTTATATGGCCTGGACGACAATGCGAGACATAGGTAGGATTCAAATCATTGAGTCGTTGTTTCTTAGTACTAATGTTATAAACATGTGCATCCTCAAGACTTAGAATGTATAATCCATTCACCAATGGAGAAACACCATAGAGCTTGCCATTCGAAAATATTGAACAACATTTCTTCTTTATCACGAACTCATGACCTTCTTCCTCCGAACGTGAATAAGAGATAATGTTTTTGCCCAATGTTGCAACATAATAACAATTATTCAATTCTTGAACTAATCATGATGGTAGTGACAAAGAGTAAATGCATATGATCAACGCTCCAACCTTTGCACCGTTGCCGACACGAATATCTAATTCACCTATTGCACACTTTCTTGATCTACTCAGTGCTTGCAACGATTTGCAAGTATGAATCATCGACCTAGTATCAAATACCCATGAATCATTTGGACGAGTAGCAAGATTAATTTCAATAACCACTACTAGAAAGTGACATTGTAGCAGCGGGCAAAAATGTACTGTAGTGGCGGGAAACCAGTCCACCACTCCTAACCCTAGTTAGCAGTGGCGGGCAGAGTGCCCACCACCGTTGTGTCAACAGTAGTGGCGGGCGCGCTGACATCATCTTCTCATAGCAGTGGCGGGCAAATGATGTCAGTGAGCCTGCCACCACTATGTTAATAGCAGTGATGGGTGCGCTGACGTCATCTGCCCACCACTACTATGGCTAACAGCAGTGGCAGGCAGATGACGTCAGCATGCCCGCCACTACTTTGTTTTCCCCATTACACGGAATGTTATAAACCTTAATTCACATAGTCCTACAAACAAAAACACAGAAATATAAAGCTTCACACAGCCTTCCATATCCACAGCAGCAACACAACCACATAAATTATCAGCTCCCACAATCATCCATAGCAGCAACACAACATCAACACAAAAACAAATCATCTCATCAATTTACAAATATACAAAGTTTACATTTCATCACACATCAAGTTTACAAAGTTTACATCTATCAAAACTTCAAAATTAACAATTGTTCACAAATACATGCTCATTTTATTTAATGTTTCTTCTTGAAAGGTCAGCTCTTATCTTGCACATCTTCTTTTTGCTTCTGAGCTTCAAAATTCTTGGAAATTTGTTGTTCAAGCCTTTTAGGTCTCCCGTCCCAATGTCTCAGAGTTGGTTGCTTGGCCACTTCACCCTCAGGATCGAAGAGTATTCCATGATCATGAATAATTTCATGCAATGTGAAGCGGCACGTCCTTGATACGATTCCATACATTTTTGCATCAGAGAGTTGGCTCTTCCTGGCAATGGTTGATGGACCTGACATCTGCATACGTAACATATAAGTACATACGTTGCAGGTTATATTAGATTAACAAACAATAAATAAACTTACTTCTTTATTATCTTCAGATACTGTCCGCGCATACTTTCCTAAGTCATTTCTCATGATATTACAAGTGTAATACCCGCAATGCACTGAACCAAGAAGTTGTTTGTGACACTTCAAAATAGACAAAGTTAGAACGATATATAGGTTGGCTTTATTATTTGAATTAATAAACTTCAAAATATAATCTTACCGGATAGTTGGTTTTGATATGCATTTCTTTCGGCCTTTGTGGATCATGTGGTCCATGTAACTTTTCCACGTAATATTTATATGCACTCTGGAGAACATTTATTATATCTTGATATTATTTCCTAGGTTTGTCGAGAGAGTCGAGCACCCAAACCCTAGAGATCTTTGTTTACATCAGAAGTGCAATCCAATGATCACTATCGAAAGAAGTAATGTGTGATTATGTTAGTTTCATAATCGATAAAACGTGATTAAGTGGATATAGTGCGTATATTTACTTAAAGTTATATGCCCCTCTTATCATTTCTCTGTCCCTCCATTGAAACATGCACCTCGCAATATACAACGTGGCACAATTCCTTTTATTCTTCTTAAGTGCGTCTTGGTCTTTATTGAAAATCTGCCTTTGAAACTTTTTCTGACCTGCACTCCAGTACTTTGCATTGTTCTGGTTTAGTACTTGGTTCAGTGTACTTTGAATTATTAATGATGGGTTCAAATACCCATATTGTTTAGACTTATCAGAACATTAATTCAAACTGCATATGTTATGAAACACTAGTCAATATAAGACATGATTGATTTTTTTCTTTGTATTGATCATGTACTTACAGGCACTAGAGCATCATGCTTGTTATGTCGGTTCACTTCAAATAGAACATCTGGTGGAAGTCGTCGAAAAATAGTACAAGATTAAACTCTGGGTTGTTGAATACTTCTTTTGGAACCTTCACTTCTATTTGTATAACTCCTAACGAAGACGCTTCAAGATACCAGTCATGAAATAATTTCATCTCCCAGTTCATACTCTTAAGTACTCGTTGGGGTAAGAATGGTTTGACTGGTTCATACTCGATAAAATCATCGTCTCCCTAGGTCCATTGATCCATAGAAAGTGATCCATGTTTTTTTACTGGAGCCTTTAAGTGAGCCTCTACGGGCATAGAACGTGTTTTCCGCACAGTACTAAAGAATTTGAGCATTTTCGACTTTGGATCAGAGAACAACCAACTTGAACAATTGTCTTGTGGATTGTGGGCTTTAGGCGTGCCTCTTGATTCTCGGTCTCGAGCTCGGCCGCTTGAACTGACTCTTTCAGTTGATCAGGCTCGTCCACTAGCTCTGTCACTTGAGGCTCGATAGTTGGAACTGACTCTTTGACTTGATCAGGCTCGGCCGCTGGAACTAACTCTTCCACTTGATCAAGTTCGGCCACTTTAGGATCTGTCACTTTCTCCGGCATGTGTTGTTGAGCCATTTGTGGATCTGCCACTTTTTTGGGCACGTGTTCCTCGAGTTCTTGAGCCATTTGACGATCTGCCACTTTATCGGGCACTAGCTCCTTCTCTGTCTCTTCCTCCATCTCACGCTCATCAAAAGGTGATAAAGATCCTATATTTTGCATATCATGAGATGAAGGATATGTGGGGATTGCAGCAGAAAATAGGCGATCTACTCTAAGAACTTGTCAGAGACTGCCTCTAGAGTAATTTGATATCTCGGCTGGCCCATAAGACAAAGTTATTCAGTCCATCTCTGATTGTCTCAATCCCCTCATCGGGCATTGGAATATCCAGGGGGTCATTGATAAATTTGTCATTGGTGATCTCATTGAACTGAACCTTGGTATACTCCACGGGAATAGGCCGATTGTGAAATAGATCCCCAGGCATAACAAATGCATCATGCGGCCTGTTGGGAATATCCTTTGTGTCCAATCAGTACATGCAGAATGCATGGTGTTTCCTCTTTGATATAATTTATAGGAAATTTCTCTTGTACTGATCCAACACTGCTTGGTACGTCAAGTCGTACCTTTGGCACAACTATCTGTCCCGTTGCAGCCTGCATGATGTTTGGATTCTCACTAATAAATTGAAAGAACTGTCTATCCCACTCTGCACGGTGCTCTGCGGCGTCATCTGTCCGTGCTTGACGCTTCTTGTATGTGGCACCATCCTGCGTCTTGAAAGTATTCTTCCAGGGTGCTATAGAAGAGACACCTCAGGTGCGCCCTCGATGTTCCTCATTTTTGAGAGTAGATGTAAGCTGGTCATTACATCCCTCAGGCTTGAACTTCACTAGTCTGTGAGTCAGAGAGGATATATTGGCCCTCGGGTGTTTTTTTAGATCGACCTAGGAGCCATCTCTTAGTGCGCTGATCAGCACCTAAAAACTGTTTAGGTAACCCAGCTGCATGGTCCTCCTCTTCCTTTATACTACAATCATCCTCCTTGGCCTTATATCCACCTGGGCCAAGTTTATGTGGGAACTTATTCTTCTTATTAAGTTCCTTGAACATGATGCTCTCTTGTTTGACTTCTTTTAAGCAATGCTGCATTTTGAATTTGTTCCATTCATTTGGTGTGATAAAGCCGTAGTCATTGAGCGGCGACTCTCCTTTTTGAAGGTATTATGTGTTCAATTTAGTCCTGAATGTACGAAGCGATTTCCTGATAGTGTGCTTTTATATGCTGCCACAATTCGTTCTTTATAGCTTCAGGGACACTCTTCCAGCTTTTCCATACTATCTTACATTGCTCCTTGGTGAGACATCCATTGTCATTGCGCCACTTAGCTGTGATTTCTTTCGGCTTCTTTGGAGCCCCATCAACATACACTTCTTTGTTCAACCTCGTAGATAGCTGTATGCAACTTGTTCTTGTCCCATTTTCCTCTCCTCTTTGCATTTGCAGAGGATGTAGTGGCAGCGGGCTCAACAGTTGTTGGCTCAGATGACTCAACAGCTGGGACAATAGTTGTTCTTTCCTCGACTTGGAATAATCGACGCTTGCTTCCTCACTTTGGACGATCCTACGACGATAGACAATGTGAGCTTCAGGAATGTAATCCTCCGTTAGAAGCTGCTCTAACTTGTTACTAACACAATAATTACCTCCGCTTGAGCTTCAAGAATGTATTCCTCATCGGTGTCTTCTCTCATTTGCTTCTTCCTAGGCTCCACTAGAAGTTCATTCTCCAGAGAGTGGTACGAAGATTCGCTATCGGAGGATCCTTCAGCTGAACCCTCTTTATTTGTTTTTACAGGAGACTCGTAGATGAGCTCCTCGACGGAACGTCCTTCCTCCGCCATAGATGAACTATTCACAGTTAAGAGGCTAATGTAACAGAATTTTTGTTATGCAAAAAAGGTCTACTGTCATATTTTCGTGTACGAAACAATGCACATGTCGGATGCACTTGAGGATTTGTATAGTAGCTTCAGAAGTAATAGCAGTAGTAAACTGATCAACAATGTCAAAGGTGGGAAATGAATGAAAACTTTTCTTAGCTACAACTCTCCTATTGGTTGTGTTATTTATGATTCAGACTGGGCAGTGGCCTCATGTATCAGTAGTCATCTATTATATCTGAAGCTACTATACTAATCCTCAAGTATAGTGCTTGTGTTATGTATGCATCATATAACAACTAGCTAGTTTACTATTAGTTGTTCTCTCTCTCTCTAGTACTGTTGTGTTACATTGGATTCTGCACAAAGTTGTTGAGGCCTCAACATATTTTGTGTTGTTTTTCAAATATGTTCATGGCTTCCATGGAACCCATGGTCACATTAATTCCCTTCCAGCAGCACAAGAAAGAAGAAGTTATTGAAGGGAATCGATGTGTCCCACAGATTTGATGACATATATGAGATAACTCAATAACAATTTGCATCGTAGGCCTCTAAAAGGAATTGCAAAACAGGAAAAAGGCATAAAATTGCAATAGACAAAAAAAAGACCTATCCAAGAGTTTTGAATTTAGGTTTCGGAGAACGGGAGCGCAAACGTCATCAGTTTCGGAGAATGAGAGTTTTGAATCTATGTTTTGTGTAAAAGAAATTGTAATAATCAACAATAGCAGGCATCAATCTTGTAATCATGTTAGTTTTCATCAGTTCAGTGTCACCACTTGATTTTAGGGCATACCATTTTGATCATTTCAATCTCACGTGACAATTATTTACTTTATTTTATACATCTCATTTAAATTTGAATCTTCATAGAGAAGTTTTAGTTTAGTTGTATTGACTCAGTTTTCACATTGCAATGGAAAAAATGACAAGAGAATTGATCTGCTTAAGATGCTTATGTTGTAGTATTGCTCACATCATAAATAGTTGTTGCTTTGCAATTCACTATTCATGTTATAATTTGGAGTTGACAGCAATAATAAGCAATTAAAAACAAAAAGACACACAAATAGATGCATACGTAGTAGTAGGCATCAACTATTCATATATTCACAAGTTCATATATCTTCCAACTTAATTAAACAGACATGCATCGCAGTAATTGTGTTTTCATACAGTTCTAAATTTCTAATGCATGTTTTTACATGGCCGGCAAATAAACTGAAGCGATCATGCAAAGTTACCATCATAGTAAGAATGTAATTTTCGTGATGTGTTGCATCGCTTATAGAATCCATGCTTAGTAAATTTAACAAGCATCCACCACCATATCAGAGAAGGGGAACATACCAAACACTAAGCGGTGAACACGATGGGCTCCGGGACAGCGATGGGCTCCGAGACGGCGAGGGGCTCAGGGGCGGCGATGGGCTCCGGGACAGCGATGGGCTTTGGGGCGACGACGGGCTCGGGGCCGACGACGGGCTTCATGGGCGGTGACGGGCTTTAGGGGCAGTGACGGTCTCCAAGACGGTGGCGGCATGCTCCGGGGGTGGCGATGGGCTTTGGGGGCAGCGACGGGCTTCATGGGCGGCGATGACGGGCTCCAGGACAACGATAGGCTTGGGGGCGGCGATGGGCTTTGGGGGCGGCGACGGGCTTTGGGGGCGGTGACAGGCTCCAAGACGGTGGCCGCGTGCTCTGGTGGCGGCGATGGGCTTCGTGTGCGGTGACTGGCTTCACTGGCGGCGACGACGGGCTTCACGGGCGGTGGCGACGTTCTCCAGGACGGTGGCGATGGGCAGAGTTCGGCGGCGCGGGAGTTAGTTTCCAAATTAAATTAGGTTTTTGGAGCGGAAGCAAAAACACTATATATAGGTTTATTAGCAGTGGCAGGCAAGATGATGTCGACTTACCCGCCACTGCTATTTCTCTTAGTAGTGGCGTACGGTGATGTCACTAGCCCGCCACTACTAATCCGCCCGCAACTAGTACTCGACTTAGTAGTGGCGGGTCGCTGACATTAGCCGACCGCCACTACTAAGAGGAATAGCAGTGGCGGGCTAGTGACGTCAGCATGCCCACCACTAATTACACCCTACCGCAACTACTAAAAAATGTTTCAACGTATATTTTATACTTTATTATTATTATTAATTTTCTTAAGGAATTTTTTGATAAGATTAGACATATAATAACTATAAATAACTAATAACCTATATTACCAATATCTTAAACAAAATGAGTATTTTTATTTAGTAAAATCATATATTACCAATAAGTAAATAGAAGGTTTCAACATAAACTTTCTACTTGATTGTTGTTTTTTTCTTAAGGAATTTTTTATTAGATTAGACATATATTACCAATAATTAAATAATAACATATATTTCCAATAGCTTAAACAAAAATGACACCGGTGGCGTGCTAGTGCTATACACATTAATGACATAAATAAAAACATATATTCCCAATATCTTAAACATAAATGACACTACCAAATGACATAATTGATTTTACAAATACAAAGATCAGGAATCACACTTCTGTTGGGGGAAAATACTTCATCCCCAGGGTCTCTACAGTTATAAGACAAAGACAATTTACTAGAGTGAAGTTCAAGTATTAACTCCGGCCTCGCGTATGATCAAGCTCGGAGAATCCACGCAGGCTTTTGTTCGATGTATGACTTCGAAGGTTCAATCTTCAGAGAGCTTATCTGCCAGCGAGGATGGAAGACTTATCTTCTTTCTAATTAGATTAGTCTTTTACTATTTTAACCCTATTAGGGGTACTGAAATAGTTTCCACTATGTCGGTTGTAATTGAGGGGTAAAAATGTCTTTTCCTTAAGATTTTTAACTATAAATACCCCCATTCTCACCCTGTCATGATCATCGAATACTCAATTATTCAATACACAACTTCGAACTACTTTGAGCTATTATCCTATTTGGAGGCTTTAAATAGTCCGCTTCACAAACTCTCCATTTGTTAGTTTTAATCTTCGAGAACCTATTAGCGTAATCCTTTACGCCAACAGTTGGCACTGTCCGTGGGCAACTTAGTCCAAAAAACTTCGTTCTCTACCAAGTTTTTAGAGCCATGCCTCCTAAGCGGAGTTCAGGTGGTAGTCCTACTCAGAGGTCCCCTCGGACCTCCGAAGCAAGATCTTCGAATACAGTCGAGGTCGGAGGAACTTTAGTAGTTCCTCCACCTTAGACCCCCGAAGGGAATTTTCTTCCTCGAACATACGAAGCCCCCTTAGGGACTCCGTCTATGCTTTGACTAGATGGAGCTCCTCCTCTAGCTTCGACTATGCTCTGAACTGATATGTTCAGTTCCCAAGACCCGGAAGATCCTTCCGGAAGAAATGAAGATAGCCTTGGTGACATGGCGACCCAGATGGCCAATCTCCAAGCTGAAGTGACAAGGTGGATGCAGGAGGCCGTAGATAGGCTTCGTCCTCAAGTCACCCCTGTTATCCCGGAGGTGTCTCAAGACGATGACTGTCTTCTTTATCCCTAAGACCCAGAGAATGCTTCCTTCGATAGCGAGTCTCCGCTGCACCCCGACTTACAAAAAGTGCACTTCGACCCTAAGTTTAAAACTTCGAAGCTCTGTATGTACTCTGGAGAAGAGGATCTGGGGGAGTTCTCTCATTCGTATGCTTTGGCAATTGAGGCCAACGGAGGAGTCCAAGACACCATGGCAAAGTGTTTCCCACTCGCTCTCGAAGTGGTTGATTTGAGTTGGTTCTGGTCCTTGAAGCCAGGATCAATTAGAACTTGGGAGCAGCTAAGGAAAAAGTTTATAAGTAACTTTTAGGGTACTTTCGTACCCCCTATGTCTACGGGAAGTCTTTTCTAGGTGAAGCAGCTACCTGGAGAAACTTTAAGACAGTTCTTCAAGCGCTTCGCTCATATGAAGTCACAGATAAGGGGGAAGTCTGCATCATTCGTTGTTGATACAGCCCGAGAGGAAGTTACTCATGCAGGCCTCCTTGACAAACTTCATCGAAAACAGATATCCTCTATAGCACAGATGATGGCCTATTTCAAAGAATAAGCTAGGTCAGACGAAGCATGGCTCCGAAGAATAGCTTTGACTCCACCAATCTTGTAGGAAGTCAAGCTCGAGGTGAAGACTTCAACACCATCGCAGGGGCCCAACTTCGATATCCAGCATGACAGGCATCGGGGGCAAAAGCATCCTCGCTCCGAAGTCCTGAACATTGCTCCTTCTACGTAGAAATTTTCCCCTAGAAATCCGCAAGCTTCGGGAAGCAAGGCTAGCGGCTGGAGGGCCGCTAGGGAAGTCGGCTGGCAAAGGCCAAACCTTCTTCTGCTTTGTTCACGATGAAAATCAGAGTCATGCTACTAATGCGTGCAAGTATATACTAGCTTTAAGAGGTGAGTACCTCAAAAGGACCTCAAGTCGAGGAACTACTGATCGAGTCCCTTCCGAGGCATGTCTGGAGCATGTGCAGGCTGTTGCACGTGTAGACAACTTCGACCCCGCAAGACAACCTCCGGTGGTCAATATTATGCCACCCCCGAAGCAAGAAGATGGCCAAGACCGGGGAAAAAGAGTAGTCCTCCCCATTTCCGGAGAGGGAACTCTCAGCAGTATGTAAAAGAGGCAGTGGAGAGAGTATGTCTGGGAAATAGGTCATATTGGAACTTCTTCGTCTGCAGCCACAATGCCTGAGTGGTCCCATGTGCCTATATCTTTTTCTGCAGATGATGAAGCATGCATAAAATTCCCACATGCAGATCCCCTTGTTATTACTACCGATATAGTAGAAACCGAAGTTCAGAGAGTGCTAGTCGATGGTGGGAGTTCAGTAGATATCATCTTCGTTCAAGCTTTTGATCAGCTCTGTATCTCCAGGAAATATCTCCTCCACGCAGCTCGTCCTCTGCAAGGCTTTGCAGGACCTCTTCTCGATGCCCTTGGCCAAATAGGCCTTGAGGTTGCTTTCGGAGAGGTGCTCCTAGCAAGAATGGAGGAAGTAATCTTTGACGTTATAGATGCCCCTTATGCTTATAATGTTATCTTCGGAAGGGGAATGTTGAATCAGTTTGGAGCCGTGGCGCACCATAACTATTTATGTATGAAGATTCCCACGCAAGCAGGAGTACTCACTGTCTTCGGTGATCAAGCCACTGCACGAAAAGCAGAATATGGTCATGGCCCCCTCTCGACCTGAGACAAGTGAATAACGTACAAGGAAATCTGGAGGATATCTCTACTTCAAGTGAATCTTCGAAGAAATCCTTCCCAAGGCCAAGCCCCGAGGGAGAAATCATAACGAAGATTATTGTAAAAGACGGCAAAGACTATTCTTTTTAGTTCGGCAAAGATTTGCCTTCGGAGATTGCTACTTCGTAAGAAAATTTAGTCGAAGAAAATTTGGATGTCTTTGCTTGGTCTGATGAAGACATTCGAGGGGTTAGCCGAGATATCATTGAGCACAGTTTACTTGTAAACCCAAGGGTTCGGCCTGTTATACAGGGGCTTCGAAGTCTATTAGTAGAAAGGGCAAGCCTATCTAAGGCAGAAGTGGAGAAATTATTAAAGGCTAGGATTATCAGAGAAGTAGCTCATACGAAGTGGCTAGCTAATCTAGTCTTCGTCAGAAAGAAATCTTTCGGGAAGTGGCGCATGTGTATTGATTTTACATCTTTGAATAAAGCATGTGAGAAACCATGTTGAAGAATATGGTTTTAATACCCTAGATGTGGTGAGTGATTGTCAATGGAAGTCAAAGGAAGAGAGATATGAACACCTGCCGAGTCTGAGGCGCGTGTGACTCAAGTACACAGGCAGCGAGCGATAGCCGAGCAGAGGAGGCGTGGAGTCGGGCTGGCCCAATCCGGGTACATGGCTAGGAGCGGTAGAGGATAAACTGGTCTGTTGACTTGGTTTGACCCAGGTACACGGGCGGCGAGCTATTGCCAGGCTGAGGAAGCTGCGGGGTCGGGTCGGCCCAATCCGGGTACCCGGTGCGAAGACGGTGGACGCTTTGTCAGTTTCGGTGCAAAACTGACAACCCATGATTATTTTTTTAGGTTATTAAAATTTAGTTTTTAAGTTTAGAATATTTTTATTTGAGTCAGGTGATTTTTCTATGAATATTTTAGTAATTTTCAGAATTTATTTTAGAGTCATTATTAATTTACCCTAGGGGTAAATTAGTCTTTTCATGTATTAGGAGTCGCCTATAAATAGGCACCTATCCCCCCTGGGGATGGATGACTGTTATTTTCCTGAGATTATTTTTCAGTCCATCGAGTAGTTTTCATCTACTATTTTTCCTCTGGTGTTTGATCTGCATCGCCATTTTCCTTTCCGACGCATTCTTCCGGTCGTCAAGGCAGCGTTGTCATCCAGCAGCAGGTGCCGTGCGGAGGGAGCTAGCCGGCTGCAACAGCCTGCAAAGGCAGGCGGCAGGGCGTGGTCATCCAGCAGCAAGAGGCTGGTGGCAGGGCGCGGTCATCCAGCAGCAGGAGCAGCACGCAAAGACACCGCCTGTTTGCATGCAGCAGCTTGCGGCAGGGCGCAACCCTCGTCTCAGTTTCCAACGCAGCGCAAGCCCCTATCTAGCTAGCTAGCTGCCGCACGACAGTGGAGACCACAACTTTTCTGGCGCAAAGCAACAAGCAGTAGGAGGTTATTTCTTCCTTCTGCACGCTTCCCAAGAGCACGGCTAGATTAATCACAAGAAAGCATTAGGCATCCGGCCAAGTACCTTGTGCGCAGCGGCGACTTTAGCAACGGGACTCTCTGTGGCGCACAACGATGATGACACAAGTAATTTTTTAATCTCCTATTTTTTAGTAGATCAGTTTTAGAGATAATCATCTATTAATCAATTAGTTGAAAATTTGTTTAGAAATTTCGTGGGTAATTTAATCTGTCAAAATATTTGTAGTACTCAATTATTTTTATTTAAATTATTTTTTTAATCTGCTCATATAAAAGAAAAAAATTATTATTAGTCGCAGTACTATTTTCTTTCTAGATTTACATGAAATATTTTCGGTTTAATTCTAAATTAATTTTTAATGATCCATGTTTTTTATTCATTTAATTAGTATTTTATTTTTAGACTGAAATATTAATATCTCGAGTTTTATCTAGGCATTTTTATTTACTACAGTGATTCTTTGTAGTTTAGCTTTAATATCATTTTGATTAGGATACCGATCATTTTTAGGTTAGAAAATTTTAATTCCTGTAATTTGACTTGCTAATATTATTTGCCTGGTTAAGTTCATTTGGGTGTTGGTTTTAAGATATAGTTTAGCAAGAAATTTTTAGGCGCCCATTCACCCCCCCTATGGTCGCTACTTTCGGTCCTACAACATGCCCATGTGACCACTATCCCATCCCCTGAATAGATCAATTAGTTGATTCCACTGCTGGTTCGGAGTTACTAAGCTTCCTCGACGCGTATGCTGGCTATCATCAAATCTGGTTAAAGCGCGAATATGAAATCAAAACAAGCTTCGTAACTCCTTCGGGAGTCTTCTGCTATGTAAGAATGCCTTTTGGCTTGAGAAATGCTGGGGCAACCATTTCAAGATTAATTGCTAAGGCTCTAGGTCATCAAATAGGCCGCAATGTAGAAGCCTATATGGATGATATTGTAATAAAGAGTGCTTTAAAGCACTAGAATAGCTTAGACTTAGCGGAAACATTTGAGAGCCTCCGAGCATGTGGAGTCCGCCTCAGCCCCGAAAAATGTATCTTCGAGGCTCAAGCTGGGAAGTTGCTAGGGTATCTAGTTTCAAGTAGAGGAATTGAAGCTAGCCCTACTCAAATAACTATATTGCAAAATATGGCTCCACCGGAGAATTTAAAACAGGTACAGAAGCTGACTGGCCGCCTTGCAGCACTTAGCAGATTTTTAGAAAGATCCGTAGAATGAAGCCTCCCCATATTCAAAGCATTAAAAGGGTCCGATGATTTTGCATGGAAACCGGAGTGTCGAAAGAGTTTTGATGATATTAAAAATTATCTCATCAACCTCACAACACTCACTATGCCCATTGCAGATGAAACCCTACTCCTTTACCTCGTAGCTACTGGCTCCACTGTGAGTGCAGTCCTTATTAGAGAAGTTGATTTCAATGGGAAGTTGGTGCAGAATCCATTTTACTTTGTATTCGAAGCTTTATCTGGAGCAAAAACAAGATATTCTGAGCTTGAGAAGTTCACTTATGCTCTGATAATGGCTTTGAGGAAATTACGACATTATTTTTTAGCACATAATGTAATTGTACCAACTTCGTATCCTTTGGGAGATATGCTCCGAAGCAAAGATTCTACGGGGAGAATTGGAAAATGGTTGTCGAGCTTGCACCCTTCGGCATCTCCTTCGTTGCAAGGACATCAATCAAGTCGCAAGTGTTTGGACCATATACTCCGATGGAGCTTTTCAAGCGTCCGGAGCAGGTATTAGAGTAGTAATAATTTCGCCTTCAGGGCAAAAAGCGATGTACTCAACAAGGCTCAACTTTAAGTCGACCAATAATATAGCGGAGTACGAAGGAATTTTGTTAGGACTCCGAAAAGCGTGTGCTCTAGGTGCTACAAGAGTTGTTATTAAAACTGATTCTCAAATTGTTATTAAAACTGATTCTCAAATTGTAGCTATGTTGACAAAAGTTTTCAAGTCCAACCTCCGTAGCTTGCAAAATATTTGGAAGAGATCCTTAAGATCGAAGCAGCATTCAAGGGGATTTCCATCCGAAGTATACCAATAGCTAAAAATGTACAAGCTGATACCTTAGCAAAAGTTGCCGCCGAAGCTGTAGATATTCCGGAAGGAGCCTTTTATGAAGAACTCACTTCACCTTCGGTGCCACAATTTCCTCCTGTCGAGCTTCTTTGCATTCCGAGCACTGACTGCGGAGTTTAATCATGGAGTTATTACAAGGTGAAGCAACTTTACCTGAAGGATCACAACTTTCAAGGTTAAAGCTAAGAGTTCGGAATTATCATGTAATCAACGGTATTCTCTACAAGGCTAGAGTATGTTCCCCCCTACTCTGATGTATTTCTCAAGCCGAAGGTCAAGAGATACTTCGAGAAATTCATGAAGGCCTTTGTGGTAGCCATCTCCCCCCCCCCGAGCTTTAGCGGGAAAAACACTTCTCCAGGCGCTTTATTGGCCTACAATAGTAGTTGATGCGCAGAGTTTAGTCCGCACTTGCCAAGGTTGTCAATGGATGGGAATACGAAGTCATCGTCCGCCAACGACTCTTCAAGTCATTGCTCCGGTTTGGCCTATGGCCATATGGGGCATGGATCTCATTGGCCCCTTCCCAGTAGCAAAATGAAATCTGAAATTTGCAGTGGTAGCAATTGAATATTTTTACAAGTCGGTCGAAGCAGAACCCCTCACAGCTATCACTTCGAATAATGTACAAAAAATCTTTTGGAAGAATGTTATATGCAGGTTCAGAGTGCCTCGACAGCTCACAGTCCACAATGGGACATAATTTTATGCGGAACCCTTCAGGAAATTTTGCGAAGACCTTGGCATACAAATATGTTTTTCATCTATGTGTCATCCTGAGTCTAACGGAGCTGTCAAAAGGGCTAATGGAAATATTTTATCAGGGCTAAATCAAAGAATAGTAGGATTAGCAAAGGGGCTGTTGACTGAGGAACTCCCGAAGATTTTATGGTCCATTCGGACCACTCAAACGAGGTCCACAGGTTTTACTCCTTTCAGATTATTATTCAGAGATGAAGCTATGACTCCGACGGAGCGAAGAGGGGATCTCTTTGCACCACCGAACCCGAATTAGAAGGTGAAAGGCAAGCTTCGCTAGATTTAACGGAAGAAACAAGGCTTCGAGCTGTTCCAAATTTGTTGAAATATCAACATCAAACTAAGACTTGGTATGACCCAAAGGTTAAGGTGAATGAACTTAAACCCGGTCATCTAGTTTTGCAAAGCATCATAGCACCAGGGAAATTAGGAAATAAGTGGGAAGGTCCATACATCATTCTACGTTCAAGACACCCTGGCTCTTTTAAATTAGCTAATTTAGAAGGCTAAGAGTTAAAGCATAGGGGCTCCTTGTAATCATCTGTAAACACCTTTTAAATAAATAAAGCTCATGGTTCAGATAATGCCTACCTCTCAAACACTTCGTACTTCTAGTGGATGTACTAGAGGACCGAAGTTGGCTATGAGTGAAGTTTCATTCATTTGAACCAATTTTACGGACTTCGAACCACTGGTTCGAAGCTTCCGATGAGGTGGGAAAGTCACAAAAAATGGATTCCAAGCCACTGGCTTGAAAGCATCCGTAAAAAGAGTCCAAGAAGACCAAATGATGCGGATTCCAAGCTCCGACTTGAAAGCATCCGTAAAAAGAGTCCAAGGAGACCACTATGTGAATTCCAAACCACTGGTTTGATAGCATTCACAAAAAGAGCCGAAGGAGGCCAAACAAAATAGACTTCAAGCTAATAGCTTAAAACATCTATAAAAAGAGTCCAAAGCGACCAATTTTATCGTATGCTAAGGTATCCAAAAAGGTACTAAGTTACCAGTTTTCAGACTCCGAGTTAGTAGAGTTGAAGACATTTTTTGAGATCTTAGTCAATCTCTAAGTTGATAAGGGGCTCTGAGCCTCCAAAATTGTACTCCTAACTAATGTTATTTTTGTTGCTGGGAAGTAGGGAGACAATTTTGAAACTTTAATCTTTATCATTCAAACAGATACATTACATCATGAAAAATTTGTATCTATACCGAGAAGGAAACGAAGACCTCTCTGATTCCTGGAGGTAATGTTGAAACTAGAACGACTCGTTCCGGAGCCAGGAGTTTTAATAACTTTACGTTTAATCCTTTTCCCTCCTCTAGAAGCTAGAAAGTCCTTCTATTGTTGTTGAAGCTCGGACCAAGTTCGAAGTCGCTCGGGGCTTCTTTCCCAGCTTCAAAGTTGTTCAGAGCCCTTCTTTACTTGCTCTTCAGTGGTATCTTCTTCTTCGGACCATTCAATGTCTTCTAAAGACGAAGGTTCTAAGCTAACCTCTTTTTCCTCTTCTTTAATATAAGATAATATATCTTTGCATATTTCGGGCATAATTTCACTAGAGTTTCCTCGATGAATTAAAAATCAAGGGAATTTGTGAGATCATAGAATTTCGAAGGTAGCCCATAGCAGGCGAAGCTCTTTGTTAACTTCTAGCACTTCGGGATCATCCAAAAAAGGTTGGAAAGCCTAAAAACATTTCCAAATAAGTATTTTCATTCATAAATGATAAACGTATAAATTTTTACATAATCGGGGCCCTAAGGAGAACTAGACCTTTGGGTCCGAAGGAGGCTGACTGCTCGAAGGTTGCGACCACGCTTGCTTCTAGCGAAGTCCTTTTTCAATCCAGGTCTTGATCGCTGATCGTCCTTCAGCTCTCCAAGATGATTGGAAGGCTTCCCAAGCTGCAGCCACGTCAGCGGAAAGGGCTAAGAGTCGGTCATCGTCGAAGACGATAGGAGTCGCCTCTGAGTCTGGTGCTACTGATAGCCCTAAATCCTCGTAGTAGCGAAGCACTCTAAGAGAAGCTACTTGGCCAGAGATTTCTCCATACCGAATACCCGCTATCTTCATAGTCTTCGCTGCTGCTTGGATCATCTTCAGTCTTCGCAGCAGAGGGATGTCGCCAGTTGAAGGTAAAGTCCAAGAAGTGCTGAAGTACTCCAAGACGCCCCGAAGGTTGTCCATGGTTTCTAATGCTTCCTTCTCACACTTCGCCTTGTCTTCGGACAAAGTATCCTTCGACGAAGACAGCTCGTCTATCAAAGAAGATAGCCTAGCTGCCTCTGTAACCAAGGAGTTCTTCTGTCCATGTAAATTATTGGCCTCCTCCATCAACTTCGGCTTCTCCTCTCAGAGATTGACTAGCTCGGTCCCTACAGTCCCCTGCTCCCTCCATAGTTTTTTTACTTCAGCCCGAAGCATGATCTGCTCAGCTTTGAGCTTCCGATTCGCAGCCTCCAAACCAAGTATGGCTTTCCTTTCTGCGGCCACCATTTCATCTATGCCTGAGGTCTGAACCTCAGAGATGGCAAGACTCCCCTGAAGGGCCGTTATCTTCTCCTTGAGTCGATTACACCCCCACTCATTTGATACGGCCGCAGCTCCTGCCAAGACTATTTGCTGCGAAGGAAGAAAAGAGCAATGTAAGTAAACTATTTACATGTTTAAACTAACTCTGTTGTTGCAGATACTTCGTACCTGATAGGCTGCCCGCTCTAATGCCGCATCCAGCTCTGACCCCTCAGCTTCCACAAGAATAGCTACCAAGTCGGTCTCCCCAACTTCGCGATTAGGAAAGTCGGAAGCCCAGTCCTGCGCTCCAAAAAAGGAGCTAGGAGGTGGAGCCTTGACAAGGCTCTTTGATCATCTTCATTTGGAGAAGGGCCAGAGTGCAGCGCCGCGTCCCCGGAGACCTCTGTGGATTGGCCCCCGTCCGTAGACTGGCCTCCTTCGGTAGACTCTAATGGGGTTAATCCGAAAGTCGGAGCAGGCAAAGGATCCCCTTTTCCTTTACCTTTTCCAGGCCCCATTCTTATGGCCTCCTCCAGAATTGACTTCGGAGATGTCGAAGCTTCAGGCACAGTCTTCGCGGCAGGGGTTATCTCCATTGGGGTTGATCATGTAAAATCAAAGGTATTATATATTGCATAAACTTTGCAGGACACGAAAAGAAGGGAAAAGCACTCTACTGAGGTATACCTTCCACATTCTATCGCCGGATTAGTATGGGACTACTCGGAGGCTCGAATGCCTCTTCGAAGTTCTCTTCAGATTCGGAGCTGGAGACCGAAGGATTAGCTGCTGAAATGTCTCCAAGAACCGCAATTATCACTTAGTCCGGAACCGAGGCTTGATCGTTTGTTGCCCTGACTCTGCCTTCTTCTGCAGCAGTGGCCTCTTGGCTAGGAGGGACATTTGAAGTCTCTGCCTACTCGATGTTGTATTTCGCAGTAGGCATGGCCGTTATGTCGCCCTCGACAGGAAGTTCGACCTCAGCGTGCACCCCTTCATCCTCAGTAATAAGGGCTTTGAACCCCTTCTGTATTTCTATGTGTCCTTCATCTTCAGATGACTCCAAAGATGAAGTTGAGGACTTGGAAGGGACCACGGAATTTGGTTTTCGTCCCAACTTCTTCACAGGTGTCTTAGTCGGCGCAGAAGTCTCGCCTTCAACTTTCCTCTTCTTAGGACTTGGCTCGGATGTGCTCCAGTCCTGAAGGGAAGGAGCGTCAACTCTGAGTATATTCCATACTCGGTTGAACCGCTCCCAACTTCCCACCAGTTTCACCCTCCATTCCTTCTCAACGAGGGTAGGGGCTCCTAGGATCTTCTCCGAAGCCCGTACAACTTGCTCCGAAGTCAAGGTGGCGCGTTGAGCTGTAAGATAAGATTTATTTCAGTTACATCATTTTTTATGAAATTATTGCATATAAAACATTTTGCAGACTCCGAAGTTACGTGCAGTACTCGAAGAGATCTCTCGGAGTCCACCCTCCGTATTCTCTTCGAAGTTAATAGGCCAATTGGCCATCAGAGGCAGAATCCGGAGCCCGATGAACTTCTCCGCTAAGTCCCGCATGCTCATGCGGTGACTTATTGTTTGAAGAAGATTGAGGCGAGCTTCGAGCTGGCCCGGGTCCGGATGAACTTCGGCTTCCCTCCGGAAATATATGTCTTCCAGAGGCCTGGCCAAAGTGTTGTCTCCTCCAACTTCGGCATAGAACCAGTGAAGAATCCAGTCTGTATACCATCTAGCATTGATGTCCTTCACCGGAAACCAAGTCTCGTACTCATCCCGGAGCCAGAAGTTGATACTGCCAAATGTAATTACAATTGTCTCTCCTCTGGAGCCTTGGTAAGTCTTTGGCTGGCAGGAAGCCTTGTGGAGTGCTGCGAAGATTTCTGCCCTCCCTTCACAACCTTCGGCTCACATTGCCCATTCGAAGATTGCAAGACACGCTATGGCATTCGGGGATAGTTGAGGAAGAGTGACATGAAAAAGTTCCAGTACCTCAGACAAGAAATCTACCGCAGGAAGCCCCAACCCAGCCTCGAAGAATGCTTCGAATACAACTACCTCTCTAGGCTGAGGGGAGGGGATTGCTTCTTGGCCAGGCTGATGAATCTTGATCCCCGGGCTAATCTTCCCTGCAATCGCAGCCACTGTGGTCTTCTTCTTGCAGGTCGATGGATCTAGGCTGTAAGATTGATCCAGGTACTTGGAAGACGCTGGGAGGAGGTCTTGGGGGCCGGCCAGATGGGGATTCCCCGTAGGCGCCGCCGCTGTTGCCGCCGCCAGGGCTTGCTGCCTAGGCAAGGTTGAAGTTGCGATGGGAGCCTTGTGACTAGTCTTCGCCATTGAACGGAATGGAAAGCTTGGAACTAGAGCTCGAGAAGTCAGAAGTGGAATAATGCAAGAGTAGTGAGTAAAGTATCTCGAATGCTCCTTTGCCCCTCTATTTATAGCTTGTACACACAAATTCTTACCGTTCATACATGTCGTTCCATCTTCTGTACCGTTATCATTTCCAAAAATGAAGCAACGTCGTAACTCCTTCCGAAAGAAAAAAGTAACAACTATTTTTGTTAGTCGAACGGTCTTTTCAGCTTTGAAAAAATTGTCTTCGGAGCTGCTTGATGAAATCTCCGCATGGAAGTCGATTCGAAGTTTGTAAATTTCTGAATGCTTCCAAGGTTGGTATATTTTATTAAGCCCTGAGCATGATTATTTTTCTTGCGTATACTGCTCTCCTAACTTTACAGATCATTTGGAGAAGCGTATTTGAGGGGCTACTATTGGGGGAAATACTTCATCCCTAGGGTCTCTACCGTTATAAGACAAAGACAATTTACTAGACCGAAGTTCAAGTATTAACTTCGGCCTCACGTATGATGAAGCTCAGAGAATCCACGCAGGCTTCTGTTCGGAGTATGACTTCGAAGGTTCAATCTTCAGAGAGCTTACCGGCCCGCAAGGATGGAAGACTTATCTTCTTTCTAATTAGATTAGTCTTTTACTATTTTAACCCTATTAGGGGTACCGAAATAATTTCCACTATGTCGGTTGTAATTGAGGGGTAAAAAGGTCTTTTCCTTAAGATTTTTACCTATAAATACCCTCATTCTCACCCTGTAATGATCATCAAATACTCAGTTATTCAATACACAACTTCAAACTACTTTGAGCTATTATGCTATTTGGAGGCTTGAAAAAGCCCGCTTCACAAACTCTCCCTTTGTTAGTTCTTAATCTTCGAGAACATGTTAGCATAATCCTTTATGCCAACAACTGCCAAATGATCTAGCCTTGCACTAATTTTTCATCACCATCGGTGTGTAGATATGGAATCACACTTCCAAATGACAGTTTTGCTTCAACAACATTGATCCTTGATATGTCAATGAAGAACGACGCCTCATCAAACTGATTGTATTCTTCTTCGTCTTCAACTCCAACAGTTCTTTGTTTTCCTAGAGAAATGATGTATTTCTTCTCGTCTTTAGGTTCAAGTATGTAAAATACTTGTGCCACAGATTGAGAGAGTATCCAAGGGTCATCTTTATAACCTACCTTATTAAGGTCAACTATCGTAAACCCATAATAATCCACCTCCACACCTTCTAGATGTTTGACCCACTAGCACTTAAATACAGGGATTTCTATAGAGTTCCCATAGTTAAGTTCTCATATTTCTTCGATGTATCCATAGTAAGCATTCTTTTGTCTAGTGCTATCTTCTGCATCTACTCTAACATCACTATTTTGGCACTGACTCTTTTGAACCTTTGCTTTGGTATAGAATGTGAAACCATTTATGTCACATGCTTGCCATGTTTTAACCATGCTCAATGGACCGTAAGACAATTTAGTTATCATCATCTCTTTGTTGGTTTCTCCAATCGAAATGTTTAGATCCCTAAGCCATGATGTGAAATGAATTTTGTGCTCTTTCATAATCCATTGTTCACCGCGATCTTCATTCTTTTCATGAAGGTCTTGCAGGTGTTGTTCAACATATGGTCTCATAATCGCCAACTGATGCATGACACTGTAATGTGATTCTCTTACTGTTTGGTAGCAATTGTCTTGTATGATTTTCCTGTAATTAGTTCCTTTACCAGTGAGTAATCTATGGTGTCGGGACATGGGAACTCCTATTGGTTTCCCATCTCTTATGTAATCTGCGTAGAACTCAATGACTTCCTCAGTCATGTAGCCCTCTATCATGGACCCCTCTGGATAAGCACAATTTTCATACGTAACCCTTGAAGGTAACCATGAGACGCTCGTACGCATACATATTGTGCAGGTACGTTGGACCAAGAACAAAGATTTCGTCTGTTATATGTATTATATAGTGCTCTATAATATCAATGTATGAAGGAGGAAAGCACATCTCAAGCTGACATATAGTCTCCCTCATTTGTTTACGTAATTCATTTAACTCTCTAGTGTCGATCACCTTCTTTGATATGACATTGAAGAAGTGACACATGCGTGTGATCAGCATCTTCAGAAATGAATTTTTGATTCCTCTTACTGCGATGGCGAGGAATAGCCCAAGCATAACATGACAATCATGAGTGTTGTAGCCACTCATCCTCATATCTGCTACGGAGACAATATTCTTTATGTTTGTTGAAAATCCTGTTGGAACTCTGATTCCATGTAGACACCTGTAGATTGATCTTTTCTCGTCAATTGTGAGGTTATAACTAGCAGCCGCACGGAAAAATTTTACATTGGCCCTTTCTTGTGGGTGAAGCTCCGGTCTAATTCCGAGAGTTTGAAGGTCCCTTCGTAGTTTGAGTCCATCTTTTGACTTGCCTATTATGTCTAACAAAATACCTATGGTGATTTCGAAGACATTCTTCTCAACGTGCATTGTATCGATAGCATGACCAATCTCCAACTCCTTTCAACAGGGCAAGTACCTAAAGAAGATTGACTGCTTTTTAAATGGAGCGTCCTTTGAAATTTTTTCAGATTTCTTCCTCTTCTTTCCGAAAACAACTTTAATATTTTTCACCATTTAAAATAGAAATTTGTCATCTCGATGTCGTGGCGGCTACCCAAGCTCGATTGTACCGTCGAAATGGTTCCTATTTCTTCGATATTTGTGGTTTCTTGGTAAAAATATGCGGTGTCGCATATATATCGTCTTAACAAATGATGGAAGATGCACATATTCTGTCTAGTCCACACACACTACACATGCAGTCTTTCCTTTAACCTGTCTTGTTAGGGACATACGCCCCGGGTTGTCAGCTATTGTGGGATCGGAATGGCGACTAGAGGGGGGTTGAATAGGCGCCTCGACAAATTCTCGCGAATGTGATGGCCTTTTCAAAACACCCAACGCTCCTCTAAATATTGAAATTTAGATCAAAACCAAAACAGAATGAATCACAAGAACACACTCGTTTAAAATTTCGATTTCAGTATGGTTCAGAGTTTGAAGTGTCGACTTCCTTTGTCGACAAATTATTTGTCGAACTACAATGTCTAGATCAATGATTGAATGAACGACAGAGGTATATCAGAGACTGAACCTCCGAGATAGCTCAAAAATCAGAATTTAGCAACTTTGATTAACAACATGTTAGATTCAGTATTCAATCCATTTTGAAGCAAACTTCAAGAAAACTACTTTTCAGATTCGAACACAAAGAACTGATTTCTTCTTTGAGTAGATATATATTCAGAACAGTGAAAACAACTCTGCTTAACTCACAAAACACTTATCAGCAAATCAGAATGCCACTAGTGAATTTTAGAGGAAATAACTCACTACTGAAAAATACTGGATGATGAACAGTAAAAACAGATTTCAAATAGATTCAGAATTCAGATTTTAATTTCATTACACATTTCAGTTCTGAAAATTCAGGATGCTGAATAGTGACCACTCAAATTTCAGAAACTAGATTTCAGCTTTAAACTAGAACTCAATTTGGAATTGCTGAATCTGAACTGAATCAATTAAATTCAAAACTGAAAACATAATTTAAATTTGAAACTGAAAACTAAGTTGTGAAAATGAACAGTGCATACACAACTTCTAAAACAAATTACAGATTTCAACATGTTCAAGCACAAAACTGCACAACTGCAAACTCTGTAATGATTCAAGACATATACTGAAAATAAATTACAGCAAATAGTTGTTGAATAGTATTTTCAGTGTGTCTAAAATAGTATTCAGGATACAAATTTCAGAAGTAATCTAAACAAAATCAGATTTGGTAAATCAGAGAACAGGACTGAACTAAATCTAATTCACTTAAGCCTGCTATTTGTATGAAAAGTTTAGATTCAAAACAGAAATCTGAAAGTATTCAGAGTATCCAGAATTACTTTGAGAAAATATTTCAGTTCATACAACTAACTCAAAATAAATTCAAACATGAATTCAACCTTGAACTATAAGTTCTGAAATTTCCTGAAAGATGAACAGTATTCACTGTTTGAATTCAAAACACACATTGCTGCAACAATATACTCTGAGGTTGACAAAATTTTGATGATGAACAGTGACTTCATCAGATGTTGATTTCAATTATTTGAGTTAAACAATTTCAATCACAAAATTGTACTGCTTACAATCAAATCTGAACATGCAGCATGTTATGAAACAGCTAGATAATGAACAGTGTGCTGATTTAACTCTCAGAATTCCAAGTTTCAATTCAAACAAATTCAAAATCAAATCAATTCAGAACCAAGTGAAACAACACAAAACAGGATTCTATTTTCTGATTTATAAACTTTACTGTTTAGAACAGAAACCTGAAAGAATTCAGAGAATTCAGAATAATTTTGAGTAATCACTTCAATTCAGGAAACTAACTCAAAACAGATTCAAAATAGGTATTCAAATTGCAAATATAAGTTCTGAAATTTTCTGAAGGATGAACAATACTAGCAGATTCTTTTCAGTCTATCAGATCCGACATTGAGTATTCAGGATCATCCAGTCAAGAAAACAAATCTGAAAAGCAAATTCAGAGGATAAATTTGGTCTCATTCAAACTGCATTAAAAACTATACTGATCTGGGACAATTTCAGAAACCATCCAAAACCAGAATCAATTCATAATCTAGCACAGCAACATGTTGAATAGAAACTCACATCTCAAATGTTCAGAGAAACATATCTGAATCCATTGGATATCAAGAGACACATACAACAGTGCACAACACATTAACTCAAGAAAAATCTTGGCAATACTCTAGATGTTCATGAGATAGACCATAAGTGCACCGTTTTTCTTTTACAAGTTCAACTCAGCAAAGTAGAATTGTAACCAGAAACTTGACAGAAAAATAGAAATCAGCAGTAGTTTTGATAGAAATCAAACACTGAAGCAGTGCTGATACATTTCTGAAACAAAGAGGTAATCAGTCCACAATTTTGATCAATCAAAATAACTCTAATCCAGAAACTTAAAATTAGTTTAGACCACTCAAATCTGGGAAAAATAACTTGGGTTAGATGATGAAGAGTAGAAGAAACATTTCATCAAACATGTGGAGGGCTACCCAAAACTGAAACACTTGTGGCAGAGTTAAATTCCAGAACTGTGATGCCTTGTTTGATCAGCAAAAGAATTAAGAAAGAATCACAGAAATTAGTTGCAACTTTCGAAAATTGAACATTCAAAACATTCACAACAAAAGTTGTATAGACTACAACATCAAGTTCTGCAGTCAAAACACCAGAATATGCTTGACAAAATTGAATTCAGCCTAATAGCATACCTACGCAGGGAACTCAACTCCATCGCTAGCACTGTATTTCTTGCCAGATTGTGAACAGGACGCAGCCTTGATTCAAAACAGCAAGAGCAGCAAAAATTTAATGGAATTGATATTTTGGTTCAGCAAAAAGAACAACCACCTATCCTTGGATATGGTCCTCTATTTATAGGCCAACCATGGGGGGTATTTTCCGAAAAGAACCCTCTAGAATTAAAATATTACACAAAGATCCTATTCCTTTTAATATATTTTCAGAATTAAGAAATTCTGAAAAATATACCAAAGGAGTACACTTGCTCTAGACACTTACTAAAATTAAACCTAGTTTATTACACAAAGACTCAACACTAAAAAGGACTCATAACTATTGAAATTAACAAAACTAGATATGCGACGGTTTTCAGCAAAAACCGACAAAGCCTATCAACCCTTCGACTCGTGACACCACTTTGCGAATCCGAGCGCCAACAAGCAACTTCGACTCTTGATCCCCTCAAGCTACCTAAATTCTTGCCCTGGCCTCCCTCTCACAGACCGGGTCGTCACGCCGTCGCTTTCATCCGTCCGTCCAAGTCTTGCTCGGTCTCTTCATGCACTCTTGAGATCTTCTCCAACTTCGCCCGACCTCCCTGATCCTCCGGCATCGAGCTCGCCGCTTGACCCTCGATCACTCGCCGTCAACAGTCGGTCAGCATCTCCACCCTGCACATCCAAGACAAGCCAAAACAAGAACGAGACGCACCACCAAAACCCTTGGCACACAATCCTCCATTTACATCGAACCCTTCGATGCACTCAAACCAAGACTCCATCGCTCGATCTCTCAAATGCTCATCCTTAGCAATCACTCATCATTCAGACATAAACCACCCTTGGTTTCACAGCTAGGGTGCAAAAGATCATGGCTCTTAGATTGAAGTGCTCTTTCTTGTGCTCATCCCACACACGGACACCATGTTTCCATAGACGTTTCATATCCTCCATCAAAGGTTCTAGAAAGATATCAATGCCATTGCCAGGTTGTTTTGGACCAGCAATTAGAGTAGTGAGCATAAGGTACTTTCTTTTATGGCACAACCATGATGGAATGTTGAACAAGAATAGAAAGACCGGCCATGTACTGTGTGGGTTCCTCATCTCACCGAAGGGATTCATTCCATCCGTGCTAAGTCCCATCTTGATATTTCTGGGATCCTCCGAGAAGTCTGGATGGGCCAGGTCAAATGATTTCCACTGCCTAGCATCCACAGGGTGCCAAAGTTTTTTGTCCTTCTTTCGCCCAGCGAAATGACAGATTAGTAGTTCAGCATCTCTAGGATTTGAGAACATATGTTTCAAGTGATCAATCACCGGTAGGTACCACATTACTAAGGCTGGCACTTTCATCTCCGTCTTATATCTGTAATCTACAATAACATTCCTCTTCCTCTTCTGTAACCTCTTTTTCTTCTTCCGGTGGTCACTGTAGTCCTCCACACAGTCCTCCACACCTCTTTTTCGACTTGCGTCGCACTTCAAACAGCTCTCTAACAATTCATACTCTTTTCGATATAGGATACAGTGTTTCGGGCATGCATGAATCTTCTGAACGCCCAAAGTCAACGAACAAATCATCTTTTTTGCTTGCTACGTATCAGATGGCAGACCATTGGGTTTCAACAAAACAATTTTTAGGAGATGCAAAAGATCTGAAAAACTTGTGTCGGACCATCCATTGCTGGCCTTTAGTTTCATAAGCTCAAGAGTTGTGTACAACACAGTATACTGCTTATCGCAAAGAAGGTTTTTCGATGCTTTGTCAAGTGCTTCAAAGTTATCATAGCCTTTCTTTGTAGTTCTCTACAACACCACCTCAGGCGCAACATTTCACATCAGTTCATCCACATCAAAGGCATCATCATCATCATGTTGATCAACATCACGTGTTATGTCGGATGTATGATCACAACCTCTTCTATATTAATGAGCATCTTGTGGCACATCAGAATCATGAGGAGGGTTTTCACCCATCTCATCGTGTTTTGTCCATATAGTAGTTCTTCATGATCTAAACACGGATACATCGCTTCGTTCTTACAAACTTTACAAGGACAATATATTGCCACTTCACTCTGACGGGAAGCATATTGTGCGGCATCTTCAATAAATTTAGTTACTCTGTTAAAATATGCCACCACATCTCCGTCGTTGGACGAGTACATCCAAGACCTGTGTTCCATCTAAAACATATTATTTTAAAAAATATTAATAAAAGGCTACATATTCATTATTATTAATCTTAGTAATTTACAAATTAAAAAGATATTGATTTCTCTCTCGTAAAAACATTAATTAAAAATACTCTAATTGAAACTATGTAAACCTTGTTAATTATAAAGGAGTAATAGTATTAACTAGAATGAAAAATTTATTAAATAAATTAACTACATTGGTTTCTCTCTCCAAAGAACATAGATCTAGATCTATAATGATAAATCAAATTAAAAAAGAGATTACAACGAGGTAAAAATGTATACAAGTGATGAATATAATTGTGAGGAGGGTATTATTTGTTCATTTGGGAGAAATAAACCATAGATTAGTAAAACATTAATAACTCATTATATACTTTATTAAAGACAAAATAAATGTGATATTCGGCATGGATTTACCTCTTAGAACGAAATCCTTGAAAAGAAACGAAAACAAAGCCTCCTCCTCCACTTTCTAGATTTTTGTCGCCATTGTACGGATCAAATTGCCAATTCCCATAGTCTCGGGCTCAGGGAGGAAGATGCTATGTATTTATAGATGCAAAAGTAGTGGCGGTCGCCTATGATATCATTAGAACATTAGTGGTGGACAACGTAGCAGTGGCGGCTAGCACTAGCGCTCGCCACTACTATTGGTACACTAGCGGCGGTCGGTGCGGGCGGGGCTGACGTCAGCACCGATAGCCACTAGTATACCAATAGTAGTGACGGGCACTGGTGCTGGCGTCAACACCAGCCACTATAGTGGTGGGCCTCTAATGGACCACCACTATAGTGAAAACGCCCAACGCCACTGCAGACTATTTTTGTAGTAGTGAACCTTTATACTTCAAGTTGAAGCATAATTCCTACTTCTCTTGTTCTTCCAAACTTATTCCAAGTCCAATCTGCAATTCTTGAACAATTGACTAGTTTTGTACGCAAACAAGGACACTAAGTTACCATACCTCTTAGCCTGAGATTGACTTTCAAAAATGCCTTAGTGTCCCCTAATTATATTATGGACATCCTTATTCTTATCTTGCTTCCAAAGCTCAGAGGACAAACAGACAGGTATGAGACAACTTACATTAAGTGACTCATTCGAGTGCTTCTCACAAGCCCTCCAATCAATTAGTTCATCATGATTGGACTCCTCTAGAACATTCTCCTTTTCCTTTTGCTCGAGGAAAATTTTATGTTTCTAAACCAATCAATAAAAATTGTTCCAAAAAGAATCGATCACAAAATAAAGAGTACAATGTTCTTAATAGTTCATATCATGATCTACAAAAGATTTAAAGCAAGGTTCAACACTATGAAATGTTTATCTTCTATCCAATAAAATATGTTCCACTATTTTAAAACAATTACTTTCCCTCTAATGACTAATAGTGGCGCAAGATCTATATTCATTATAACTCCTAGTGAGCTTTGGTATCATTGCTACAAGCTAGGTGACATAGGTAAGCAATGCTTTGATAATCACATCGTATGTGACTCTTGTCGTAGGAGAAGCATCCAATGCTCCACACCAACTCTATACCCCAAGGCCCATAACTGTTTTGATAGCTCCGTTAAGCAAACCAATACTATGTGTGCATAAGTCCAACTTCCGCTCCAATTGGTTAAGATAAAAGATAGCACCCTGCTTTGGCAGACCCACTATCGATGATCGAGATCCTTGGTGTGTGAAACTATTGAAAAGAGCATCAATACTTAATTTCTGAGGGAAAACTATTCTAGCAAGGTTACGTCCCTAGCGCGCACGAAACATGTGAGAATAGTATAACAGGAACATACAAAAGCATCATAGACAAACATATTAACTATGACATAGCATGACCCTCTTCAAATGGCGATCTCCATCTCCATGGATCCGGCCATTGAGTGTGTGCTTCCAGCCTCCAAGAACTATACTAGTTTATCACTATAGCATCGCATACTAGTTACATGCATGACAAATTTAAATTTACATTCATTGCATGCATCTCATACATCACATTTATCAAGGCCATGCTAGACACATCATTGTCCGCGAAACAAAGTTACACGAAGAATCTAAAGTTTTCTCGACTGGATCGGAACTTCCGATTCCAAATCGGAACTTCCGACTGTGAATATTGCTCTCTGTATCGATTAAAAACCAATATTGGAACTTCCGATCCACCATCAGAACTTCTGATCAATATCAGAAATCTAATTAGCAAAATTGCTCTCTCTATTGAATCTTATTCAATATCAGAACTTTCGATCCAACAAACATCAGAACTTCCAATATAGCATTGAAACTTGCAACTTTCTATGGACAGAAAACATATCTAATCTGTTTTTCCACCATGTATCACCATACATGAGGGATCCAGATCGAACACTATGCACGTAGGCTCTGATAGCACTGTTGGTGAATGGGGAAGCTACGCCAGCCAACAATTTCAAAAATTTCGTGCCAATCCCAAGAACCATGCGCGTGCAAGATCATAGATCTACACCTTTTAGCACAAGACACGCTAGGTTTTGCGGATGAAGATGTTGGGGAAGCGCGTTCTCACTGATCCTTGCCTCACTTCGGCCGTTCCAGTGTGATCCAATTGACGAAGAAGATGTAGTTATTCATGTGAAGAAGTCCACGAGCGTCGCTATTTGAGCAACGCCTCCACATTATCCACACATCCAGGGATGTGATCCTTCCTATGTTGGTGTTCTAGCACCACTCGTGAGAAACGGGAGATTCCTCAATCTCAACTTTTGAGATCAAGAAAGGGAGAAGAGGAGTTCTTGGTGGCTAGGTCCAAACTATCAATTGCTTGTCTTCCAAGACCTCCTCCTCCTCTCTTTATTTAGAGGTGATAGTCCCTGGTCTCCAATAATTTGAAACCAACAAATTAGTTTCAACTAACTCGAGACCCAACAAATCCAATATGTTATGCCCGCATTGGATCTTCTGATCAGGGCTCTCAGACTCTAATTCCATGTAGCTTCGGAATTTTTGATATCTCCTATCAGAACTTCCGATCAGTGCAATTTTTCCCGAAATGCATCGAAACTTCTGTTTCAACTCTTTGTCTCTAATTAAAAATTATCGGAACTTCCGATACCATATAAGAACTTCTGATTTGAGCTCTCAATTTCCAATTTAGAAAATAATCGGAATTTTAGATTCCAAATCAGAACTTTCGATCCAACCAGAATTTTCTTGGGCAATGTTCCTTCAATACACCCTCAACTTCAGGCGATGCACCACCATCAAGTCAAATGTGCTCGCCGAATTTTTAGCCAAGTGGATGGAGCTTCATCTCCCACCGATAAATGACCCTCAAGATCATTGGACTATGTACTTCGATGTGTCTCTCTGTCTCGTAGGAGCTAGAGCTAGAATCCTCCTGATGTCCCCTCTAGGTGAAAGTTTGAAGTATGCCCTACGGTTATTGTTCATGGCATCTAACAATGCAATAGAATATGAAGCTATTGATCAGTTAGGTGAACAAAGATTGGTCTTGCACCAGTGAAAAGATGGACGCTTATTGTCAAGAGATCCGCAAGCTGGAAGGCAAATTCAGTGGCCTCGATTTCCATCACATCCTTCGGGATAAGAACTCAGCTACCGACTCATTGGCCAAACTTGAGTCTTCCTGAGTGCCAGTTCCAGATGGAGGTTTTCTTAAAGAACTCCTGAAGCCTTCAATCAGATCCAAAGAACTACAGTGATTAGAAGATAGATCGGATTCAGTTGTTCTTATCATTACTGATGAAGAGAAAGATTGGCATCGACCACTCATCAACTTCATCCTCACCTCCAGAGTCCCACAAGACAAATACGTTGCGATTCATTTGTCCAGAAGAAGGAAACAATATGTCTTGGTAGGGATAACATTATACAAAAGAGTTGTGTCAACCAGAGTACTAATGAAGTGTATCAACAAAGATGAAGGCTTAAAGATAATGGAGGAGATACACTTGGGAACATATGGAAATCATGCTGGAGCCCGATCGTTGGTCCGTAAAGCCTTCAGAGCAATGTTTTACTGGCCGACTTCTAATCAAGATGCCCTTCTATAGGCCCGTAGTTGCAAAGGATGTCAATTATTCGCCAACCAACATCACCCCCCGCTCAAGCTCTCCAGACCATTTCATCATCTTGGTTGTTCGCATGTTGGGGTTTGACATGGTCGGCCCATTTCCAAAGCCACCCCAGCGGTATGCTCATCTTTTTGTGGCTGTCGATAGGTTCAATTAGTGGATTGAAGTAATGCCACTAAATACAAGCACCACCAAGAAGGCCGTAGAATTTATTCAAAGTATAATTTATCGATTCGGTGTCTCGAAGCAGATCATCACTGATCTCGGGACCCAATTTACTAGCAATATTTTTTGGGAATTTTGTGAGGAATGGTGCATCGAGGTCAAGTATACTTTGGTCACACATTCCTAGGCAAACGGACAGGTCGAGCGAGCCAATGTCATGATATTGCAAGAACTGAAAGCAAGAGTGTTTGACCCGCTTAACAACTATGGCAGTCGCTAGTTGAAAGAATTGTCCACTGTTGTGTGGGCTCTTCGCACTCAGCCTAGCAGAGCAACTAGTCGGACTCCCTTTTTCGGGTCTATAGATCGGAAGTTGTTTTACTAGTGGATATCCTGCATAAAAGTCCCAAGATTCTCCAATATGAAGAGGGTGCGGCTGAACGAACCTAAGAAGAACACATCGATAGCCTTGAGAAGGCTAGGTTGGCCTCTTCAATTCATATTGTCTGGTACAAGCAAGGCCTGTGAAGGTACCATGATAAGAATGTCTAGGAATGTTTCTTCCGAGTCGGAGATCTGTTCCTCTACCAAGTACAATCGATTGTAGGCTCCCACAAGCTCTCAGCTCCATGGAAAGGACCCTTCATTATCGCTGAATTCAACCTTCCAAGGTCATACCGCCTGATGTGCTAGGATGGATAGTAGTTGGTGAACTCCTATAAGATCGGACTTCTTCGACATTTTTATACTTAAACAAGATAAGTCTTTGATATTTTCAATTAAGATATTTGCTTTTGGGCATTACTTTTTCTCCTCGGTATGAGCGCCCGCAACATTACAACTCTAGCTGAGTGCTCATGACCCACTCTGACCTATCTATTATTGGTCTCTCTGGATCACCTAGATGTTTTTCAATCTCTGTGAGTGTTAGCATTTCTCCCGACCGTGCGTAGAATAGACAGTTCCAAATAGCATGCATGTGTCTTAAGTTCCCTACTCTAAACAAACCCGAGCTATGCCAAAATTGTTGAGATCACCCTAAGAACTCTCAAAGTTCTTTTTGGGCTTGCTTTGCATTTAGGTAGTTGTGAACGACTACTCTCACTAAAGTATTCATGATGTGCTATTGAAGCCGAGATTTGGTAAAGCATAGACCCATTACAGAAGTCACATGGTCAATAGAAGTAAAAGAGGTCTGGTCAAATATGGTCAAAGGAGCCTGTCCATTTTGTTATAGTATGATCGCGCATGCAGGAGCCGATGAAGGAGAGAGAGGATGAGGATTTTCTAGGAATTGGTTACAATGTAGATTACTTAGATAGCAAGTCTCTGGACTATAAATATATATCTAATTAGTTAGGAAAGAAAATAACTACAAAAACAACTACCCCTCGGCGCATCACCTCCCTTGCCTTCCCAAGGTTAATCCCGATGAGATTCGGCACTCGGAGCTGGGCTGCATCATTCTGATATCCGGCGAAGAGGTGAGACCCGCCACCAAGACGATCGTATCAGCTTGGTCAATGTTCTATAAGGCTGCATCGATCTCTTGAAGGCACTGACTAGGTCAGTGTGGTAGCTGGTTTATCTCAGTGTATTGGCTAGGTCTAAGGCTGTATCAGGTTGATGTGATTTAGGTATCATAGTCTAAGGCTTCATCGGTTAGGTTCGACATCTCTTTCAATTGTATCTGCATCATGTTGTATACCGTTCATCTAAATAAAGTATGCCTGGTACTTTGAAGTATTATTATGTTCATCGTGACTAGATACTATCTTGGTTAGGTCCAATCTTGTTATTATGATGACTTTGATGAAACTGGTATATTATCTAGCACATTTTATTTATTTCTATTGGAGTATAAGCCGATAAGTTGTCGTTAAATTCCATGTTATATTTTATGTGCACTTGGATAATACCCATCGGCCCATGCCAGTGATCATCTTGTATTATCGGCTGATGGCGTATTCAACCCGAATACCCTATAGTACTCATTGGCCCTATGGCTGATCAACATATCTGTTCGTGATTATTTTATCCGCGCTACAATCATCGGCTTGGCAACCAATCAGCTTTTCTAATAATACTACTTTTTCTTAGACTTCTTAAACACTTTTTCTTTTGAGATTATAGGACCTGCACTGGAGCTAAGCAGATCTCCTAGGCCACACGTGTGACCAAAAACGCACCAACACACTTTTTGGCATGCCTAGTGGGACTCTCTCAACAACTCAACCATGACGGGTGAACTCGACGAAAGCAACAACATCTCGGTCAACCTGGATACTCTGGATGAAGAGTAGAGGGTGGATTTGCAGAAGCACGTGGATGATTGCCAAAAACTGTCTTTGTAAGCCTATAGGATGATCCAATCGGGCCCCATCCAAACGGATCCACAGCCGAAGCCGTCTTTGGTTGCAGAAACTAGTCAGCCGACAGAAGGTGTTTATGCTAGTCTCCAAAAGATCATCAACAATGCACTTCATCGCGTGCTCGTCAATCAATTTGAAGTGCTGGTCAAAACCCTACACATGCTGATCAAGAAGACCGTTGATAGTACTATAGCTAGCGAACCACCCCACGACCCGGTGTATTTTCCTATTAGTCAGGACAGGTTGGTGCAAAATCCACAACAGAGTCAGCCGGTGTCACAAACGCAAGGGCCGATGAGGCTAGAATAACCAAACACCTTATTTGTCCATGAAGGAAACATGATGGTCCAACCATCGGCTCCTGTTCTGGGATTGCTGTAGAACTTGCCATATAACCTCGAAAGGGGTGCATCGATGACGTTCTCGGCATCTGATCCTAGGTCGATGAGAGAAGAGATTCCTCTGGTTGCATATGGTGTCCTGAGAAATGTGGTATTAGATATCGTGCCACCAAGGGTGCACCAATGGTATTCCTTAGGAGTATCATTAGACTGTGTATTTCAAAGTGCAACCTTACGACGATGAAGAGCAACATAGGTACAACGCTGTTCGGCCAGATTTGTATCAGTAGGCCCCAGTGCCCGATTAGTACCCTATGCCAAGGCAACAAGAAGATGACTGGGTGAATCAGATCACGTAAGTCATCTCAGAGCAGTTTGGGTTGAATCCCAAAGAACACACGTACATGTATCGGTGGCCATACCCAGATGGTTTTATTGAGTTCCACTATCGAGCCGATACAAAGTACCCGATTTCACCAAGTTCTTAGGATATGACTCGATCTCTATGATTGAGAATGTTAGTTGTTTCCTCTCCTAGTGCTGAGAGGCATCGGACGATGAGGCGTTGAATGTACGATTTTTCTCACTCTCTTTACCAGAATCGACCTTTGCGTGGTTTTCTTCACTACCGACAAACACTATCAGAGGATGGGCAGACTTGGAAAAGAAGTTCACAAGTACTTATTTGCCTGCATTCACGAAATTAAACTCACTGACATGACAGCTGTGAGATAGAGGATGAACGAGTTGGTACAAGACTATGCTCAGAGGTTCTGGGACATACACTACTACAAATCGCTACTGTAGTGGCGTTGAAGTTTTCCATTGTAGTGGCAGGCCATTAGATGCTCGCCACTAGGGTTGCTGTTGCTGACGGCAGCACCAGCGTCTGCCACTACTATTGGTAAAGTAGTGGCGGTCGGTGCTGACGTCAGCCCGTACCGCCACTATTTTACCAATAGTAGTGGCAGGCACTGGTGCTCCCCGCCGCTGCTACGCTGTCCGCCACTAAAGTATTGATAACATCACTTGCGACCGCCACTACTATTCTGGCAATAAATGCGCACCTTCTACCTCCCCGAGCTCTACCGAAGTTCGCATTTAATTTTGTCTGTATAATGTCGACAAAAATCTAGATAAAGAGGGGGAGACTTTGTTTTCGTTTCTCTTGAAGGATTTCATTCTAGGAGGTAAATCCATGCAGAATCTCACATTTATTTTGTATTTAATCATGTATATAATGAGTTATTAGCGTTTTACTAATTTAGGGTTTGTGAATAGAAATTTTCAAATAATCTTCCATTTATAGTGTTTCTTTCTCCCAAATGAACAAATATGACCCTCCTCACAATTATTCATCACTTGTATAAATTTATACGTCGTTTTAATCTCTTTTTTAATTTAATTTATGATTATAGATCTAGAGTTATGGTCTGACACTAGTTTTTCAGATCTTTTACAACTCCTAAAAAAAGTTTTGCTAAAACCCAATTGTCTACCATCTTATACGTACCAAGCAAAGAAGATGATTTGTTCATTGACTTTGGGCATTTAGAAGATTCATGCATGCCCGAACCACTGTATCCTATATCGAAAAGAGTATGGATTGTTAGAGAGATGTCCGAAGTGCAACGCAAGTCGATTCAAACGTCCAAATGACTGTGTGGAGGGCTACAATGACCACCAGAAGAAGAATAAGAGGTTGTAGAAGAGGAAGAAAAATGTTATTGCAGACCATCATGGATATAAGACGGAGAGGAAAGTTCCAGCCTTAGTAATGTGGTACCTACCGGTGATTGATCGCTTGAAACGTATGTTCTCTAATCCCAGAGATGCTGAACTATTAATCTGGCATTTCACTGGGCGAACGAAGGACGGAAAACTTCAGCACCCTGCAGATGCTAGGCAGTGGAAATCATTTGACCTCGCCCATCCAGATTTCTCGGATGATACCAGAAATATCAGGATGGGACTTAGCACGGATGTAATGAATCCCTTCGGTGAGATGAGGAACCCACACAGTACGTGGGCGGTCTTTCTATGCTTGTTCAACATTCCATCATGGCTGTTCCATAAAAGAAAATACCTTATGCTCACTACTCTAATTTCTGGTCCAAAACAACCTAGCAATGACGTTGATATCTTTCTAGAACCTTTGATGGCGGATATGAAATGTCTATGGGAACATGGTGTCTTTGTGTGGGATGAGCACAAGAAAGAGCACTTCAATATAAGAACCATGATCTTTTGCACCATAGCTGACAACCTAGGACGTATGTCCCCAACATGATAGGTTAAAGGAAAGACAACATGTGTAGTGTGTGTGGACCAGACAGAATCTATGCATCTTCCATCGTTCATTAAGATGATATATATGCGACACCGCAGATTTTTACCAAAAAACCACAATTATCGAAGCAATAGGAACCAAAGACAACATGTGTAGTGTGTGTCGACCAGACAGAATCTATGCATCTTCCATCGTTCGTTAAGATGATATATATGCGACACCGCATATTTTTACCAAAAAACCACAATTATCGAAGGAATAGGAACCATTTCAATGGTACAATCGAGCTTGGACAGCATCCACAACATCGAGATGGCAAATTTCTATTCGAAATGGTAAAGAATATCAAAGTTGTTTTTGGAAAGAAGAGGAAGAAATCTGAAAAAAATTCAAAGGACGCTCCATTTAAAAAGCAGTCAATCTTCTTTAGATATTTTCCCTATTGAAAGGAGTTGGAGATTGGTCATGCTATCGATACAATGCACTTTGAGAAGAATGTCTTCGAAAGCAACATCGGTATTTTGTTAGACATACCGAGAAAATCAAAAGATGGACTCAAAGTACGAAGGGACCTTCAAACTCTCGGTATTAGACCCGAGCTTCACCCACAGGAAAGGGCCAATGGAAAATTTTTCCTTCCGGGTGCTATCTATAACCTCACAATTGATGAGAAAAGATCAATTTGCAGGTGTCTACATGGAATTAGAGTTCCAACAGGATTCTCAACGAATATAAAGAATATTGTCTCCGTAGTAGATTTGAGGATGAGAGGCTACAACACTAATGATTGTCATGTTATGCTTGGGCTATTCCTCGCCATCGCAGTAAGAGGAATCAAACATTCATTTCTGAAGATGGTGATAACACGCATGTGTCACTTACTCAACGTCATATCAAAGAAGGTAATTGACACTAAAGAGTTAAATGAATTATGTAAACAAATGTGGGAGACTATGTGTCAGCTTGAGATGTGTTTCCCTCCTTCATATTTTGATATTATGGAGCACTGTATGTTACATATAGCAAACCAAATGTTTGTTCTTGGTCCAACGTACCTGCACAATATGTATGTGTACGAGCGTCTAATGGTTATCTTCAAGGGTTACGTACGAAATCGTGCTTATCTAGAGGGTTCCATGATAGAGGGCTACACGATTGAGGAAGTCATTGAGTGCTACGCAGATTACATAAGAGATGGAAAACCAATAGGAGTTCCCATGTCCCGGCACCATGGAAGACTCACCGGTAAAGGAACTAAAGGCAGGAAAATCATACGAGACAATAGCTACCAAACAATAAGAGAATCACATTACAGTGTATTGCATCAGTTGGGGATTATGAGACCATATGTTGAACAACACCTGCAAGAGCTTCGTGAAAAGAATGAAGATCGTGATGAACAATGGATTATGAAAGAGCAAAAAATTCATTTCACATCATGGCTGAGGGATCTAAACATTTCGATTGTAGAAACCGAGGAAGAGATGATGATAAATAAATTGTCTTACGGTCCATTGAGCGTGGTTAAAATAGGGCAAGCGTATGACATCAATGGTTTCACATTCTATACCAAAGCAAAGGATCAAAAGAGTCAGCACTGGACAAAAGAACGCTTACTATGGATAAAATGAAGAAATATGGGAACTTAACTATGGGAACTCTATAGAAATCCCTTTATTTAAGTGCCAGTGGGTCAGACATCCAGAAGGTGTGGAGTTGGATGATTACAGGTTTAGCTAGGATAGTTGACCTTAATAAGGTGGCTTATAAAGATGACCCTTGTATATGCGCTCAATCCGTGGCACAAGTATTTTACATACTTGATTCTAAAGACGAGAAAAAATACATCGTTGCTCCAAGAAAACAAAGAATTGTTGGAGTTGATGGAGTCGAAGACGAAGAAGAATACAATCAGTTTGATGAGGTGTCATTCTTCGTTGACATATCAAGGATCAATGTTGTTGAAGCAAAACTGTCATTTGGCAGTGTGATTCCATATCTACACACCGATGGCGATGGAAAATTAGTGCAAGGCTAGATCATTTGGCAGTTTTTGGCATAAAGGATTATGCTAACATGTTCTCGAAGATTAAGAACTAACAAAGGGAGAGTTTGTGAAGCGGGCTATTTCAAGCCTCCGAATAGCATAATAGCTCAAAGTAGTTCGAAGTTGTGTATTGAATAACTGAGTATTCAATGATCATTACAGGGTGAGAATAGGGGTATTTATAGGTAAAAATCTTAAGGAAAAGACCTTTTTACCCCTCAATTACAACCGACATAGTGGAAACTATTTCGGTACCCCTAATAGGGTTAAAATGGTAAAAGACTAATCTAATTAGAAAGAAGATAAGTCTTCCACCCTTGCGGGTCGGTAAGCTATCTGAAGATTGAACCTTCGAAGTCATACTCCGAACAGAAGCCTGCGTGGATTCTCTGAGCTTGATCATACGCGAGGCCGGAGTTAATACTTGAACTTCGGTATAGTAAATTGTCTTTGTCTTATAACGGTAGAGACCCTAGGGATGAAGTATTTTCCTCCAGTAGTAGCCCCTCGAATACGCTTCTCCAAATGATCTATAAAGTTAGGAGAGCAGTATACGCAAGAAAAATAATCATGCTCATGCCTTAATAAAATATGAAGGATCAATGTGGTTGAAGCAAAACTGTCATTTAATAGTGTCATTCCTTATCTACGCACCGATGGCGATGGAAAATTAGTGCAAGGCTAGATCATTTATGTTTAGCGTGCGTATTTGTAAAATCAATTATGTCATTTTGTTTGAGATATTTGTAATATTTATAGGTTATTATTTAATTATAGTTAATTAATAAATGTGTAACGCAAACCGAGGCAGAAAAATACCATTTTTTAAAAAATTTATAAGTTATGATGTATTTTTATTTTTAAAAAAAATTGAAGTTCAAATGATGATTTTAACATCAATAAAAAAGTGCTGAAAATTAGAACAGAAATGAAAAAAATGTTTAGAAGCCAGCAGCAAGGTTCAAACCTCAAACCGCCTGCCGGCAGCAAGGTTCGAACCTCGAACTACATGGCCCCAAGAGAGCCCTTGCACCACTGCGCTACAAAGTCTTTCCGGACAATGTAGACAACGTATGCTAGATAATCCCTACTGTCCGTATAAGTAGTGGCGGACACATGTAACCAGTGGCGGGCATTCTGATGTCATTAGTCCGCCACTGCTATTCCTTTTAGTAGTGGCGGTCGCATGACGTCATCGGCCCACCACTACTATGTCGAGTCACGTAAACTGAGGCAGAAAAATACCAATTTTTTAAATTTGATAAGTTATGATGTATTTTTATTGTTAAAAAAATTCAAGTTCAAATGAGGATTTAAACATCAATAAAAAAGTGCTGAAAATTTAAAAAAGTACATTAACACAATAAAAAATCTTGTTTGGGTGCCAGCAGCAAGGTTCAAACCTCAAACCGCTTGCCGGCAGCAAGGTTCGAACCTCGAACCACATGGCCCCAAGAGAGCCCCCGCACCACTGCACTACAAAGTCTTTCTCGGCAATGTCGACAGTGTATGGTAGATAATCCCTACCGCTACTAGGACTTATTTGCATTTAAATACCAATTTATGTTAATGAAAAATACCAATTTTTGCAATTAGAATATTGGTGTTGTATTTTTATTATATAAAAAGATTCAAGTTCAAAGGAAGAATCAATTATAGGTTTTTCTTTCAAACCTGAGTCATTTCATCTCTAAACCATAATTCATCCCTGGAGAATCTCAGGTTTCTTAATGCTCTACATGATTATTTTCTCGAAACAATTTTATTTTTTATGACAACATCTATGGATCGATCATATCGTAACAAAATGACAAGTCTCATCTTTTTTAGACTACAAAAATATAAGTTTTCGATCGAGTGTTATGGAAACCTACATTTTTTATGATGGTTTTAAATTTATTGGATAATAACTAATAATAGAGTCAAAAACATGAATATGGTTTTTCTATAAATTTTGGTTAATTATTTCATGTCTTGTAGTTCAAATTGAACTTATTTTGACTTTGATCATAAAAACGCACTTAACGAAATAAAAACAGTAAACTGAGGGAAGAAAATACCAATTTTTGCAATTAGAATAGTTGTGTTGTTTTTTTATTGTAAAAAAAGTTTCAAGTTTAAAGGAAGGATCAACTGTAGATTTTGCTTTCAAACCTCAGTCATTTCATCTCTAAACCCTAATTCATCCCCAGAGAATCTCATGTTTCTTAATGAAATAAAAAACAGTAAAGTGAGGCAGAAAAATACCAATTTTTTAAATTTGATAAGTTATGATGTATTTTTATTGTTAAAAAAATCAAGTTCAAACTAGAATTTAAACATCAATAAAAAAGTGATGAAAATTAGAATAGAAATGAAAAAAATGTTTGGAGGCAGCAGCAAGGTTCAAACCTCAAACAGCCTGCCGACAGCAAGGTTCGAACCTCGAACCGCATGGCACCAAAGCAACCCCCCACACCACTGCGCTACAAAGTATTTCTCGAAATGTAAGCACAACATATATTAGATAATACCAACCTCTATTAGTAGTGGCAGTCGGTTGTAATCAGTGGCGGGCATGCTGACGTCACCAGCCCACCATTGCTATTCCTTTTAGTAGTGGCGGTCGGTGACGTCAGCGGCCCACCACTACTAAGTCGAGCACCAGCGGTGGGTGGATTAGTAGTGGCGGGCTGGTGACGTCATCCCCCACCACTACTAAGAGAAAATAGCAGTGGTGGGAAGGATGACATCAGCATGCCCGACAATGCTAATACACCTATATAAATTTTTTGCTCCCGCCGTCTGAAAAATATGTTTCATTTCTAAACCCTAAACTCCTCCCGCCCATTGCTACCGCTCCCGGAGCCCGCGCCGCCGCCTTCGGAGCGCGTTGTTGTCGTCCCCGAAGCCCATCGTCGCCGTCTCGGAGCCGTTGGTGTCCCCAGACCCCTCGCCGCCACCTCGGAGCCATAGCAGTCGTCCCCAAAGCTCGTCACCGGAGCCTGCATCGGTGTCTCTGGACCCTTCACCACCAACTCGGACCAGTTGCCGCCGTCCCCGTCCCCGAGCGCACGCCGCCGTTGAGGAGCCATGCTGAAGAGCGTGGGCCTCATGGCTCCATATGTGATGAGTCATTGTCAACGGAAGTCAAAGAGGACACGAAGAGAGGAGAATACCTGATGCGTCTGGGCCGCTTGTGACTCAGGTACACGGGCAGAGGGGCCGCGAAGTCAATCATATCTGAGAAGCATGCTTTCTACACTCCACCTGCACCCCAGTTGCATTCATTGCATATTTTGAGGGGGAGTTGCATTTCAGGGGAAGTCTGTGTCTCTTTAGAGTGCATTTAGTCTCGCTTGATGAGTTCAGTTGTCAACAAGGGGGAGAAATTTTTGAGAAGAGTTTAAGGGGGAGTTCTGGCTCTCTCTGGGATTTGTTTCAGGGGGAGTTTTTGTCCTGTTTGTCCTTACTCTTTGGATATCCTTGTTGATAATTCTGAGATTGCACTCGTTTTGATCTTTTACTTTTGGTTAACCATAATGACCACTCTCGTGCTTTTGTTCGACTTTCGGTCATTAGGGTTAAAATTTTATTTTTTCTTTCTTTTTCTCTGTTTTTCTTGTGCTTTGTTTTTGTGTTTCCACATATGTTCGAAGGTACTGGAGAGCTGATGAAGAGAAGTGTTGACAATGCACTCATCAAGGGGGAGATTGAGGAGCCATGCTGAAGAGTGTGGGCCTCATGGCTCGAGATGTGATGAGTCATTGTCAACGGAAGTCAAAGAGGAAACGACGAGAGGAGAAGACCTGCTACGTCTGGGCTGCTTGTGACTCAGGTACACAGGCAGCGAGCGACTATCGGGCAGAGGGGCCGCGAAGTCGGGCTGGCCCAATCCGGGTACATGGACTAGGAGCCAAGAGGATCCACTGGGTTGTTGACTAGAAATGACTCAGGTACACGGGCGACGAGTGATTGCTGGGCTGAGAGAGTTGCAGAATTGGGCCGGCCCAATCTGGGTAGCTGGTGCAAAGTCGGTGGATGCTTTGTCAGTTTCGGCACAAAACTGATGACCGCTGATCTCGGATCGGACCGTTCTGAGGCGAAGCCGTAGTCGCTAGGAAAGCTCCACTTCAGGATAAGTCATCTGTAAATAGGAGTTTACTTTTTTATCCTTAGGCCCACAGTCATTGAGTCGAGTCTGTAAAAATATCCTAAGGGCAGTTTGGTCTTTTCCATTTTATTTCAGCGTATGTAAAAACCCTAAGGGTCTTTTGGTATTTTCCTAGGCTATTGGGATACCTATAAATAGGGCCCGAATCCCTAGGGTTAGGGTTACACATTCTGAAATCAAGTTTACTTTCACTAAAGCTTGGGTCACTTTTGGCTTTTTCCTGTTCGTTCTCATGTGAGCCCCGCCGCCATTTCTATGTTTCTGTTCTTTGCGAGTTCATCAGGTTCCGTTTTTCCTTCCCGAATCATAGAACAGCATGCTGTAGAATGTTTATTCTATTCATCTCGTTTCGCGTGTTGTATCTGTTCATTGGCTCTGAGTTTTGCCGCTGAAAGGTTTTATTATCGATGTCATCGCAATCTCATCTGCTTGCAAAGTTTTTCACCGAGTTTTTATTTGATTCTAGCCACCATTTTTTACTTTTGGAGCTGTCATTCTACGAACTGCAGCTCTGTTTGCTAGTTCCTAGCCTGCGGCTGCCAGGCTCATCATCTCTCACACGGTTCCTTCTTTTCCTACATAGCTTCGCAGTCTATGACGTAGATTGTAGCCACGTCTAGTTCCTGTGGTTTATTTTGCTGTAGTCGAGGCATAAATTTTGCACAGGAAAACGTGTGTTTGATGTTTAGGCAAAGGAACCAATGTTCGAGTTCCATGGAGTGGACCCAACACATCTTCGCTACAGACTTCGAAGTACTACTTGCGAAGCCCTACTGTCGCTATGATTAGCTTCGCTGTTGTTTTTATTTCCGTGCACGTTGCTTTTTCGAAGGTGCAGTACACTTCGCTCATTTCGAAGTTTTGTGAAGTTCACCTCGCTGTTTTTTTCTTTGCACTTGTTCGAAGTCCTGTTTTACACCTCGCTTGAAGAGTGCTCTGGAGGTAGCTTCGGAGCTACGCTCATCAAGTCACATTTTTCGGAGTGTGTGTATTGTCTGGTCTTCGAGCTTCGAAGTACACTTTTCAAAGAGACATGCTTCGTGCAATCTTCGACATTCAAGACTACAGGCTTCGCACAACAACTTCGAAGCAGGCTTCGGTACGTCCACCATAGGCTTCGACACTACGTTCTTCGAAGCAGGCTTCATCAAGTATAGATCAGGAGACAAATTTTAAACAGTAAAACATTCATATCCTTTCTGCGTGCACTCAAGTTAATTTCCTGTGTTGTTCTACTTTCATGAAGCTTGAAATGACCATGTTTTAAATGCTTTACTGATCTGCCTTTGAACACTGAGTTGGTGTCTTCTTCCTTAGGACACTGGTTGTTTTTAGGCTAGATTATATTCTTGGGTTAGATCTGCTAGTTTCAACTGGTTGTTAGACGAGGTGCGTTGGGTTTTGGGAAAAGGCCATTGATTCGCAAGAATTTTTTAGGTGCCCATTCACCCCCCTCTGGTCGCTACTTTCGGTCCTATAGCAGTCCCCGTCCCGGAGCCCACGCCGCCGCCCTCGGAGCCCGTCGCCGTCGTCCCCAAAGACCGTCACCGCCGTCGCCTTGAACTCCGCCCATCACCGGAGCCCGCGTTGCTATCCCCGGACCCCGCGTCACCGTCATGGAGCCATCGCTGCCATCTTAGAGCCATCGCCGCCGCCCCTGTCCCCGAGCGCACGCCGCCATCCCCGTTCAGGTTGCTAAAAATTTCCCATTTTCAATCCTTTTTTAGTATAGGAAAGAAAAGAAAGAAAAGATGGATTGGGTTGGACCTCAGAGTCATGTAAAATTTGGTAAATCCCATTTTTGAAATCATAAATTTAATTAAAAGCAGTATCCAAGCTAAGTTAGGTTTCTAGGGTTTATTGTCCTTAGAGCATCTCCATTTTACTTGCTAAATGTGAATTGTTATTCAAATGGAGCTATATTTAATCAATTTATATATATGCAAAGAAAGTGAAAACAATTAAATAATCTCAATATTCAATGGAATAATAAGTTTGATTGGCTTGTTAAAGCATCTCCATGGTACTTGTTATTTTTGACTTGCTATTCATAGCAATAGTAAGCTTTTTAATTCAAATTGACTTGTTATTGTGCTATTCACTCCAATGTACTTACTAAATATGATTCTCTATTTAAATGTAACTATATTTTATCAATTTATATACATGCAAAGAAAATGAAAATAATTAAACAAGCTTGGAATAGCAAGTTTGGTTGGCTTGCTAGATGTAGCAAGTGTGGAGAGAGGAATAATAGCAAGCCCCCTAAAATAACAAGTCAAGTAGCAAGTACAATGGAGTGATTTTTTGGATCATACTTGCTATTTTTGGATCATACTAGTTATCATTTTGTTCTATGTTATCTCTGTTACTAAGAACTTAACTATGTGTGTAGCATCATTGTAGGGTCAGGAGATGTGGAAATTACTTTGTACCTATCCTAGTTAGCTGACTAAAATTTAGGGTGCGAAATGTAGGAAAAAAATGTTATCTCTTATGCACATATGCCTCTTTATCATTAGTGTATGCATGCTTACTTCTTTAGTTTTGCATTTTGGTTAAAGGATCATTTGTAGAACCACTGTATACTACTTTGTTACACCTGTTTTGGCATTGATTAGTGGAAATGTACCATTCACCAAATATAGATTAGTCTAATTTTTTGTGAAGTCTTCTATATCTAAGTTATGCCATGAGAAATATTGCATACCACATATTACCACTTTTTTAGAAGAACTTTTAGAGACCTATGATGCAAATTGTGATTGAGTTATCTCATGTATGTCATCAAGCCGTGTGACACATCCATTCCCATCAACAACTTTTTCTTTCTCGTGTTTCTGGCAGGGAATGGATGTGCCCACGGTTCCATGGCAGCCATAAACATATTTGAAAAACAGCACAAAATATGCTGAGGCCTCAACAACACTAGAGAGAGAGAACAACACAATCTCCTAACTTGAGGATTAATATAGTAGCTTCAGAAGTAATAGCTAACTACTGTAGCCAAGAAGAGTTTTCATACATTTCCCACCTTTGACAATGTGATCAGTTTACTACTGCTATTACTTCTAAGGCTACTATACTAATCCTCAAGTTCATCCGGCTGAAGACCAACATTAGATTCTGCAATTCCTTTTAGAGGCCTATGATGCAAATTGTAATTGAGTTATCTCATGTATGTCATCAAGTCATGTGACACGTCCATTCCCATCAACAACTTCTTCTTTCTCGTGTTGCTGGTAGGGAATTGATGTGCTCACGGTTCCATGGCAGCCATGAACATATTTGAAAAACAACACAAAATATGCTAAGGCCTCAACAACACTAGAGAGAGATAGAACAACACAATCTTCTAACTTGAGGATTAATATAGTAGTTTCAGAAATAATAGCTGACTACTGTAGCCAAGAAGAGTTTTCATACATTTCCCACCTTTGACACTATGGTCAGTTTACTACTGCTATTACTTCCGAGGCTACTATACTAATCCTTAAGTTCATCCGGGTGAAGACCAACACTTGATTCTATAATTCCTTTTAGAGGCCTATGATGCAAATTGTTATTGAGTTATCTTATGTATGTCATCAAGCCATGTGACACATCCATTCCATTCAACACCTTCTTCTTTCTTGTGCTGCTGGCAGGGAATGGATGTGCTCATGGTTCCATGGCAGCCATGAACATATTTGAAAAACAACACAAAATATGCTGATGCCTCAACAACACTAGAGAGAGAACAACACAATCTCCTAACTTGAGGATTAATATAGTAGCTTTAGAAGTAATAGCTGACTACTTTGTGCATTATTTCATACATGAAAATATGAAATCAGACATTTTTTGCATAACCAAAATTCTGATACATTAATCTCTTAACTATGAATAGTTAATCTATGGCGAAAGAAGTACGTCCCGTCGAGGAGCTCATCTACTAGTCTCCCACAAAAACAAATAAAGAGGGTTCATCTGAAGGATCCTCCGATAGCGAATCTTCGTACCACTCTCTGGAGAATGAACATCCAATGGAGCCTAGGAAGAAGAGAACGAGATAAGACGCCGATGAGGATTACATTCCTAAAGCTCAAGCGGAGGTAATTATTGCGTTAGTAACAAGTCAGAGCGGCTTCTAACTGAGGATTACATCCCCGAAGCTCACATTGTCTATCGTCGTAGGATCGTCCAAAGCGAGGAAGCAAGCGTCGATTATTTCAAATCGAGAAAACAACAACTATTGTCCCAGTTGTTGAGTCATCTAAGCCAATAGTTGTTGAGCCCGCAGCCACTACATCCTCTGCAAATGCGAAGAGGAGAGGGAAATAGGAGAAGAACAAGTTGCATACAGCCATCTATGAGGTTGAAGATGTGTATGTTGATGGGGCTCCAAAGAAGAGGATAGAAATCATAGCTAAGTGGTGCCATGACTGTGGATGTCACGCCAGGGAGCGGTGTAAGATTGTTTGGAAAAACTGGAAGATTGCCCTGAAGTTACGAAGAATGAATTGTGGGAGCATATAAAAACACATTATAAATTCCCGGAAGATCGCTTAGAAGATGCTAAAGCTCTCACATTGAAGACTATTGGGAAGTCTCTCCGTATGTTCAAGACTAAACTAAACATACAGTACCTTCAGAAAGGACAGTCACCACTCAACGACTATGGATTTATCACGCCAAATGAGTGGAATGAATTCAAATTGCAGCATTGCTTGGAAGAAGCCAAACAAGAAAGCATCATGTTCAATGAACTTAATAAGAAAAATAAGTTCCCACATAAACTTGGCCCAGGTGGATATAAGGCCAAGGAGGATGAGTGGAGTAGAAAGGAGGAGGAGGACCGTGCAGCTGGGTTACCAGAATAGTTTTCAGGTGCTGATTAGCGCACTAAGATATGGCTCCTAGGTCAAGCTACAAAAACACCCGAGGGCCAATATATGCTCTCCGACTCAGGGACTAGTGCAGTATTTCAAAAAGCATAGGAAATCACTGAGTTGGAGAAGGCTGGAAAGTTCAAGCCCGAGGGATGTAATGACCATCTTACATCTGCTCTCAGAAATGAGGAACATTGAGGGCACACCCGATGTGTCTCTTCTATAGCACCTTGGAAAAATACTTTTAAGAAACAGGAGGGTGCTACATACAAGAAGCGTCAAGCACGCACAGACGATGCCACAGAGTGCCATGCAGAATGGAAGAGACCCTTTTTTTAATTTATTAATGAGAATACCAACATAATGCAGGCTTCAGTGGGACAAATAATTGTGCCAGAGGTACAACTTGACGTACCAAACAGTGTTGGCTAAGTACAAGAAAAATTTGCTGTAAATTATATTAAAGAGGACACACAATGCAGCCTACATGTACCGATAGGGTGCAAAGGGCATTCCCAAGAGGCTGCACGAGGCATTGCTATGCCTGGGGATTTATTTCACAATCGTCCTATTCCGGCTGAGTATACCAAGGTTCAGGTCAATGAGATCATCAACGACAGATATCAAATTACTATAGACAAGTTCTCATAGTAAATCACCTATTGTCTCATCACAATCCCCCACATATCTTTCATCTCAGGATGTGCAAAATATAGGATCTTTATCACCTATTGATGAGCGTGAGATAGAGGAAGAGGCAGAGAAAGAGATAGTGCCCGATAAAGTGGCAGAAGTGATAGAACCGAAAGTGGCCTAGCCTGATCAAGTGATAGAGCCAGTGCCAGTGCTAGAGCCCACTGAGCCCAACACAAAAGTGCCAGAGCCTGATCAAATGCCAGTGCCAGTTCTGGCCGAGCCTTAAGTGCCAGTGACTGAGCCCACTAAGCCCAACACAAAAGTGCTAGTGCTAGTGGTCGAGCCTGAAAAACAAGATGCACGCCAAAGCTAGCAATCCACAAGACAATTGTTCAAGCTGGGCAGTGTTCTGTGCCGAAATCTGAGATGCTTAAATTTTTACTACTGTGGGGCAAACACGTTCTACATCCGAAGCGGCTCCCATAAAGGCTCCATTACAAAAGCAGGCGGGCTCACTTTCTGTTGATAAATGGACCTACGGAGACGAGGATTATATCAAATACGAACCAATCAAACCATTATTACCCCAACGACTACTTAAGAGTATGTGTTGGTGGATGAGAACATTTCATGACTGATACCTCGTAGCGTCTTCGTTAGGACTTACAAAAATAGAACTGAAGGTTCCAAAAGAAATATTCAACTACCCAGAGTTTACTCTTGCATTATTTTTTGACGACTTCCATCGGATGTTCCATCTGCAGCGAACCGACATCACAAGAATGATGCTCTGGTGCTTGTAAGTACTTTTTACTTTGTCAATACAAAGCAAAAATCAATCATGTCTTATAATGACTATTGTTTCATAACATATGCAGTTTGAATTCATGTTGTGACACATCTAATAAATATGGGTACTTGAACCCGCCATTCATAATCCAAAGTGCACTGAACCCGGCACTAGACCAGAACGATGGCAAGTACTGGACCGTGGATCAGAAAAAATTTCAAAGGAAGATGTTCAATAAAGACCAAGATGCACTTAAGAAGAGTAAAAGGAATTGTGCCACGTTGTACATTGCGCGGTGCATGTTTCAATGGAAGGACAGAGAAATGATAAGTGGGGCATATAACTTTAAGTAAGTATACCCACTATATCCACTTAATCATGTTTTGTCGATTATGAAACTAACATAATCATATATTACTTCTTTCCATAGTGATCATTGGATTGCACTTCTGATATACCCGAAGTACTCAAGGGTTTATGTGCTCGACTCTCTCGACAAACCCAAAAAAGAATATCAATATATATTAAATGTTAATCAGAGTGCATACAAATACTACGTGGAAAGGTTAGGTGGCCAACATGATCCACAGAGGCTGAAAGATATACTTATCTGAACCAACTATCTGGTAATATTATATTTTTGAAATTTATTAATTCAATTGATAAAACCAAACTATAAATCGTTCTAACTTTGTCTATTTTGAAGTGTCACAAACAATCTCCTAGTTCAGTGCATTGCGGGTATTATACTTGTGATTTCATGATAAATAACTTAGGAAAGTTTTCGCGGACAGTATCTGAGGATACTAAAGAAGTAAGTTGATTTATTGTGTGTTAATCTAATATAACTTGCAGCGTATGTACTTATATATTACGTATGCAGGCGTCAGGTCCATCAACCATTGCCCAGGAGAGCCAACTCTCAGAATCAGAAATGTACGACATCGTGTCAAGGATGTGCCGCTTCACAATGCATGAGGTTCTTCATGAGCTTGGAGTATTCTTCAATCCTGAGGGTCAAGTGGCCAAGCATCCAACTATGTATGATTGGGCCGGAAGAATGTAAAGACAAGTACAACAAATCGATAAGAATTTTAAAGCTGAGAAGCAAAAAAAGATGCTGAAGATATGAGTTGGCCTTCCAAGAAAACATAAACCACATGAGCATGTATTTGTGAAACAATGGTTAATTTTGAAATTTGATAGATGTAAACTTTTTAAACTTGATGTGTGATGAAATGTAAACTTTGTAAATTTGTAAATTGATGAGATGGGTTGTTGTTGTGTTGATGTGTTGTTGTTGTGGATGTGTATGTGGATATGTTGATGTTTTGCTGCTGTGTATGTGGATGGCTGTGTGAAGCATATAATTTCTGTGTTTTAGTTTGTAGGATTGTTTGAATTAAGGTTTACAAAATTCTGTGTAATGGGGTAAACACAGTAGTGGTGGGCGCGATGATGTCATCTGCCTGCCACTACTATTAGCAATAGCAGTGGTGTGCAGATGAAGTCAGCGGGCCCATTACTGCTATTGACACAGTGATGGCGGGCTCATTGACATCATCTGCCCGCCACTACTACAGCTAATAGGAGTGACGGGCAGATGACGTCAGTGTGCCCGCCACTGTTGTTGACACAGCGGTGGCGGGCACTCTGCCTGCCACTGCTAACAGGGTTAGGAGTGGCGTTAGAGTAGTGGCAGACTGGATGCCCGCCACTACAGGTCATTTTTGCCCGCCGCTACTGTGTCGCTTTGTAGTAGTGGTACGAAGCAGATGCTATAGCTTGAGCCTTAATGATACGCAGTTGGTTGAACTGGCATTCCAATGAATTCATAACCCAATCAAGGAGAGGTTTTCATCACACAAGTTCGAGAGATTTTCGCAACTGGTACAGAGGGTATCGATACATTAGTGTCAAATCCAAGAAGCAAGGAAAGATAGGTATCAGAAGAAGGTGGCATATGCCTAGACATACTATTCGGACTCCAGCAAGGACAGTGACTCTGATGTAGAGATCAGTGTGGTCGAATGGTCTAGGAATAAGAATGAGGTCGCATGCCCATTGATGAGGACATCACTTCACATGATACACACATGGAGCCTCCACCTACAATTCAACTACAAGGACCAATCACACGCGCCCGTGCCCGTCGCTTGAACCATGAGGTTAATTCGTTCCTTAGCAACTTTGATAATATTTGTTTGGATGGGATGCTACTGAATACTAGTGATATTTTGTTGCTTAGGAACATGGGAGATGGAATAGGAGAGTTGGAGTTGAAGACGGAGCCGCACGGATGATTTGAAGTCAAGAATTCGCTGGTTCGGACTACATCGACCACCATTCACCAAAATGGGCATAACTTCCTCATACGAAGTCCGATTGGCGCGTTCTTTGACTTTTTGGAAAGCTGAGGAGAAGACGGATCGTTTGCCGTTGGTTTCACCTCATTTGGAGTCTCGAGTCGTCCTGTGTATTTAAAACAGTACTGTGTGACAGAACTGGGCCATGTTGGCCATAATCTGAGTCTGTACGTCTTCTAGCCCACAGCCCAAGTCTGTTTCCCTTCCACAGGCCGCCGCCCTATATATTCTCGCGCCAGCCACCTCTAGGGTTAGGTTTTTGCTTTGTTGCATCTACACTGTTGTGTTTAGATCCCGCCTCTTGCACCGGACCGATTGGCTGCTGCATTGGCGTTTGTGAAACCTCACCTTATCTTCGTTTGTCTGTGATTTGGCATTCGATTTGTATCCTTCCTGTTCTTGCCTGTGTTCTTGGGTTCGCTTGCAGGAATTAGCCTTCGTGGCGAGGTCAATCGCGTTCTGCGTGGTTGATAACCAACGGAGACAGTGGTGTAACGATTGCAAGGTTTTGATCCGCCGGACCGGAGCCTTGGATCGCCAACGTCGAGATTCTCCACCAACCCAAGTTTATCCTTTACCTAGCGGAAGATCGGGACCACTCCCCCATCAGCTGGTATCAGAGCTCAGATTTCCCGTTAGGTAATCTCGATCTGCTTTTGTTTTTACCTAGAGTCCAGAAAACCGCACCAAAAAAAATTCCCCACCGAGAACCCCTTTGTGCCTTGCGATTTTAATTTCAGTTTTAACTTTGTTGAGTTCGTGTTCTTGGTCGAGTCTTGTTGCTGGTTTAGTCATCCCTCTGTGTCGTTTGAGTAGTAGTTGTTCTTGTGTCTCAGAAAAAATTCCCCACCGAAAAACCCCCCCATCTGCAACCCTATTTGTTTTCCACATCTGCTCTTTGTGACCCCCCTTTAGTAAAACAGGCATAACTTTTCGCTCGTTTGGCAGAAAAATCTGAAATTTTTTGAGCGTGTTCCTGACCCGATTTGGGTGGGTCGCCAAAAAAAATCAGGAAGATAAAGAAAAAAATTGGACAAAGTTTTTGCTCGCCGGACAGCGAAATTGTTTGAATTTTTGTGAGCCACATCCCACCTCAGTTGTAGGTGCCAATTTTTGTGGTTGCATCTCTGGTCATCCTTGTTCAAAAAAAAATAGAGTGAAAAAAAAATATAAAAAAAAGAGAGAAGCAGTCTTGTTTGTTGCTTGTCCGAACTCTTGTCCGAACTCCTGTCCGAACACTTGTCCGATCTGAGGCAGGCATTGGCTGTTTGTTGCTTGTCCGATCTCTTGTCTGAACTCCTGTCCGAACTCTTGTCCAATCTGAGGCAGTCTTTGGCTGTTTGTTGCTTGTTCGATCTCTTGTCTGAACCTTTGTCCGAACTCTTGTCCGATCCGAACAGCAGCAGAAAAAAAAATTGCACATACCCTTGTCCGATCACTTGTCCGATCTCTTGTCCGATCCCTTGTCCGATCTATAGAGAGCTGATTTTGACCTGTTTTTGCTTCCTTTTTGATTTTTGGGCACATAGTTTCCCTCTATTACTTGAACTTTCACTTTGGGAGCACTACGGTCAGCAACTTTGACGAGTACTAGGGAATACTTATTGAACTTGGTTTAACTGTTATTATTATCGCTAATCTTTGCTACTCACTTTGCCTTCCAAGCTACACCTTTCTCTTGGTCAGGACAGGATCATTTCTTGCAATTGTACACCACCCTCCACTTGGTTCAACACCTGTAGGCCGGTGACCTCCCTGCGGCGTGGTAAGAACACTTGCAAGCGTGGGTAAGGTACTTGACGGATTGCTTCCACCCCACACCCACCACCACACCTAGCTGTTTTTCCATCAGGATTATTCTTTGTTGTTTTGTCTTTCACTAACATGGCAGATAACAGTGGTACCCCTCCATCTGATTTTAATGAATGTGTCTCACGACGTGCTCTACTAGAGTCTCAGCGGCAGACCCAACATTCCATCGAACGTCTCGCACGTACTGTGGCTGACCTAGTAGACCGGATGACTGCCTTGGAAACACGCTTGCCTGCTGCACGAGCCAACAATGACCATGTTGAAGAGGAAGACGACCATATTGAAGAGGAAGACGACCTATCCTATGCTGGGAACAATGGCATTGGACCTGATGAGGCTGCACATCATCACTTTCAGTTCAACCGTCAAGGTATGGGCGGCCACCGCAACCGCCCTCCACGAGGTAACAATGACAACCACAGGAACAATGATCCCTACTCTAAGGTAAAATTTTCAGTACCTCCTTTTGCTGGCACCTATGATCCAGATGCATATTTAGATTGGGAGATGTCAGTCGAACAAAAATTTAATGCTCATATGGTTCCTGCTATCCACCGCGTGCGTTTAGCTACTAGTGACTTCACTGGATATGCTCTTCTTTGGTGGACTGAAATAGTTCAGGTTGGAAATGAACCACAAACTTGGGATACGTTAAAACGGCAAATGCGTGGTAGATGGGTCCCTCCTTCATATAAACGTGATTTGAGAAAAAAATTGCAGCGCCTAAACCAAGGAAATAAATCGGTAGAGGAGTATTATCAGGAGTTGCAAATAGGTTGCATGCGTGCTGAAATTGAGGAGGACAATGAGGATAAAATGGCCCGTTTTTATGGTGGTTTAAGACGTGAAATTCAGGATATCATTGATTATAAAGAATACAATACTATCACTCGTCTTTTCCACCTTGCTATGCTTGCAGAAAAAGAATTGCAGGGTCGCCAACAACCACAACGCAGCATGAGGACCAACATTGGTGGTGCTACTTCACGCTCAAGTGGGCAGCAGCAACGACCACCCGCACCCCCTTCTCGACCGGCGGCTACATCAGCACCTTCTACATCTACAGCCCAGGTTGAGAGTTCCAAGACTGCAGCATCCAAGGCGCCAGCCAAGCCCACCTCCTCGGCAGCCTCTACTGCGCGTTCCGCAGCGATCCAGTGTCACAGATGCAAAGGACTTGGCCATGTGATGAAAGACTGCCCTAGTCAGCGGGCTTATATTGCTACGGAAGACGGTGGCTATGTAAGTGCTAGTGATGTTGAAGATGAATATGCACTTGCTGCTAACATTGCAGGAGATGATGATACATCCGATGATGACGCTGTTTTTACATCGGATACCTATGCCGACCATGAAGCACTCATTGTACAACGTGTTTTAAGCACTCACATGGAGCAGGACGACCGGGCACAACGGAACAATCTGTTTCAGACCTTCTTCCTCGTCAATGACCGCCGTGTACGTGTCATCATCGACAGTGGTAGTTGCAACAATTTGGTGAGCCTCGACATGGTAACGAAGCTTCAACTTCCCACACGTGCGCATCCACACCCTTACCATGTGCAGTGGTTCAACAATAGCGGTAAGGTCAAGGTAACACAAACTGCTCACATCAAATTTGCCATTGGTACATACTTAGGAGTTGCTGATTTTGATGTAGTACCAATGCAAGCATGTTCTCTGTTACTTGGTAGACCTTGGGAGTATGATACTGATGCTACACACCATGGTAGGAGCAATAAGTATACGTTTATGAACAAAGGAAAGAAAGTTACATTGCTTCCTATGACTCCTGCTGAAATTGTAAAATTTGAACAAGAAAAACATGCTAGGGATGCACAAAAGGGCAAACAACCTTCTGAAAATCAGCAAGTAGCTAAGACGCTTTTGAGGCAACAGAAAGATAAAATTGCTTCTCCTTCTTCATCACAAGTTATTAATCTGAAAGGACATGTCATGCTTGCAACTAAAACTGACCTTGCTGAAATTTGTGATGATACTCCCTTGCTATACGGCTTGATTTGCACAAACGTGTTGTTTTCACTTGCGAACATTCCTAGCACTGTTCCTGTTGCAGTCACTGACCTTTTGCAGGAGTTTAATGATGTTTTTCCTGCTGAGATACCACCCGGGCTGCCACCAATACGCGGCATCGAGCACCAAATTGATTTGGTCCCGGGAGCGTCTCTTCCTAATCGTGCAGCGTACCGTACCAATCCGGAGGAGACAAAAGAAATTGAGCGCCAAGTACAGGACCTTCTTGATCGTGGGTACGTTCGTGAAAGCCTTAGTCCTTGTGTAGTACCCGTTCTTTTGGTACCTAAGAAAGATGGTAGTTGGCGCATGTGTGTTGATTGTCGTGCTATTAATAATATCACCATTCGATATCGACACCCTATTCCTATATTGGATGACATGCTTGATGAGCTTAGTGGTGCCATTATCTTTTCTAAGATCGATCTCCGTAGTGGCTACCACCAAATTCGCATGAAACTAGGTGATGAATGGAAAACTGCTTTTAAAACAAAGTTTGGATTATATGAGTGGCTTGTCATGCCTTTTTGACTTACTAATGCACCTAGTACCTTCATGCGCTTGATGAATGAAGTCCTACGGCACTTTATAGGACGCTTTGTGGTTGTATACTTTGATGATATCTTGGTTTATAGCAAGTCTCTCACTGAACATGTTGAACACCTACGTGCTGTTTTTTTTGCCCTCCGTGAAGCTAGAATGTTTGGTAACCTTGAGAAGTGCACGTTTTGCACGGATCGAGTTGTGTTTCTTGGCTATGTTGTCACTTCACAGGGTATTGAGGTCGACGCGGCAAAGGTAGAAGCCATCAACAGCTGGCCGCAACCCCAAACTATCACACAGGTACGTAGTTTTCTTGGTCTTGCAGGTTTCTACCGGCGTTTTGTGAAAGATTTCAGCACCATAGCCGGTCCTTTGCATGAGTTGACCAAGAAGGGAATTACTTTTGTGTGGGAGCCAGCACATGAACAAGCTTTTGCCACACTCAAAGATCGTCTTACACATGCACCTCTACTTCAGCTACCCGACTTCGGTAAGCCTTTTGAGTTAGAATATGATGCTAGTGGGTTTGGATTAGGAGGTGTGCTGCTACAAGGAGGTAAACCCGTGGCCTATTTTAGTGAGAAATTACATGGCCCACAGTTGAATTATTCTACCTATGATAAGGAATTATATGCCTTAGTGCGTGTGCTTGAAACTTGGCAACATTACCTTTTGCCTAAGGAGTTTATTATTCATTCCGATCATGAAGCATTGAAGCATATACGTAGTCAAGCAAATCTGAATAAACGACATGCTAAATGGGTAGAATTTATTGAGACTTTTCCATATATCATTAAGCATAAGAAAGGGAAAGAGAATGTGATTGTTGATGCTTTATCTAGACGTTATACATTACTTTCTCAACTTGATTATAAGATCTTTGGTTTAGAAACATTGAAGGACATGTATGCTACTGATTTGGACTTCAAAGATGCTTTTGCAAATTGTACAGATGACCGTGCTTGGAACAAATATGTGCTGAATAATGGATATCTTTTTCGTGCTAACAAGTTATGTGTGCTAGCTAGCTCTCTTCGCTTGTTGTTATTGCAGGAAGAACATGGTGGTGGTTTGATGGGTCATTTTGGATCAAAGAAAACCGAAGATGTGCTGTCCACACACTTCTATTGGCCTAGGATGAGACGAGATGTTGAGCGCTATGTGGCACGATGCACTACTTGCAATAAAGCTAAGTCCCGTCTAAACCCACATGGTCTTTATATGCCTCTGCCCGTCCCTAGTGTACCTTGGGAGGATATTTCTATGGATTTTGTGTTAGGATTATCTAGAACTAGGAGGGGGAGAGATAGTATTTTTGTGGTGGTAGATCGTTTCTCTAAAATGGCGCATTTTATACCTTGTCACAAGAGCGACGATGCTACAAATGTTGCTGATTTGTTTTTCAGAGAGGTCGTACGCTTGCATGGAGTTCCCAATACCATCGTTTCAGATCGTGATGCCAAATTCTTAAGTCATTTTTGGAGGACGTTGTGGCATAAGTTGGGGACGAAGCTGCTGTTTTCTACTACTTGTCACCCCCAAACGGATGGACAAACAGAGGTCGTCAACCGCACATTATCCACCATGTTGAGGGCTGTTTTGAAGACCAACTTGAAGCTCTGGGAAGAGTGTCTACCTCATATTGAGTTTGCATATAATAGGTCAGTACACTCCACTACTAAGGTAAGTCCGTTTCAAGTGGTCTATGGCTTTAATCCGCGTGCTCCTATTGATTTGCTGCCATTACCACCATCTGAAAACTTGAATTTTGATGCTACTACACGTGCTGAATTATTACTTAAGATGCATGAAACTACTAAAGCAAACATAGAGAAAATGAATGAGAAATATCGTGCTTATGGTAGTAAGGGTAGAAAAGAGATAACATTTGAACCAGGTGATCTTGTTTGGTTGCACTTGCGCAAGGATCGTTTTCCTGATTTACGAAAGTCTAAATTGATGCCCCGTGCTGATGGTCCTTTCCGTGTGCTTGAGAAGATAAATGACAATGCATATAAGCTTGAGTTGCCTGCAGCTTTTGGGGTTAGTCCCACATTTAACATTTCAGATTTAAAACCCTATTTGGGAGATGATGATGAGCTTGAGTCGAGGACGACTCCAATTCAAGAGGGGGAGGATGATGAGGACATCACTTCACATGATACACACATGGAGCCTCCACCTACAATTCAACTACAAGGACCAATCACACGCGCCCGTGCCCGTCGCTTGAACCATGAGGTTAATTCGTTCCTTAGCAACTTTGATTATATTTGTTTGGATGGGATGCTACTGAATACTAGTGATATTTTGTTGCTTAGGAACATGGGAGATGGAATAGGAGAGTTGGAGTTGAAGACGGAGCCGCACGGATGATTTGAAGTCAAGAATTCGCTGGTTCGGACTACATCGACCACCATTCACCAAAATGGGCATAACTTCCTCATACGAAGTCCGATTGGCGCGTTCTTTGACTTATCGGAAAGCTGAGGAGAAGACGGATCGTTTGCCGTTGGTTTCACCTCATTTGGAGTCTCGAGTCGTCCTGTGTATTTAAAACAGTACTGTGTGACAGAACTGGGCCATGTTGGCCATAATCTGAGTCTGTACGTCTTCTAGCCCACAGCCCAAGTCTGTTTCCCTTCCACAGGCCGCCGCCCTATATATTCTCACGCCAGCCACCTCTAGGGTTAGGTTTTTGCTTTGTTGCATCTACACTGTTGTGTTTAGATCCCGCCTCTTGCACCGGACCGATTGGCTGCTGCATTGGCGTCTGTGAAACCTCACCTTATCTTCGTTTGTCTGTGATTTGGCATTCGATTTGTATCCTTCCTGTTCTTGCTTGTGTTCTTGGGTTCGCTTGCAGGAATTAGCCTTCGTGGCGAGGTCAATCGCGTTCTGCGTGGTTGATAACCAACGGAGACAGTGGTGTAACGATTGCAAGGTTTTGATCCGCCGGACCGGAGCCTTGGATCGCCAACGTCGAGATTCTCCACCAACCCAAGTTTATCCTTTACCTAGCGGAAGATCGGGACCACTCCCCCATCACCCATGGGTGAAACCAGCCGACAAAGAAGAAAAGTTCATCTTCAATATCAATAAGGCCGATAGAATATTCAACATGTTGCTTGGAGAGAAGCAGATCTTGTTGCCACCTAATCACATGATACCACCTACCAATGAATTAAAGAAAAGGAAGTACTGTAAGTGGCACAAATCCCTATTTCACTACATTAATGAATGCAAGGTGTTTAGATAACAGATCCAATCAGCCATGGAGTGAGGTCGAATCAAGTTCGATGATGGGAAGAAGCCGATGAACATCAACGGGCATCCGTTCTCAGTCAACATGGTACACGCATATCACGTTGATGATCGGAACACAAGAAGAAATAGGCGGGCTAATAGAAGTGTCACCTCATCAGATCTGATCATGAAATATGAAGAGAAATCAGGAGAGGAGTCGAACGCCGATCACAGCCGGAGTCACTCACGATTAAACCCTCATTGGAATAGAGTGTTGTGTCTGCCGTCAATGCACAATTGTCTAGGGTTCGGCATTAGAGGCGAGTCGCAAGATGACCATCTGCTACATAACAGTAGGGCAAGACCATGTGATCAAGAAGCCGATCACTGGAGGTTGTTAACATCGAGGGTGTCCACGATCGAAAGGCTCGTCCCCGTCAACATCAAAGACGATAGCCAACCAGCCGATGGAAGAACCGCACTAGAGATGCCATAGTGGTTCCCTAGCAGGATTTCATAACAAACTAGAAGAGAAGAGTGTAACGACTACGACAAATAGAGGTGAAGGAACAAAAGTGTGACAAGGAAACTGATCGGCCCCGGAAGATCAAAAGTGAATGACGAGTAAAAGATAAGGCTGATCATGACGACAAGGACGCTAGAGTAAATATGGTTATATTTCTCCATAGAGAATATAGGGCATCTTCTGAAGGCAATGTAGATCAGGACGATACAACGGCTCAACTAGTGTTGGCTCCACAACCAGCAGTTTTTGATAATCTAGAAGACCCTAGGAATCGGTATCTAAGACCGTTGTACATCAAAGGTTTGGTCAAAGGGAAGCCGATGTCTAAGATGATGATAGACGGAGTGGCAGCTGTCAACTTAATGTCATATGTCACTTTTTGAAAGCTAGGAAAAACGTTGGAAGACCTCATCAAAACTAATATGGTACTAAGGGACTTGTTGGGGAATAGGGGAGCTACTCTAGCCGACAAATTCAAAATTTCGACCCTATGGCCCTAGGCTCATGCGCATGTGAGATCATTGTTGGGGGAAAATACTTCATCCCCAGGATCTTCAAGGTCGTAAGACAAAGGCAATTTACTAGACCAAAGTCCAAGACCTATCTCCGGCCTGGTGTATCATCAAGTCCAGAAGATCTATCCAGACTCCCATTCGAAGATACACTTCGAAGGTCCAATCTCCGGAGTGGATAACTGCCAGCAAGGATAGAAGACTTATCTTCTTTCTGATTAGATTAGTCTTTTACCATTTTAGCCATATCAGGGGTACCAAAATATTTTCCACTATGTCAGTTGTAACTGAGGGGTAAAAATGTCTTTTCCTTAAGATTTTTACCTATAAATACCCCCCTTCTCACCCCATAATAGGCATCGAATACTTAGATATTCAATACACAACTTCGAACTACTTCGAGCTATTATCCTATTCAGAGTCATGAGATAGTACGCTACACAAACTCCTTGTTTGTTTGTTCTTAACCTTAGAGAACGTGTTAGTGTAATCTTTTATGCCAACAGTTGGTGCCATCCATGGGGAACATAGTTCTAAAAGCTAGTTCTCCGCCACTAACTGCACTTCAAAGAGCACTTGCGGAGGGAGTTTTGGAGTCTGAAGATTCCGTGCACCCTTCGGTAAGGGGCTTCCTAGTGTAGCTCGAAGGCCTCTTCTCGCCTTCCCAAATCATTCGATGTCTTTGGTCTTCGGACCTTAACTTCGTTAGACATGCCTCCCAAGCAGAGCATAGCTACCGATCCTCCCCGAAGGTCCCCTCGGACCAACGGTGTAGGACCCTCAGTCATTCCACCAACTCTCGAAGTGGTCATCAGACATCGAGCACCTAGAGGTCCCAGTTCCCAAGACCAGGAGATCCCCTCCGGAGGAGATGAAGACCTTCCTGAGGACGCGGCTACCCAGGTAGCGTGACTTCAGGAGGAAGTTGCAAGGTGGAGGCAAGAGGCTGCAGATAGACTTTGCCCTCAAGCCTTCACTCATGCTCCAGAAGTGCCTCAAGATGATGGTCCTCGTAATTATTTTGAAGCTCTTCGAGTCCCAAAGAAGCCAAGAACGCATCCTTCGATGATGAGTCTCCACTGCATCCGGACTTGCAGAAAGTGCCCTTCGACCCCAAGTTCAAGGCCTCGATGTTGCACAAATACTCCGGTTGGTTTGACCCCAGAGAGTTCTGTCGTTCGTAGGCCTTGGCAATAGAAGCCAGTGGAGGGGTGCAGAACACAATGGCGAAGTGCTTCCCCCTCACGCTGGAAGGTGTGGCTCTCTGATGGTTCTGGTCTCTAAAGCTAGGATCGATCTAGTCATGGGAGCAGCTGAAGATGAAGTTCATTAGTAAATTCTAGGGTATGTTCGTAACCCCAATGTCAACCGGATGTTTGTTCCAGGTGAAGGAGCAAGCAGGGGAGACCCTTCGGGAGTATTTTACAAGCTTCTCCCACACCATGTCTCATATAAAAGGCTTGTCTTCCTCTTCAGTAGTGGATGCGTCACGCGAAGGGGTGTTGAACCCCAACCTCCTTAGCAAACTTCACCGGAAGCCGGTGTCATCTATAGCATAGCTGATGGCATACTTCGAATAGTATGCCAAGGCAGAGGAAGGCTGCCTCCGAAATATTTTGGTGCCCGCACTAGTCCTTCGAGAAGTGAAGACGGAGCCAGAAGTCCTGACTCATCCGCAAGCCCCCCTTGATAATCGCTTCAATGATCATAGACGAGGAAAGGAACATTTCCGCTCTGAGGTATTAAATATTACACCCTCCGCCACAAAGATTCCTTTCAACTTTCAACAGGTGCAAGCTAACAAGGCGAGTACCTCGAAGCCCCAAGAGAGAACGGCTGGCAAGCACCAAACCTTCTTCTGTTGTGTGCATGGTGAAAATAGAAGTCATGACACGAAAGATTGTAAGTCCGTATGACCCTTCGGGGTGAGTACTTAGGATGAAGCTCAGGGCGAGGTACTTTGAATCGAGCCCCTCTAGTAGTGCGTTCAAAGCCTGTGCAGGTCGTGGTTCGGGCCAACAACCTGGAAGCACCGATGCAACTCCCGGTGTCCAACATTATGCCACCAACGAAACAGGAGGATCCTCAAGATCATGGCAAGCGAGTGATCCTGCCCATCTCTAGAGGGTGGACCCTTGGTAACATGTCGAAACGGCAACGAAGAGACTATGTCCGCGAAGTAGGGCACATAGGGACCTCGAATTCGATGGCAGAAATGCCTGAGTTGTCCCATGTACCTATTTCTTTTACTACCAATGATGCTGTAGGGGTGAAACTCCCCCATGCTAACCCCCTTGTTGTTTCAGCTGATATAGCGGGAGTTGAAGTCTAAAGGATATTGGTGGACGGTGGAAGCTCCACAGGCATACTCTTCGTACAGGCCTTCGACCAAATGTGCATTCCCCGAAGACACCTACTTCCGATAGCTCACCCACTCCAAGGTTTTGCAGGTCCTCCTCTCGATGCCCTCGGCCAGATAGGTCTCGAGGTTGCCCTCGGAGAGGGGCCCCTATCTAGGGTTGAGGAGGTTATCTTCGTTGTCGTCGATGCCCCGTATGCCTACAATGCAATCTTCAGGATGAGAATGCTAAACCAATCACTCGGCAAGGTGGAGTTCTCACTATTTTAGGAGACCAAGCTGCAACCTGGAGAGCGAAGTATGTCCATGGTCCACCTCTGGACCCTCGGCAGGTGAATAGTGTGTTGGAGCACTCGGAGGAAGCTTCGGGGTCTTCAGACCCCTCGAAGGGCCCTTCCCTAATACCAAGCCCAGTAAGTGATGTGATCACGAAGATGATCCTAAAAGATGGCAAGGAATATCCAATACAATCTGGCAAGGGGCTACCTTCGGAAATATCTACTTCGCCGGAGGAAGTAGTTAAAGAAAACATAGATATCTTCGCTTGGACTGACGAAGATATCTCAGAGTTGACCGGAGCATCATCAAGCACAGTTTGCTTGTCAACCCAAAGGCTAGGCCAGTGCGCCAGGGGCTCCGTAAGTTATCAACAGAAAGGGCAGACCTCGCCAAGGTGGAGGTGGAGAAGTTGTAGAGGGCAGGAATTATCAGGGAAGTAGGTCACACGGAGTGATTGGCTAACCCCATCTTTGTTAAGAAAAAGGGCTCCGACAAGTGGCGCATGTGAATTGACTTCACGTCACTAAATAAAGCATGCCCGCGAGACCCCTACCCTATGCCCCGAATAGATCAACTTGTGGATTCTACGGCTGGCTCTGAATTGTTAAGCTTCCTCGACGCATACTCTGGTTATCACTAGGTCTGGCTAAAGCGCGAAGACAAAGCCAAGACGAGTTTTATAACTCCTTCTGGAGTATTTGTTATGTTCGAATGCCTTTTGGCTTGCGGAATGCTGAGGCTACCTTTTCACGTCTTATAGCTAAGGCTCTAGGTCACTAGATAGGCCGAAATGTTGAAGCCTATATGGATGACATTGTGATAAAGAGTGTTGTAAAGCACCATCATAGCCTAGACTTAGCTAAAAATTTTGAGAGCCTCCGAGCATGTGGAGTTCGCCTCAACCCTGAAAAATGTATATTCGGGGCGCAAGCAGGAAAATTGCTAGGGTACTTAGTTTCGAGTAGAGGAATTGAAGCTAGCCTGACGCAGATAAGTGCACTGCAAAGAATGGCTCCACCAGAAAATCTGAAGAAGGTCCAGAAGCTGACAGGACGGCTCGCGGCCCTTAGTAGATTCCTGGCCAGATCAGCCGAATGAAGCCTCCCAATTATTAAATCTCTAAAGGGGTCCGAAAGTTTCAAGTGGACGCCGGAGTGCCAAAAGAGCTTCGATGACATTAAATATTATCTCGGAAATCTATCAACGCTTACTGTGCCCCTCCTAGAAGAAACTCTCCTTCTTTATCTTGTAGCAATGGGCAGTGCTGGTTAGGGAAGTTGATCTTAAAGGAAAACTAGTGCAAAACCCAGTCTACCTCATCTCAGAAGCTTTGTCCGAAGCAAAGACAAGGTACTCCGAGCTCAAAAAATTTGTTTATGCTTTGGTAATGGCCTCACAGAAGCTAAGGCATTACTTCTTAGCACATAATCTCATCGTTCCTACCTCGTATCCCCTTGGTGATATGCTTTGAAGCAAAGATTCCACAAGTAGGATCGGAAAATTGGCTGTCGAGCTAGCCCCCTTTGGTATTTCCTTCACGACAAGAACAACTATCAAGTCCCAAGTCATAGCTGACTTCGTGGCCGAGTGGACTCCATCCGCAGTTTGGGCTTCGGAAGAAACCTCCGAAGGTCTGTGGACAATTTTTTCTGATGGAGCCTATCAGGCATCTAGTGCTGGAGCTGGAGCTATGATAATGTCGCCGTCAGGGAAGAAGTCCATGTATTCTGCAAGACACAACTTTAAGACCACCAATAATATCGCAGAATATGAAGGGATCGTTTTATGCCTTCGAAAGGCAAGGGCACTTGGAGTAGCAAGGATTATAATAAAAACCAGATTCCCAAGTCGTTGCAGCGTATGTTGGCAAGAGCTTCCAATCTAGGAATCCGCATTTTGCAAAGTATTTAGAAGAAATCCGAAAGACCGAAGCAGTGTTTAAAGGATTTTCTGTTCGAATCATCCCCGAGTAGATAATCAACTTGCAGATATTCTTGCGAAGGCTGCAGCCGGAGCATTGAACAACTCAGAGGGTGCTTTTTATGAAGAACTCATCAAGCCTATGTTGCATCAACTACCCTATGCAGAAGTCCTTTGCATCCTAGTCGTCGATTGGCAGACTCCGATAATGGATGTTTTGCAAAACAGTGCAGCCTCGTCAGAAGGTCCGGATTTTTGAAGGCTCCAAGCAAGGGCTCGAAATTATGAGCTTGTCAACGGAATATTGTATAAAGCTGGAGTTTGTTCTCCCCTACTCCAGTGCATATCACAATCCAAAGGCCAAGATATACTTTGGGAGATTCACGAAGGCTTATGCGGTAGCCTTCTAGCCCCCCGTTCTCTAGTAGGAAAGACACTTCGACAGGAGCTCTATTGGGCAACAATTGTAAGAGATGCAGAAGAGTTGGTTCGAACCTACCAAGGGTGCCAGTGGATGGGTAGGCGGAGCCATCGTCTACCGACACTAATGAGGACATCGATAACAATGATAAATACATCCAACACTCTATCATTCTTGGACCAATCACTCGCTCCCGTGCACGGAAGCTTAATTATGAGGTGCGTTCGTTTCTTACTTTACATAATGATATTGATATGGATGGGATGCTACTTATGGATGATATTTTGACTCTAAGGAACATGGGAGAAGCACTTCTGGATCAAACACAAGGGGGAGAGGCGGCACAACAATCCAACTCGAATTCCACTTCAAACTCTGATTTCGGTTCGGATTCAGCGGAGCACCCTTCAGTAAAATGGGCATAACTTTCTCGTACGGAGACAGATTGAGGCGTTCTTTAAGTTGTTGGAAATATAACGAAAATATCTTTCCAACGGGTCTAGTGCCAAGTCCTGGTTCGTTACGAAACGTTCTGTGTCATCCGAACAAGTCATTTGGTGCTGCGTCACCGTTTTGGGCCACGTCGAGCCTTGTATCTGTTTGGGACCTTAAGCCCAACATTAGTCTCGACTTTTCCACAAACCCTAGGTATTAATACTCTGCAGCCGCCATGTATTAGGGTTGGGTTTTTCTTAGTTTCGAATCTCTTGTAGATTGAACTCTGACTTGCTCAGATTGTGGAACCCCACTTGAGAAATCGATCTCTCTTCTGTTTACGAGATTGTGTTTCCGTGTTCTTGCTTGTGTTCTCGATTCGCATGCAGCGATAAGCCAACTTAGTGAGGTCAATCGCGTTCGTGCGTGGTTGATAACCAATGGAGTCATGGTGTAGCGATTGCGGGGTTCGGATCTGTGGTGATCGGAAGCCGGATCGTCAACGTCGAGTCCTCCACCAATCTTGTTTACCCGCCCCCCCCCCTAACGGAAGATCGCGCACCCGTGCACATCAGGTCGTATCAGAGCCCAAGTTTACCGTCAGGTTCGTAGGTTTGTCTTTCCTTGTTCGAGTCAATTTCGCATTCATCCTAGAGTCCATAGAAAAGCTGAACAAAAAAATTCCCTGTCCGAGACATTGTTAGCCTTTTCCATAATTCTCTTTCAGAGTCTGTAGTGTTGAATTCTTGTCCAAGTTTGTGTCTCGATTGCTGGTTAAATTCGTGTTTTAGATCGGTTCGTGTCTCCTCCAGAATTCCCCTACTCCACTGCATAATTTTTCGACCCCCCACCAATCCCCATCCGCTTCTGTTTCCGCCACAACCAGCAGATCCGATTTAGGGGGAATAGATCCGATTTTGGAGGGTTCTCCTTGAAACGGCCATAACATTTCGCTCGTAACTCTGATTGAGCTGAAATTTTTACCACAGTTAGATCTCCAAAAGTTGGTTGTCAAAAAAATTAAAAAAAATCAGGAAGGCCTTGTTTTGGGCTCTGAAGTTTCAGCACTGGTTATTTAGGGTTTCTTGTACCGATATCATCTTCCATCGGTTTGAGCTGAAACTTGGTGCTGTGCTTAATATTGGGGCATATTGTTGCTACTTAGCACTTGGTAATTGGTTGCAAAAAAAGAGAGAAAAAAAGAAGACAAAAAAAGGGAGAGAAGAAAAAAAGCAATACCGAAGGCCCTGCACTGTTTGTTTCATAGTGTTGCTGGTGTCGTGTTGAAACTGTCCTTGCACTTCATCTTGTTCATCCTTGTTTCCTTCTTGTGTCACTACTGTTCTTAGAACACGAGTAGACCAGCAATTAGGACTAATAGTTTGAACATTTATTCAGCATTACTATCTGTTATTGAACTATGTTCCACTCAAATATTTGGCCTTCCTATAGCTCCACATACTTACCTTCTGAACAGTACAGTTTCCTACCGGCAATCGCTATACTCACAACTTCAACGGTATCATCCCCAAGCTAACCAGTTGTGCCACCTGCTATGATTGGTAAGAACCTTGCAAGAACTTGGTGAAACGCTTGAGTGTGAGCATCTCCACATCCTAGTAGTTCATAGGAAACTAACTCACTTATGAGCTTGTTTGTGTTTTGTGTTTTCACTAACCAATGAAGGATCACACCAAGGCTATGGAGATGAATGGGTGTGCAAGTTAGAACTTGAAAAGTTGCTGCAAGAACTCAATGCAAACATCATTACGAGTAACCAAGATGATGAGCACATATTGGAGAGAATAGAGAGGAACATTGCCACCCTCATCACCAGGATGGAGAACATAGAGAGACGATCATCATCACCGAATGATAGGGCTGAAGATCTCGAGGCAAGCAACATAAATCAGGATCATGTACAACCTCTTCCTCAAGAACCTTCCCGTCAACAATATCCACATCGTCAAGGTATGGGAGGTAATAATGGAAAAAACCCTCGTGCTGATAATTCGTTTGCTAAGGTTAAATTCAGCATACCCTCTTTTTCTCGCTCATATGATGCTGAAACATATGTGAATTGGGAGATGACAGTACAATAAAAATTTAACTCTCACCAAGTTCTAGAAATACATAGAGTTAGACAAGCCACTAGTGAGTTTACCGATTTTGCTATTATTTGGTGGAATGAGATCTCAAGTGTAGGCTTAGCACCTGACACATGGGATGGGCTAAAGAGAGCTATGCATGGTAGATTTGTCCCTACTACTTATAAACGTGATTTGCTTCAAAAATTATAGCGTTTAAACCAAGGAAATAAATCTATAGAGGAGGACTACCAGGAACTACAAATAGGAATGTTGAGTTGTGATGTAGTTGAGGATGATGACAATAAAATGGCTAGATTTTTTGGTGGGTTATGAAGAGAAATACAGGACATAGTAGATTATAAGGAATATAATACACTCAATAGATTGTTTCACCTTTCTATGAAGGCAGAAAGAGAATTGTAGGGACGATAGCCGAAGTCGAAGGGTAACTTCACCGACATAAGACCGGCGTCTGCAACGGGAAAATCAACACTACCTTCTCCCGCACGGTCTGCTGCCCCCTTCATATCCAGGGTGCGTTCAGCAGCACCTTCGTCTTCACTACCACCAGAGGAGAAGAGTAAGACAAACCTACCAGCTACTAGTTCCTCATCGGTTGCTTCTACAGGCCGAACCAGTGGAGTCATTTGCCACAATTTCAAAGGGAAGGGCCATTTCATGAGAGATTGCCCAAGCGAGAGACGAACATTCATTGCTACTGAGGATGGAAGGTATGTTAGTACTAGTGATATTGAAGATGGTGGTACTGACGATGTAGGTGATGATGAAGAGCCTGAAAGTGATGGCGAGTAGGTTTTAGGTACTGCCGCCACAGAGAAGTATCATGCATTGATTGTACAACGGGTTTTAAACACCCAAGTGGAGCAAATGGAAACACTACAACGACATAACTTTATTTCAAATGTTCCTCATTGTCAATGATCATCGTGTTCATGTCATAATTGATAGAGGAAGCAGCAATAACTTGGTGAGCATAGAGCTGGTTAATAAACTTGGATTGACCACATGCCCACACCCTCAACCCTACTATATTTAGTGTTTCAACAATATTGGTAAGGTCAAGGTAACACACTCTACGAGAGTTCACTTTTTCATTGGTAAATACCATGACTTTGCTGATTTTGATGTTGTACCCATGCAAGCATGTTCACTTTTATTGGGTCGGCCATGGGAATTTGATACGGATGCCACACATCACGATAGGAGTAACAAATATACACTTATGCACAAGGGAAAGAAAATTACTTTGCTTCCTATGACTCCCACTGAAATTATGCAATGTGACAAAGAGAGTTTTGAGAAGAGCAAGAAGGAGACTACACCACAATTTGAAAATCAACAAGTACCTAACACTATCTTCCCACCTAAGAAATATAAGAAAGACAATAGCTCTATGTCGGACGGAATTAAATTTAAAGGGGGTGTTATGCTTTCTACTAAATCTGATTTGGTTGATGTTAATGAGTTTGATTCTCCTTGTTATGCCTTGATATGCAAAGAAGTCTTGTTTTCATTTGAGGATTCTTCCACTTCTTTGCCTCCTGCTGTCACTAACCTTTTGTAGGAGTATAAGGATGTGTTTCTAGTGTAGATGCCTCCGGGGCTGCCACCTATTCAAGGTATTGAGCATCAAATTGACTTGATCCTAGGAGCGACATTGCCAAACCGTGCTGCATATAGAACAAATCCGGAGGAGACTAAAGAAATTCAACGACAAGTCCAAGAACTGCTGGACCATGGGTACGTACACGAGAGCCTTAGTTCATGTGTTGTGCCTGTTCTTTTAGTCCCTAAGAAAGATGGCAGTTGGCGTATGTGTGTTGTTTGTAGAGCCGTCAATAATTTTACAATAAGGTATCGTCATCCTATTCCTAGGTTAGATGATATGCTTGATGAGTTGAGTGGGTCTATCATTTTCTCTAAGATTGACTTGTGTAGTGGATACCACCAAATTCGAATGAAATTAGGAGATCAATGGAAAACAGCTCTCAAAACGAAGTTCGGGTTATATGAGTGGCTAGTCATGCGTTTTGGGTTAACTAATGCACCTAGCACTTTCATGCGTTTAATGAATGAAGTATTGAGAGCTTTTATTGGCAAATTTGTGGTGGTTTACTTTGATGATATCTTGATATATAGTAGGTCTACTGATGAACATTTGAATCATTTGCATGTTGTTTTTAATGCTTTGAGAGATGCACGCTTGTTCGGTATCCTTGAAAAGTGTACTTTTTGCATGGATCGAGTCTCTTTTCTTGGCTATGTTGTTACTCCACAGGGTATTCAGGTAGATGAAGCGAAAATTGAAGCCATCAAGAGCTGGCCAACACCACAAACTGTTACGCAAGTGAGAAGTTTTCATGGACTTGCTGGTTTTTATCGACGGTTTGTGAAGAATTTGAGCACCATTGCTGCACCATTCAATGAGTTGACAAAGAAGGGAGCTTCATTCATATGGGGTCCAGCACAAGAACAAGCTTTTAACATGCTTAAGGACAAACTTACACATGCCCCTCTACTCCAACTTCCTGACTTTGGTAAGACGTTTGAGCTTGAATGTGATGCTAGTGGGATAGGGATAGGAGTTCTCATACAAGAAGGTAAACCTGTTGCTTACTTTAGTGAAGAATTGCATGGACCTAATCTGAATTATTCTACTTATGATAAGGAGTTCTATGCTCTAGTTAGGGTATTAGAGACTTGGCAACATTACCTTTGGCCAAAGGAGTTTGTCATTCATTCTGATGATGAATACTTGAAACATATTAGAAGTCAGGCAAAACTCAATAAGCGACATGCAAAATGGGTTGAGTTCATAGAGTCTTTTCCATACATCATTAAACATAAACAAGGTAAAGACAATATCATTGCAGATGCTTTATCTAGGCGTTTTACTATGTTATCTCAGCTTGATCATAAGATATTTGATATAGAAACAATAAAGGAGTTATATGCTACTGATCTAGACTTCAAGGATGCTTTTGAAAATTGTAGAGAGTGCCGAACATGGAATAAATATGCACTGAATTATGGCTTATTATATCGTGCTAACAAGCTATGCGTCCCAGAAAGCTCCATTCTCCTTTTATTTTTATAGGAAGCCCATGGGGGAGGGTTGATGGGACATTTTGGAGTGAAGAAAATTGAGGACGTGATGTCAACACAATTCTTTTGGCCAAGGATGCGGCGGGATGCCGTGCGCTATGTCTCACGCTGCACTACAATTAACAAAGCTAAGTCACGTTTGAATCCCTTTTGACTTTATATGTCCCTTCCTGTTCCTAGCGTCCCTTGGGAGCATATATCAATGGATTTTGTATTAGGGTTACCTAGAACAAAGAGAGGGAGGGAAAGTATATTTGTGGTGGTCGATAGATTCTCAAAAATGGCACATTTTATAACTTGTCATAAGAGCGATGATGCTACAAACATTGCTGATTTGTTTTTCAGGGACATCATTCGCCTACATGGAGTACCGACCACCATTGTGTCTGATCATGATGTGAAGTTCTTGATCCACTTTTGGAGAAGTTTGTGGTGTAAGTTGGGTACCAAGCTGCTGTTCTCCACCACGTGCCACCCTCAAACTGATGGGCAAACTGAGGTAGTTAATCGTACGTTAGGCACCATGTTGCAGTATGTTTTGAAGAATAATTTGGGGATGTGGGAAGAATGTTTACCTCATGTGGAGTTTGCATATACTCGAGCAGTACATTCTACCACCAAGGTGAGCCCTTTCCAAGTTGTGTATGGTTTTAATCCCCGTGCCCCTATTGATCTTTTGCCATTGCCAACTTCTGAACATGTGCATTTAGATGCTAAGACAGTGCTGATTTTATTCTGAAATTACATGCCACAACTAAAGAACACATTGAGAAGATGACCGAAAGGTATAAAATTGCTGGTAGTAAGAGTAGAAGACATAAAATCTTTTAAATAGGTGAACTTGTTTGGTTACATTTGTGTAAATATAGATTTCCAGAATTGAGAAAGTCTAAATTGATGCCTCGAGCTTATGGAACTTTCAAGATAGTTAAGAAAATTAACGACAATGCATACCAGCTTGAGTTGCCTGTAGATTTTGGGGTTAGTCCCATATTTAACATTTCATATTTGAAGCCATATTTGGGAGAAGAAGATGAGTTCGAGTTGAGTACGACTCCAATTCAAGAAGGGGAGGATGATGAGGACATCGATAACAATGATAAAGACATCCAACACTCTATCATTCTTGGACCAATCACTCGCTCCCGTGCACGGAAGCTTAATTATGAGGTGCGTTCGTTTCATACTTTACATAATGATATGGATACAGATGGGATGCTACTTATGGATGATATTTTGACTCTAAGGAACATGGGAAAAGCACTTCTGGATCAAACACAAGGGGGAGAGGCGGCACAACAATCCAACTCGAATTCCACTTCAAACTCTGATTTCGGTTCGGATTCAGTGGAGCACCCTTCAGTAAAATGGGCATAACTTTCTCGTACAGAGGTAGATTGAGCCTTTCTTTAAGGCGTTGGAAAGATAACGGAAATATATTTCCAACGGATCTGGTTCCAAGTCCTAGTTTGTTACAAAACGTTCTGCGTCGTCCAAACAAGTCATCTGGTGCTGTGTCACCATTTTGGGCCACGTCGGGCCTTGTATCTGTTTGGGACCATAAGCCCAACATTAGTCTCGACTTTTCCAGAAACCCTAGGTATTAATACACTGCAGCCACCAGGGATTAGGGTTGGGTTTTGCTTAGTTTCGAATCTCTTGTAGATTGAACTCTTACTTGGTCAGATTGCGGAACCCCACTTGAGAAATCGATCTCTCTTCTATTTGCGAGATTGTGTTTCCATGTTCTTGCTTGTGTTCTCGATTCGCAGGCTGGGATAAGCCTTCTTGGCGAGGTCAATCGTGTTCGTGCGTGGTTGATAACCAATGGAGCCGTGGTGTAGCAATTGCGGGGTTCGGATCTGTGGTGATCGGAAGCCGGATCGTCAACGTCTAGTCCTCCACCAATCGAGTTTACCACCCTGACGGAAGATCGGGCACCCGTGCGCATCAGACACCTCTTCAAGTTATTGCTCCGGTGTGGCCAATGGCACAGTGGGGAATGGATCTCATCGGCCCTTTTCCAATGGCAAAAGGCAGCTTGAAGTTTGCAGTGGTAGCAATCGAATATTTTTCTAAATGGGTTGAAGCTCAACCCCTAACTGCTATCACTTCAAGAAATGTGCAAAAATTCTTTTGGAAGAATATTATTTGCAGGTTCGGAGTGCCTAGGGAGTTAACTGTTGATAATGGTACTCAATTTGACACTGAGCCCTTTAAAGAGTTTTGTGAAGGCCTAAGCATCAAGTTATGCTTCGTAGCTGTTCGCCACCCCCAATCCAACGGAGCCGTCGAGTGGGCTAATGGAAATATTCTCTCCAGTTTGAATCGAAGGATTGTCGTGTTAGCCAAGGGGCTATGGACCGAAGATCTCCCTAAGATTTTATGGTCCATTCGGACCACTAATGCCAGGTCCACAGGCTTCACCCCATTTAGGCTGCTATTCGGAGATGAGGACATGACTCCTACGAAGCTTAAAGGTGGATATCCCCGCGTAACGGAGCCTGGGAATGACAATGAAAGAAACACTTCATTGGATTTGTCAGAAGAGACAAGGCTTCAAGCTGTCGCCAATCTGACGAAGTACCAAGACCAAATGAAGGCATGGTATGACCCAAAGATAAAAGTGAGCGAGCTTAGACTAGGTCATTTGGTGCTGCGAAGTGTAATCACTCCGGGGAAGCTATGAAACAAATGGGAATGACCATATATTATCCTACGCTCAAGGCGCCCCGGGTCGTTTAAGCTAGCTAATTTAGAAGGGGAAGAGTTTAAGCATGCATGGCATGTGGAGCACCTTAAATGTTATTACGCTTACGGGCTCCTTGTAATCAATTGTAATAGTACCTTTCTAAGCTAAATAAAGATGGAGGTTTGAATTATGCTTAGGGTTTGAAGCATCTATAAAAGAGCCGAAGGTGGCCAAAACCCTACGGATTCCAGACTCTGGCTTGTTAGGATCTGTAGAAGAGTCCAAGGACTTTAAAAGAGCAGATTTTTGGCCTCCGGGTTGGAAGCATCTGTAAAAGAGTCGTAGCTGGCCAGCCTATGGATTCCAGGCTCTGGCTTGTTAGGATCCATAGAAGAGTCTAAGGACTTTAAAACAACAGATTTCTGGCCTCCAGGTTCAAAGCATCTGTAAAAGAGTCATAGGCGACCAAGAAATAAGGTTTCAAGGCTACAACAAAATGAAACACTTTTTAAAGTCCTAAGCGATTGTTATCGGAGCTTACAAGTATAAACTTAGTTCCAAAACTTATAAACATCACAATATGAACGTACAGTTCGAAGAACTCTATGAAAGAGTAAAATATGATTACCAAGTGTTATGTGAAGCATCAGGTTGTTATATCAATCATTGTGTCCGACTGACCCTATCGCAATGTGTATGGTGCCCCACCCACAAGGAGGGGCAGGGGAGTAAGGAACAATCAAGTGATTCTTCTGAAACAGATTATATTAATTGGGTGATCATATTACATTACATCATGAAAAATCAGTATCTATACCAAGAAGGAAACGAAGGCCTCTTCGAACCCTAGAACTACTAGCATGACTTCAGAGGCGACTTGTCCTAGAGCCAGGAGTTTAATAACTTTACGCTTAACCCTCTTCCCTTCTTTTGATGCTCGGAAGTCATTTTGCTCTTGCTGAAGTTCGGCCCAGCTTCGAAGTCGTACGGGGCTTCTTTCCCTACTGCGAAGTTGTTTTAGGCTCTTTTCTACTTGCTCTTTAGCAGTACTTTCTTTTTCGGACCACTCAATGTCCTCAGAAGATGAAGTTTCTAAGCTAATTTCCTTTTACTCCTTTTTAATATAAGCTAATATTTCTTTACATATATCGGGTATAACTTCACCAGAGCTTCCCCGAGGAATTGAAAACCGAGGGAGCTTGTGAGGTCTTAGAGCTTCGAAGGTAGCCCATTGCAGGTGAAGCTCTTCGTTAATCTCTAGCACTTCGAGATCATCCAAAAAAGGTTGGAAAGCCTAAAAACATTTCCAAATAAGTATTTTCATTCATAAAAGGATGAAACATAAGTTTTTACATAAATGGGGCCCTACAGAGAACTAAACCTTTGGGTCCGAAGGAGGCCGGCTACTCGAATGCTGCGACCGTGCTTGATTTTGGCGACATCCTTCGTCAATCCATGTCTTGATTGCCGATCGGCCTTCAGCTCTCCGAGATGGTTGGAAGGCTTCCCAAGCTGCATCCACATCGGCGGAAGGAGTTAGGAGCCGGTCGTCACCAAAGTTGACAGGGACTGCCTCTAGTTCTGGTGCTACAGATAGCCCTAGATCCTCATAGTAGCAAATCACTCTAAGAGCAGCTACTTGGTTGGAGATCTCTCTGTACCTAATACTTGTTGTCTTCATAGTCTTCGCTGATGCTTCGATCATTTTCGGTCTTCGCAGCAGAGAGACATCGCTAGTCGAAGATAAGGCCTAGGAAGTGCAAAAGTACTCCAAGACACCCTGAAGGTTGTCCATGGTATCTGAGGCCACCTTCTCGCACTTTATCTTGTCTTTGGAGAAAGCATTCTTCAATGAAGACAGCTCGTCTGTCAACGACGCGAGTCTAGCTGCCTCCGTAATCAAAGAATTTTTCTGCCCGAGAAAGTTGTTGGCCTCCTCCGTCAACTTCATCTACTCTTCTCGGAGCTTGACCAGCTCAGCTCCCACGATTGCTTGCTCCCTCTGCAGCTTTTCCACTTTGGCCTGAAGCACGACCTATTCAGCTTCGAGCTTGTCATTGGAAGCCTCAAAGCTAATCCTAGTTTTTCATTATGCGGCCACCATCTCTTCCAGGCAAGAGGTCCAAACTTTAGAGCTAAGAAGACTCCCCTGAAGAGCCGTTATCTTCTCCTTGAGTCGGTTGCACTCATGCTCATTTGATACAGCTGCAGCTCGAGCTAGGACTATTTGCTATGAAGGGAGAAAAAGAGCAATGTAAGTAAATTATTTACATATGTTTGAACTAACTTTGTTGTTGCAGATACTTCATACCTAATAGGCTGCCAGCTCCAAAGCTGCGTCCAACTCCGACCACTCAGCTTCCTCGAGAATGGAAACCAAGTTTGTCTCCCCAACCTCGCGACTAGCCCGAGCCAGAGGGTCTAGCAATGTCCGAAGTCCAGTCCTTCGCTCCAAAAAAGGATCTAGGAGGGGGGCCTAGACAAGGCATTTTGATTGTCTTCATTCGAAGATGGGCCAGAGCGCAGCGAGGCGTCTTCGGAGGCTTCTATGGATTGGCCTCCCTCCGTGGATTGGCCTCCATCTATAGACTCCGACGGGGTCTACCCTAGAACCGGAGCAGGCAAAGGTCCCCCCTTACCTTTACCTTTCCTATGACCCATTTTCATGGCTACCTCCAGAATTGGCTTCGAAGACTTTGCAGCCTCCGGTGCAACCTTCGTAGCAGGGGTCACCTCCATGGGAGTCGATCCTGTAAAAACCAAAGGTATTCGATATTGCATAAATTTTGCAGGACACAAAAAGAAATAAAAAGAAAAGGTACTCTACTGAAGTTTACCTCCGACGTTCTGCTGCCGAACGAGCACGGGACTACTCGCAGGCTCGAACATCTCATCGAAGTCCTCTTCGGACTCCGGGCTTGGAACCGAAGGATTAGCTGCCAAGACTTCTCCGACAACTGCAGCTATCACATCGTCCGGAGGCGAGACTTGGGCATCCGCTGTCTCAACTCTGCCTTTTTCAGTAGCGAGGGCGTCTTGACCAGGCAGGACATTTTGAGTCTCTGCCTGTTCGAGGTTGTCTCCAGTGACAGGTGCCGCCACCACTTCGTCCTGGGCGGGGACTTTAGCCCCCATTTGTGATTCTTCATCCCCGCATATAAGGGCTTTGAACTCCCTTCGTATTTCTACATGTCCTTCATCTTCAGATGACTAAGAAGATGAAGTAGAGGATTTGGAAAGAGCCAGGGCCTTCGACTTCCGAGCCACTTTCTTCACAGGCGTCTTAGTCAGCGCTGAGGTCCCTGCTTGCTCGGAGTTGTCCCAGTCTAGAACAGGGGGAGCTTCAACTCCAAGTACGCTCCATACCAAGTTGAATCTCTCCCAGCTGCCAACCAACCTAACCCTCCACTCCTTTTCGGTGAGCGTATGAGCTCCGAGGATCTTCTCCGAAGTCCGGACGATTTGCTCCATAGTGAGGGTGGCGTGTGGAGCTGAAAGATAAGATTTTATTCCTGTTAAATCATTTTTACAAAGTCAATACTGCATGAAAAACATTTTGCAGGGCATTCGAGGTTACCTGCTGCACTTGAAGAAATTTCTCGGAGTCCACCCTCCGGGTTTTCTTCGAAGTTTATCATCCAGCTGGCCATCAGTTGCTGAATTCAGAGTCCTATGAACTCCTCTGCCAAGTCCCGCATGCTCATGCGACGACTTACTGCTTGCAGCAGGTTGAGGTGAGCTTCGAGCTGACCCGGGTCCGGATGAACCTCCGCTTCCCTCCAATAGAAGATGTCTTCGAGGGGTCTAGCCAAGGCGTTGTCCACTCCTACCTCGGCATAGAACCAGCGAAGGACCCTGTCCGTATACCACCTGGCATTGATATCCTTCGCTAGGAACAGAGTTTGGTACTCGTCTCGAAGCCTGAAGTTGATGCTGCCGAAGGCAATCACCATCTTCTCTCCTTCGGTTCCTTGGTAAGTTTTTGGTTGGCAGGAAGCTTTGTGGAGTGCTGTCAAGATCTCCGCTCTCCCCTCGCAACCTTCAGCTCGCATCACCCACTCAAAGATGGCTAGGCATGCTATGGCATTGGGAGACAACTGAGGAAGAGTAACATGGAAGAGCTCCAGTACCTCGGAGAGGAAGTCTACTGCGGGAAGTCCCAACCCCGCCTCGAAGAAAGCTTCGAACATGATCACTTCTCTGGCCTAAGGCGAAGGGATTGCTTATGTGCCGGGTTGGCGAATCTTAATCCCCAGGCTCGTCTTCCCCGCGATCGCCACCGTAATAGACTTCTTCGTGCAGGTCGACGGCCCCAGGATTTATGACTGGTCGGAGTACTTGGATAGTGTCAGGAGAAGATCATGGGGACCTACTGGATGAGGGTTGCCCGAATGCATTGTTGCTGCTGTTGCCGCCATTACCTACTGCCTGGCCAGGGTTGAAGCAGGAACGGGAGCCTTGTGGCTGGTTTTCTCCATGAGAGAAGGTGGAGTTTCAAAGTTCGAGCTCAGGAAGCAGAAGGGGAAAAATATGAGAGCAGTTGGCAAAGTATCCCACAGGCACCATTACCCCTCTACTTACAGCCTATGCCTACAGACATTTTACCATTCATACGTTCCTTTCCATCTTTTGTATCGTTATGATTTATCGCGACTCTTTGTGAGAACCCATGTCGCCAGAAATGAAGCGACACTATAACTCTTTCCGAGAAAAGGGGTAACGGCTATTTTGTGAGTCTAACGGTAATTTTAGCTTCGCAAGGATTGTCTTCGAAGCCGCTTCGAAGATGTCTTCGCATAGAAGTCGATTCAAAAATTGTGAATGTCTGGATGTTTCCAAGGATGGTAAATGTTGCTAAGTCCCTGAGCATGAAAATATTTTTTGCGTATACTGCTTCCCTTACCTTATAGGTTATCGGAGAAGCGTATTTGAGGGTCTACTATTGGGGCAAAATAATTCATCCCTAGGATCTTCAAGGTCGTAAGACAAAGGCAATTTACTAGACCAAAGTCCAAGACCTATCTCCGGCCTGGTGTACGATCAAGTCCGGAAGATCTCTCCAGACTCCCGTTCGAAGATACACTTCGAAGGTCCAATTTCCATAGTGGATAACTGCCAGCAACGACGGAATACTTATCTTCTTTCTGATTAGATTAGTCTTTTACCATTTTAGCCCTATTAGGGGTACCTAAATAGTTTCCACTATGTCGGTTGTAACGGAGGGGTAAAAAGGTCTTTTCCTTAAGATTTTTACCTATAAATACCCCCCTTCTCACCCTGTAATAGGCATCGAATACTCCGATATTCAATAGACAACTTCAAACTACTTCGAGCTATTATCCTATTCGGAGGCTTGAGATAGTTTGCTTCACAAACTCCTTGTTTGTTATATTCGTAATCTTAGAGAACCTATTAGCGTAATCTTTTACGCCAACGATCATATAGATCGATACCTTCTAGCACACAACGCGCTAGGTGCAGTGGAAGAAGATGTTGGAGCAGCGCGTCTAGTGTATCCTCACTTTGTCCTTGTCGTCCTTAACCGATCCAATCGATGAAGACGACGTAGTCATTCGCATGTAGACGTTCACGAGCATCGCTATTGGAGCAAAGCCTCCACGAAGTCCACACGTATAGGGATGGAGTACCTCCCATGGCAGTGTGCTAGCACCACACGTGAGAGACGGGGATCCTTGACCTCAATGTTTGAGATCAAGAAGGGGAGGAGAGAACTCTTGGGTGGCTAGGTCTAATCTAGGCTTATTGTTGACCCAAGACATCCTCGTCCTCTCCTTATATAGGGTTGAGGTCCCCTAGGTCGTGCTTATCCCAAAACCCTAACAATTGTAACATATCCAATCTGTTTGACCACGTTGGAAGTTCCAATACTGTATCGGAACTTCTAACAGAGTAGTTTAGGTTTCCTGATACAGTACAACACTCAATAGATCCAATCTGTTTTCGCCCACCTTAGAACTTACGATACCATATTAGAACTACCGATCAGTACAAAATTCCTCCGATTCCAAATCGGAACTTCTGGCTCTTCGGAACTTCTGATACCATATCGGAACTTCTAAAGCAACAATTGCTCTCTGTATCGATACCAGAAATTAAACGAAACTTCCTATACTCACTAACGCAACTTCCGATCCATTGAATTTTCTTGGGCATAACCTTCAATATCGGTTCATATACTAAAGGTAGTTTACCAGAAACTGTTTCTGAGTCACTGATCAATAGCGGTACCTAGCAGCACATATTGACCCCCGAAAGCATACAAAATCAAATTTTCATGAACCTTGATATATGCATGCACTAGTCCCTTTACCACGCGCCGTCAGTCAAGCTCAAGGTGAGATACGTGCCACCCTTGTTGGTTAACTTGACATTTTCACTCGATCAAGTATCGAATTCAAATCGTGACTAACTTCTTAGTCATAGTGGCATGGCCATGTAATTTTCTAATTCAATACCTCGAGGGGCCCAGAGATGACTCTCCAATTGTTAGGAGGGGTAAATTACATGTTGATCGCTCATATCCTAGGACATGTTTCATAACACACCTGAAAACAACCCTTATTACTATCCTATTATGGAATAGTGTTAGGAGGCATCTAAGTGTGTCACTACGCACTGTGGAATCAAATGAAAATAGGAGGTCCAAGGACTCTGCATGTACACCATTTGAGATGACCACTATTGGAACATAACAATCTCAGCAGTATCTCAAGTGGGTCTGTCCAACACCATGTTCACCAACATGTGTCGACATCACTGATTTGACATCTCTATGTCTATGATCTGTGAAACACAATCATCAATCAGTTGGATGTGCTAATATATGTATCATCATTGTCCCACATGATGACAAGATTAGGGATCCTTTTGAACAACATCGTCATAAAGCAAAAAGTTTCACATAACAAGTCGTACTCATTAATTAAATGCAAACGATATTTATTCAAGGAACAAGATAACAATTATCCTCATACAAACACATGACTCACTCATGCAAGTATCTAATACCCATGGAGCTCATATGCACCTCATGCTTGGGTTGTGGAAGAGGCTTCGTCAATGGATCAGCCATGTTCAAATCCGTGTGCACCTTGCAAATCTTCACATCACATCTCTCAATGATCTCGCGGATAAGGTGATATCGTCGAAGTATATGTTTGGATTTCTGGTGCGATCTAGGCTCCTTGTCTTGCGCAATGGAACCACTATTATCACAATAGAGGTCCACTAGACTGGACGCGCTAGGAACAACACCCAGCTCAGAAACAAACTTCCTGATCCAAACTGCCTCCCTCACTGCTTCTAAAGCAGCGATATACTCAGATTCTGTTGTATAATCGGCCACCATCTCTTGCTTGGAAATCTTCCAACTCACTGCGCCTCCGTTGAGGCGGAACACAAAGCCAGATTGTGATCGAGAATCATCTTTATCGGTCTGAAAGCTAACATCCGTGTAACCACTTACAATGAGCTGCTCTTCACCACCGGAAACCTGAAAGATTTCCTCAGTCCTTCTCAAGTACTTGAGGATACTCTTTGAGAAACCATGTTGAAGAATATAGTTTTGATATTCCAGATGTGATGAGTGATTGTCAACGGAAGTCAAAAGAAGGGAGAGATGGAGACCTGCCGAGTCTAAGGCGCATGTGACTCAGGTACACGGGCAGTGAGCGACGGCCGGGCAGAGGAGCTGCGGAGTCGGGCTGGCCCAATCCGGGTACATGGCTAGGAGCGGCAGATGATCCACTGGTCTGTTGACTAGGTTTGACTTAGGTACATGGGCGGCGAGCGATTGCCGGGCTGAGGGAGCTGCGGGGTTGGGTCGGCCCAATCCGGGTACCCGGTGCGAAGACGGTGGACGCTTTGTCAGTTTCTGCGTAAAACTGACAATCTATCATTAATTCATTTTTAGGATATTAATATTTAGTTTTAAGTTTAGAATATTTTTATTTGAGTCAGTTAATTTTTCTAAGAATATTTAGTAATTTTCGGAATTTATTTTAGAGTCAGTTTATTTTACTCGAGGGTAAAGTAGTCTTTTCATGTATTAGGTTTGGCCTATAAATAGGCCACTATCCCGTTGAGGATAGTTGACTGTTTTTTTAATAGATTAATCTACAGTCCTTCGGCATAATCTTTTTCATCTTCTTCGTATCGCCGTTCAACCCATCACAACAAAACTAGTGTTATGCGCGGAAGCTAGCTTGGGCACGCGGATCGAGGCACCTATGCATTGATTGTTTTCTTGACGCATGGTTTCAGAGGTGAAGGCTTGCCGCAGGCAGCCCTTTTTTTTTGCTCTCCAGGCCGGTTGGCTTGTTGTCCATCGCACAACGCCAATGTTTTTTTTTCTTTTCTCGTGAGGCCAAAGCTGTTTGGAATATTTAATTCGTTGATGCTTGCACGACGCATAGCTTCTGCTGAATTCAATTTGCAGGCTGCAGGAACAGCTCTCCACGGCAGGAAAAAGGACACGGCAACCGAAATGGGCCCCACAGCGATTGGACGTTCATGCCAAATTTTCTCCGGCGAATTTTTTTTTTGGCACAGCCGCAGCAGGGCTCGGTCCTCTCTGGCGTAGTTTGTTCAAATTGCACCGGGCATAGAGCAGACGCGCGTAGGCTTTGCGTCAGCGGCAGCTCTCTTTTCGCACGGCGGCGAGCGTTCGATGATTTTTCTTCACGGAGAAGATGCAGGTTAGTTATTCTTAATCTCTTATTTTTCAGGTAGTTATCTAGTTTTATTTAGCGTAACAAATTATATAAAAGATAATCTAGTAGTTAAGTTTTTTTAATCTGTTAAATTATTTATTAGTCATTTCGTATTATTTATTTAAGTGGTTTTAATAGGATCATAAAAAATATATTAGTCGCCGTAATATTTTTATTCTAGCTTTTACATGTAATATGTTAGTTTTATTCATGAGTTAATTTTTGAATGATCCATGTTTTATTCATTTGATTAGCCTTTTAATTCTAGACTAAAATATAAATATTTCGTGATTTATCTAGGTGTTTTTATTTACTGCAGTATTTTTTATTTAGTTTATCTTTAACATCATTTCAATTAAGACACCGGTCATTTTTAGGCCAGACAACTTTAGTTTCAGTAATTTTCTTTACTAATATTATTTGTCTGGTTAAGTTTGGTTTGGTGTTGGGATTAGAACATAGTTTAGCAAGAAATTTTTAGGCGCCCATTCACCCCCCCTCTGATCGCTACTTTCGGTCCTACAAGTGGTATCAGAGCGAGGTTAGGTTTTTTTTAATATCTTAACCGATTCAAAACCTAGGTAGTGACCATGACGTCTTCTGGTAAAATCCCATCCCTAGAAGCTTTTGGCTACACTTATTGGAAGACTCGCATGCGAGCATACCTTATGAGCCAGAGCTCGGACATATGGGAGATTTGTGTTCATCCTAGTTTCACCATTACGACTATCGCTGCGGATACTGCTACTAATGTAATTACACAGCATCAAAATAATAGTAAGGCGGTGAACATTTTATTTTCTGGTCTAGGTCCTAGTGAGTTCGAGCGTGTTAGCCATCTCACCACTGCTAGAGAGATCTGGGCTACCCTCCAGGCACATCATGAGGGGACAACTCAGGTCAAGGCTAGACTATATCAGACCTATCGGCGTGAGTATGAAAATTTCTCACAGAAGCCGGGTGAGACTGTTGAGGCTTTGTTTGGTCGTTTTCAATCGATCATTAACAAGCTTCGTGTTAACAAGGCCGAGGGTGATCAGCTGGTCTCGGATCATGAACAGGCTCTTAAGGTACTCCATACCTTGGACCCTAAGATATGGGAGATCAAGGTCTCGTCTATTGTTGAGAGCACATCATATGATACCTTGACCATCGCAGAGCTTTTTAGTAAGCTCAATGCCACAGAGGTCGATATCCAGTTGAGATCAAATCTCAGTGGTTCTGCATCAAAGACTCTGGCGCTTGCGACACCATCTGCTGATCCTAATGCCATGAGTTGTACTGCGTTTTCCTTGATGTCGATTTCCGAGGAACAACTTGATACTCTAGGAGATGATGATCTGTGCTTGTTTAACAACCGGGTTCGGCGTGTCTATGATAAGCGAATGATTAAGAGACACGACACAAAATCCGAAAGCTTTGAGTGTGGTGATACAGGTCATTTCATTGCCGACTGCCCCAAGCGGAAGAACTACAAGAAGGGAACCGGCGGAAACTCCTACGACTCTGACAAGTACGACAACTCAACAAAGAGCAAGCCCAAGACAAGATTCTTTCGTAAAGCTTTGAAGGACTACAGGTGTGAGAACAAGAAACGAGACAAGGCTTTCTTCGCCGAGATGGAGAAAAGTTACTCCAAGAGATCCTCGTCTTCCTCCTCTTCGTCGAGCTCAAGTGATGAAGAGATCATGATCAGGAAGGAGAAGGACAGGGATGATCCGGCGGGCCTCTGTTTCATGGGCTTCAAGGACAAGCCGAAGAGTCGCTCACGTCACAGTCGAAGACCCCACAAGAGCTTCTACTCAATGGCTCTTGGGGAGAAGAAAGAAAAGGACTCCTCCGACGACTCCGACGATGACGACGATGAGAAGGTATCATCCTATGAACAAGAAGTTGTTAATTTATTAGAACAGAATAGTCAGGAGTTGAAGTATAGGGAAAAACTGCTTAGAGGGGCTAAGAAGAGGATAGATGAGCTTGAGAGTGAGCTTGCCACAGCTAATGGCAAGATTGAGAGTCTGTCTTCTTCCCCTTGCTTGAGTGATAGTGGTGAGTGCCCTAACTGTGAGGTGCTGTTGTGTGACCTGACAACTCTTAAGTCCAGGTACACCGAGAGAGTAGATGAGAGAGACACATTGGCCACTGAGCTTGAGAGCGCTCAGCAGGAGCTAAAAGATGCTCATGCCACTGTTGTCGCACCTTGTGTAGACTGCCCATCTCATTTAGCTAGTATAGCTGAGCTGAGATCCAAGAGTGATGAGCAGTTGAGCGAGTTAGCTGGAGTGAGAGGTGAGTTGGAGCAGACTAAGCTAGAGCTTGAGACCTTGTCAGTTCCATCCACTGTTTGTGAGAACTGCTTATCCATTAGAATGGAGTTGATCAAGCTAAAAGCTGAGAAGTCTGTGGAAGTTGATAAAGAGTGTGAGATCTGCTTGTCTCAGGTGGAGGTGTTAGCTTCCTTGAGAGAGGAGCTAGCTGATGTTCAGAATGAGAACTTTTACCTCCGTTCAATCCTGAGTTGGATTAGTGCTAGAGAGCCACAGCTCGGCATGATGATCCAGCAGTTCAAGAGACATGATGGTTTTGGGTTAGGTTACACCTATACCAAGGCTGATTTTGAGAGTTCTATTAGCCGAGCAGTGGAGTGGAGTAAGATGACTCCCGAACAGAGATATCCCAAGACTCACTCTACTGAGTCCTTTAAGGATAGTCAGCCCAAGGATGGAGTGATCCAAGAACAACCGAAAGCTCCACCTAAGAAGCAGATCTGGGTCCCAAAGCCTAAAACTCTCCACACTTCTCTTGATTCCTTACCTAGACCTTCTCATACCAAGGATGCTACACCCAACATCACCAAGACTAAGAACCCTAAACCACAACAACATCCCAAGAAGCCTACCTATCACTGTGAGTTTTGTCAGAGAGACGGGCATCTTGAGGAGTTTTGCTTCAGGAGGAAGCGGGTTGAGCGAGCAGAGAAAGCTCGAGGTGGGTAGGAGCAGTTCTACCAACAGGGTGGTAGACAAAGAGTCCCTCGACGTAGAGAGAGGCTATAGGCCAGGCCACGTCGTGTAGGTGGTGGTAGTGGAGACGGTTTTTATGATCGTGCTCCGGAGGGTGGTTTCCGTTCCGGCAGAGTTCCGTATCGTTCGAGATACGGTTTTGGACCTCATGGCCGTGATTTTAGGAAGAATAGAGGACCGCGCTCTGATTCGCGCTTCAGTCCAGACTCATATGATTCCTTTTGCTTTCCTACATATGCGTAGATGGCTCGACACTGGTTCAACACTTTTACTAAACCTGGCATTGGACCGTTTGGTCCCACTCATGATTATTGATCGTGTTTTGGGAGTTGTGTATCCTTTTTAGGATATTTTGAGTCAGCTTTTCATTGGTATCAGTTTTTTTTTCTTTATTTTTTATTATTGAGTCTTTTTGTGTGTGTTCATATCATGCATAATCATAAATCACATTTTGAGCTTGCTTCTGTTATATGATTAATCTGCTTTACTTTCTCTAGCTAGTATATGTTTTTGATTAACTGTCGATGATCATGTTCTGGTTCAGTTCACATGATATATCTAATATTTGTCATATGCATGGCTTTTATGCTTTAAAATTGAAAAATGATCACCATTGCTTCTAGTAACTAGCATGTGTAGGCTGAATGCTTTCGCTATCTTTTACATGCCTTGTAGCTAGATCCTTACTTAGATGCAGATACGCAACTTGGACATCTATATGCTTTAAATATGAAAAATGTGCTATAAAAATTATAAAAATTCAGAAAAATAAAAATTTATGCATTTTTATGATTATCAGAAAAGATCCAGGTGGGTTTGCTTTTGTCGCATTGCATTGTTCTGGACTGCTTACCATAGCACTTTGGTATGAACTAGGACGGTGTAATGTATGCCAAGATCAGTGTCTTAAGCTTCTGATGGTCCAGTTCTGGCCTAGGCTTGACTTGGTCGGTTAGCATAAGGTTTGACATGCAAATAACCCTTGGCAGAAATGAAAAATATAAAGAAAAAGTGTGAAAAATTTAAAAAGATGACAAGTTTGCTGAAGCACTTTGTTTTTGGATAATGCTTATCTTGGTAGATATCAGTTAGCTTTTGCATATCATGCTTTACTTTGCTTGTTAACTAGAAAATGTGGTGATGCTTTTGTTTTGCAAAAATCGAAAAATGCGTGCTAATGACTTTCTTAAGATATCATCTATTGCACTGATCATATCATGTATTTTAGACAGTATATCTTTTGCTATACCTGTTAGACGTTGTAATAGCAGTCAATCATATCTAAGAAGCATGCTTTTCACACTCCACCTGCACTCCATCTACATTCATGGCATATTTTGAGGGGGAGCTGCATTTCAGGGGGAGTTTGTGTTTATGTCTCTTTAAGTGCATTTAGTCTCACTTGATGAGTCCAATTGTCAACAAGGGGGAGAAATTTTGGAGTTTACTTTTTAGTTTCCTTGTTGGTAATTCTGAGATTTGCACTTATTTTTAAGTCTTTATTTTTGGTTAACTATAATGACTGTTTTCGTGTTTTTATTTGGCTTTTGGTCATTAGGGTTAAACTTTTGTTTTCTTTCTTCTATTTTCTTTTGTCTTTGTTTTTCTGTTTCCACATGTTTTGCAGGTTCTGGAGATGAGCTGAAAAGGATGTTGACAATGCACTCATCAATGGATCAGCCATGTTCAAATCCGTGTGCACCTTGCAAATTTTCACATCACATCTCTCAATGATCTCGCGGATAAGGTGATATCGTCGAAGTATATGTTTGGATTTCTGGTGTGATCTAGGCTCCTTGTCTTGCGCAATGGAACCACTATTATCACAATAGAGGTCTACTAGACTGGACGCGCTAGGAACAACACCCAGCTCAGAAACAAACTTCCTGATCCAAACTGCCTCCCTCACTGCTTCTAAAGCAGCGATATACTCAGATTCTGTTGTATAATCGGCCACCATTTCTTGCTTGGAAATCTTCCAACTCACTGCGCCTCCGTTGAGGCGGAACACAAGCCAGATTGTGATCGAGAATCATCTTTATCGGTCTGAAAGCTAACATCCGTGTAACCACTTACAATGAGCTGCTCTTCACCACCGGAAACCTGAAACATTTACTCAGTCCTTCTCAAGTACTTGAGGATACTCTTTGAGAAACCATGTTGAAGAATATAGTTTTGATATTCCAGATGTGATGAGTGATTTTCAACGAAAGTCAAAGGAAGGGAGAGATGGAGACCTGCCGAGTCTGAGGCGCATGTGACTCAGGTACACGGGCTGTGAGCGACGGCCGGGCAGAGGAGCTGCGGAGTCGGGCTGGCCCAATCCGGGTACATGGCTAGGAGCGGCAGATGATCCACTGGTCTGTTGACTGGGTTTGACTCAGGTACACGGGCGGCGAGCGATTGCTGGGATGAGGGAGCTGCGGTGTCGGGTCGGCCCAATCCGGGTACCCGGTGCGAAGACGGTGGACGCTTTGTCAGTTTCGGCGTAAAACTGACAATCTATCATTAATTCATTTTTAGGATATTAATATTTAGTTTTAAGTTTAGAATATTTTTATTCGAGTCAGTTAATTTTTCTAAGAATATTTTAGTAATTTTCGGAATTTATTTTAGAGTCAGTTTATTTTACCCAAGGGTAAAGTAGTCTTTTTATGTATTAGGTTTGGCCAATAAATAGGCCCCTATCCCGTTGAGGATAGTTGACTGTTTTTTTAATAGATTAATCTACAGTCCTTCGGCATAATCTTTTTCATCTTCTTCGTATCGCCGTTCAACCCATCACAACAAAACTAGTGTTATGCGCGGAAGCTAGCTTGGGCACGCGGATCGAGGCACCTATGCATTGATTGTTTTCTTGACGCATGGTTTCAGAGGTGAAGGCTTGCCGCAGGCAGCCCTTTTTTTTTTGCTCTCCAGGCCGGTTGGCTTGTTGTCCATCGCACAACGCCAATGTTTTTTTTTCTTTTCTCGTGAGGCCAAAGCTGTTTGGAATATTTAATTCGTTGATGCTTGCACGACGCATAGCTTCTGCTGAATTCAATTTGCAGGCTGCAGGAACAGCTCTCCACGGCAGGAAAAAGGACACGGCAACCGAAGTGGGTCCCACAGCGATTGGACGTTCATGCAAAATTTTCTCCGGCGAATTTTTTTTTTGGCACAGCCGCAGCAGGGCTCGGTCCTCTCTGGCGTAGTTTGTTCAAATTGCACCGGGCATAGAGCAGACGCGCGTAGGCTTTGCATCAGCGGCAACTCTCTTTTCGCACGGCGGCGAGCATTCAATGATTTTTCTTCACGGAGAAGATGCAGGTTAGTTATTCTTAATCTCCTATTTTTCAGGTAGTTATCTAGTTTTATTTAGCGTAACAAATTATATAAAAGATAATCTCGTAGTTAAGTTTTTTTAATCTGTTAAATTATTTATTAGTCATTTCGTATTATTTATTTAAGTGGTTTTAATAGGATCATAAAAAAATATATTAGTCGCCGTAATATTTTATTCTAGCTTTTACATGTAATATGTTAGTTTTATTCATGAGTTAATTTTTGAATGATCCATGTTTTATTCATTTGATTAGCCTTTTAATTCTAGACTAAAATATAAATATTTCGTGATTTATCTAGGTGTTTTTATTTACTGCAGTATTTTTTATTTAGTTTATCTTTAACATCATTTCAATTAAGACACCGGTCATTTTTAGGCCAGACAACTTTAGTTTCAGTAATTTTCTTTACTAATATTATTTGTCTGGTTAAGTTTGGTTTGGTGTTGGGATTAGAACATAGTTTAGCAAGAAATTTTTAGGCGCCCATTCACCCCCCCCTCTGGTCGCTACTTTCGGTCCTACACTCTTTACTACAGCCCAGTTACTTTCACCTGGGTTCCATTGGTACCAGCTCGTAACACTTAGAGCATATGACACATCTGGGCGTGTACATAGCATGGCATACATGATGGATCCAATTGCGAAGGGATACGCGATCACACTCATCTTCTCTAGCTCATTAGGTGTCACAACACCCTGAGTCTTACTAAGAGAAATACCATGTGACATTTTTAGAAAACCCGTCTTGGAATTCTACATTTTGAACTGTTTCAAAACCTTGTCAATGTACATACTTTGGCTTAATCCAATTAACTGTTTTGATCTATCTCTATATATCTTTATACCCAAAATGTATACTGCCTCTCAATGATCTTTCATCGAAAAACTATTTTTCAGTGAAGTATAATGTCGTTTCCGATCAACAATATGCCATCTACATATAGGACGAAAAACACAAGTGAGCTCCCACTAGACTTTTTGTAAACACAAGGCTCTTCTTCATTCTTGATGAAGCCAAACACTTTGACTACCTCATCAAAATGAAGATTCCAACTCTGAGAAGTTTGCTTCAATCCATAAATGGACTTTAGCAACTTGCAAACTTTCCCACCATTCCCCAGACCCTCAGGCTGGGTCATATACACATCCTCACTTATGTTTCCATTTAGGAAAGTCGTCTTGACATCCATTTGCCATATCTCATAATCATAAATGTGGCAATAGCGAGGATGATCCGAATAGACTTGAGCATCATGATGGGCGAAAGCGTTTCATCATAATCAAAACCTTGAATCTGTTTGAAACCTTTCGCCACTAATCATGCCTTGTAGATGTGAACATTTCCTTCAATGTCTATATTTTTCTTGAAGATCCATTTACACTCAATAGTTTTTACACCATCGGGTGGATCAACCAAGTTCCAAACTTGATTGACACACATGGACTCCAACTCGGATCCAATGGCTCTAAGCCATTTCTCATAGTATGGTCCCATCACTGCTTCCGCATAGGTCTTGGGCTCGTCGTTGTCCAACAACAACACATCGCGATGCCTAGTGGTCAAGAACATGTACCTCTCTAGCACATGGACTATTCTCCTAGACCTACGTGGGGCTGGCGCATCCACAATAGGGTCTGCAACATCTTGCGCCTCCTGCTCTAGTTCAGTGGGATCTAGAACACTTTCTAATGGCTCTCGAATCTCTTCAAGATGCACAGTCCTCCCACTAACTCCTTTTGAGAGAAACTCTTTCTCAAGGAACACACCATTTCGAGCGACAAACACGTTGCCCTCTTCTCTATTATGGAAATAGTACCCTTTGGTTTCCCTAGGATACCCCACAAAGAAGCACTTATCAGACTTAGGACTGAGCTTGTTAGACGTCAAACGTTTGACATACGCCTCACATCCCCAAATCTTTAGAAAAGACAAACTAGGACGCCTCCCAAACCACATCTGATATGGCGTCTTCTGTATTGACTTAGATGGAACTCTATTAATCGTGAAAGCTGCTGTTTCTAGACCATCACCCCAAAAGGATAATGGAAGATCAGTGTGACTCATCATGGACTGCACTGTGTCCAACAAAGTGTGGTTTCTCTGCTCGGACACCCTATTCCACTGAGGCGTGCTGGGTGGAGTCTGCTGTGGAACAATTCCATACTGCTTCATATGATCACTAAACTCATGGCTCAAATATTCACCCCCACGATCCGATCGTAGAAATTTAATTGTCTTGCCCATATGATACTTTTACCTCATTCTAGAATTCCTTTAACTTTTTGAAGGATTCCCACTTATGCCTCAACAAGTAGACATAGCCAGATCTACTTAAGTCGTTGGTAAAGTAATAAAGTACTGAAATACTTTCCTAGCTGTGTGACTCATTGGACCACACACATTAGTATGTACTATGGCCAACAGCTCACTCGCCCTCTCACTATGTCCAGTGAAAGGCGTCTTTGTCATTTTGCCAAGTAAACAAGACTCGCATGTGTCATATGATTCAAAATCAAATGAATCCAAAAGTCCATCACTATGGAGCTTCTGTACATTATTCTCATTTATATGACCCAAATGGTAATGCTAGACGTAGGTGGGATTCAAATCATTGAGTCGTTGTGTTGATAGCAAAAAATGGCATTAAATGGTCAAGATTGTCAAAATATCAATTTTCGTAATTTGGGCAAAAAATACACATGTCCCGAATCGGGCAAAAGCCCTATAGGGTCGAAGGCCCATTGAGCTTTGGGCTTTGGAAGCCTTCCAGCGGCCTGCTACCTTCGGCCCAAAGGCCTTCGGAGGCCTGCTTCGCTGAAGCTCTGACAGGCCTTGCTGACGTCCCCCTTCGGGCTGATTTTCAGAGATAGAGTTTGAGTATGATTCTGGCTATTTTTATACCTAAGTGTGATTAGGCCGAATCCCACCAGATTAATCTTAGAGATAAGAAGACTAGCCCCTGCAAATATAGGGGTGAGGCCGGTTCATTAACCCCCCAAACACAAATAAATCACAAATCCCTAGCTTTGAACATACCTTTACTTTTTATTTACCTTTCTGGAACCTTTATGGGTTTGCCTGGAAGCCCTCTGCCGGCCACACCGAAACCGTGGTAAGCCTTTCTACTTCGCCTGTGAAGTACCCGTTAATCTATGTAACATATTGCTATCGCCTTGTTACTTTGCATGTGAAGTATCCATTAATCTACGTAACAGATTGCTACCTTCGTTCCCCTACTGCAACACTTAGCAGATTCGGCCCGTAGGCTGAATTGGAAATTGATCTCTATTCTATTGCAGGTTTTAACGCTCGGAGTCCCTTTGCTGGAGCTGTCTAAAACCAGGAAGTCGGTTTCAAAGGTCGTCAGAACACCCCTCGGTGGAATCCTTGCTTCGACTACCCTTGCCAGACCGTCACGCTATTGTCGGTTTGACCAAGTCCCGCACGCCAGGATGCTCCGCAGCAGGCTTCATCACATCAGGCGTTGTCACGCCTATACTTTGCTCTGGACGAAGTTGTGCCAGCACATTGCGCTGGGGTGTGTGAATCATGTCAGAGACTTCCCGCCGAACCTCATTGTTTGGAGGTGATTTCGTGTTGAGATCTGTTCGGAGCCCGCCTTCGGTCAGATCAATCCGAACGCCGAAGACAACCTTCGACGAGGCCCTTCGCACGAGACGCCGAAGGTACCCTTCGGTGAGACCTTCGCACTATACCCTTCGAATAAGTTAGGCTCCAGTCAGCCTACTGGTTTAGTTTATTTAATATATTTCTTTTCGGCTAATTGGATTATCTGTTTTGATCTGATTACCTAGCAACTCCACCCCTCTTGACACTATTAAGGGTAGTCGCAATGTGACGTCAATGTTGTGTTACGCTTAGGCTTGTCCCTAAGTATCGGCACACTTTTGGATCATCGAACTGACCCAAGTGCAGGGCACTTTTTCAAGTCAACTCACTTTTTGGTGACTCTGCTGGGGAGGGCTACGCCAACTTGACGGGTGCATCTACATCGGCCGCAAGCACGTCTGCAATGACTACTATGTCTTCAATGTCGACGGATCCCATGGGAGGTGCAGATATCGACAACCGCAACATCATGACGCCTACCTTTCAAGATATTCTCGTAGAAGACCAAGGAGAGATTGAGGCAAAGATGAAGTCACTCCAAGACCTCATGCTTGGGAGCTACGTCAAGACGCGTGCAGGCTTCATCAAACACGACGTCAACATCCCCGACCTCTCTCGGACCCAGTTAACACCAGTATCGCCTCGTTTATCTTCTTAAGAGATTGAGTTAAAAATAGCCGCATTGGTAGACCAAGCTGTTAGCGCTTCGCTAGCCAACAATTTAGATTCAGCAGTTAGCTCTCAGGTGGAGGTGACAATTAGAAGGTTCGGCTTTACTGAGGCCATACCTTCAGCTCCGATCGCTAGCGTACCTGCGATAAATCACATTTATAGCAGAACTAATGGTAGTATCGGCAAAACCATTACGTCGTCGACCTCGATATCTATGGGCGAGACCAGTCACCATGCTTATGGCCAAACTAGCACTACCTACCATGCACCACCTCCACCCACGCCTATGCCGGTTTTTCCCACGCTAACCGCGCCACATGCACAAGCGCATAGGCCCGAAAACATCATACATCCCGAGCTAGCGCATGAGGAGGAACCCCACGGCCGACACGCCAACATACCGCCACGTGTCGCGCCCCCGAATGAGAGACGTGCGCAGGCAGTAGGCCAGGATGACATTGAGGAGCGGATTCGTGCACTGTTTAGGGGGTGCACTGGCATCGTACCTAGGTGTCGAGCTAGAGTTTACCGAAAGCCATACCCCAACCATTTCGACATGATACCTTACCCTCACGGTTGTAGAGTCCCTGAATTCATCATGTTCGATAGGGAGGGTAACAAGACCACACTAGAGCGTGTCAGTTAGTTTTTAGCACAGTGTGAAGAAGCTAGTGGGTCGAATGCTTTAAAACTTAGATTGTTTTCCCTCTCGCTATCCCGCACCGAACTCTATCCAAACATTGGCTGAATTAGAACAAAAATTCCACGACTACTTTTATTCGGGTGAAACAAAACTTAGGCTTTCACACTGGACATCGGTTAGACAGAAATCTAGCAAGAGCGTCTCTGAGTACATCAAGCACTTTAGAGATACCAGAAACCGGTGTTTTAGTCTTAATATTTCAGAAAGGAATTTGGCAGATCTAGTTTTCTGTGGGTTGCGCTCTGAAATTAAAGAAAGACTAGACAAGTAACACTTTCTAGAAGTTAGTCAAGTCTTACAGTAGGCTCTGGTTCAGGAAGGCCGAGCCATGGATAAAAAGTTTATTAAGACATTTAATAAACCTCGGGCTGAAGTCCACGTCATGGAACACTCCGACGAAGAAGAATCAGAGGAAGAGGAGGATTCAGATGACATGTACGCAGCCGAATGGGTTTGGAACGCTAAGAGAAAACCCGTTACTTCTCTATGTTACGACCGTCTCCAACCAAGAATCAGCCTAGCGATGTCAAATACTCGTTTGATATAACTAAGTGTGATAAAAATTTTGATTTCCTCTTGAAGAACCAGCTTCTCAGGTTGCCTAAAGGCCAAGTCATTCCATCTGCCGATGAGCTAAAGAAACACCCCTACCGTAAGTGACATGATTCGCATTCACATTATACTAATGACTACAATGTTTTTCATCGACAGCTCCATTCGGCCATAGAGGAAGGACGATTGAAAATAGACCCCAGTCCAAAGATGAAGCTGGACAAAGACCCCTTTCCCGTCAACAACGTCGACCTCGATGAGAAGAGGGTGCTGATTCGGCTAGAGCAGGCCGAGTCGACAAGATGGAAAGCGGTCATTATTGGAGAATCGCGTACACGCACACTCGTACCTAAGAACCCTGAAGTAGGAGTGTGGAAATGGAACATCAACATGTCTCCTTCGTCTGTGGCTCACAAGAAGCCAAAGGTGACATATCAGATGCTGCTAAACCAACATCAGAAAAAAGGCTAAGGAAATAGCCCCCCACGCAAGAAAGCTAAGACAACGAAAGGGGCCAAAACAGTCGGAGGGTGGCTTCGGACCACGGTGGTTGAGCACTCCACATAGCGTCTTCGGACCATAGTTGTCAAACCCTCCACACAGTGGCTTCGGGCCCAGTGGTCGAACCTTGCACAGAATGGGTTCGGACCCCAATGGCCAAACCCTTCGCACAATGAGCTCAGACCCCAATGGCTAAATGCGGCTCCGATCTAGATGAACCCCCCATCACTAATATGGTCCAAGATGCCATCGACTTGGCCGAACCACCCTCCGGGTAATGAGTTCGGCACATAGTGGGCGAAGCCACTAGAACCACCGATGCCTCCGCCAAACAATTGGGCAGGGACCCCGTGGGCTCCGTACAAATCACAACCGGAGTACTGTTCACAACATAACGCTGACCCTTATTTTCCTTCGGAGTATTATAACTAGCAGGGACAAACAGACGTGGTGAAGGGAGACATCATCCACAGGATGTCCGTAGTACCTCAGAATCGACTCACACAGGATGGAGCCAAGGGAGATGAACGTGAAGAGGCGAAGGATAGGGAGTCCGAAGCCATCACAGTCAAAGTAGGGTCTTAGGAAGTCCCAATCCCGAGGCCCAACGGAGGTAAGTCCCCTACTCCAACCAAGGCCAGCGCCGGAGCCCGGTCCGATCGTCTAAACGAGGCCGGTCCGATTGGCAGGGTCCGCAGCGAAGGGTCCTCCGATTATGAAACACGCGAGGCCGACCTATGTAGTACCCCTTCGGCCAAAAATCATAGAAACAGAATGGTGGAGCCTGGTACCAAACCACAGCCATCTTGGGCACCTCTAGGAATGTCCAAATCATAGAAAAGGCGTCTATAGAGCATACGGGCAGAGGAGATGCATGAGAAAAAGCCCGAGGATGAAAGAGACACTATCTTTGAGGAGATCCACCCTCGGCCAGCTGCGAGATAGATATGGAGGGTCAAGCCGGTTAAGATGACCAACATGGCTCCCAGTTCGAGCTACGATGATGATGACATACTCGACGATGACTATATGCCCATCTCTAAGGGGCCCGCACCTCAGGCGATGAACATCAACATCATCATGCTGCCCACCGAGTTCGCCCTACCACAACATGAGGCCGAGGTCGCTCAGTTGAACCTCGCCCACGCAATGCCATTTTTGAGAAGCCTGAGGATACGATTCGCCACATGAAGCCTCTCTACGTCAGAGGTCACATTGATGGGAAGCTGATCTCCAGAATGCTTGTCGACGATGGCGCCACTGATAAACTAATGCCTTACTCGCTATTGAAGAAATTTGGTAGGGACGAGGAGGACTTAAAGAAAACTAACCTAATGCTCAACGGCTTCAACGGCGAGAGTTTGGAGGCCAAAGGCGTAGTCTCCATGGTGTTGACAGTAGGAAACAAGACATTGCCAACGCCATTCTTCATCGTTGACGTGCAAGGTAACTACAGCGTACTACTCGGGCATGACTAGATTCACCCAAATTGCTGTGTTCCTTCTACTTTGCACCAATGCCTGATACAGTGGGACGGCGATGACGTAGAGGTCGTACCAGCAGACACTTCAGCCCAAGTAGCATTGGCTGATGTGTCCATTGACGCCATCCACAACAAAGTAGAATGTCTATCAGGTAGGGATATTTCGGATTACAACTTTGTTAGCGTGTCTAGAGGATGTTTCATACCCGTGTCTATGAAGCCGGCTGGTGTAGCTCGGCTATTTCTAAATTAGTAAGTCATGTTTAGTAAAAGTAATCTTGATTAGCTAAAGTATCATGTAGAGCAATATCGGTCTTCTAAAGACGGTATTACCGAAGCCATCGAAGATTTTAGCGAAGTAGAGAAGTTAGGACAAGGTTTTGCGTTGGCCGATCCTTTAGAAGAAGTCGACATAGGCGATGGTAGCATCCCAAGGCCGACTTTTGTAAACCAACATTTATAGGCTAATGAGAAGGCCGAAGTAATAAAGTTGCTTTAGGCGTACGTTGATTATTTCACATTGGAGTATAGCGAGATGCCCGGATTAAGCCGCGATGTCGTGGAGCATCGACTACCTATTAAAACCGGGTTTAGGCCTTATAAACAGCCTCTTCGTCACTTTAATTTCATCGTCTATTACCGAGTTAAAGAGGAGATAGGACGATTACTCAAGGCTAAGTTTATTAGGCCATGCAGGTATGGTGAATGGGTCGCTAACATTGTGCTTGTAGAGAAGAAAAGGAGCGGCAAAATACGATGTTGGCGTAAAAGATTACGCTAACAGGTTTCTGTAGATTAGAAACTAACAAACGAAGTGTTTGCGAAGAGAACTGTTCTAAGCCTCCGAAAGGATAATAACTTAGAATAGTTTGAATGTGTGTATTGAATAACTTGTATTCGGTCCCTATTACAGGGTGAAATGGGGGGTATTTATAGGCCCAAGTATTAAGGAAAAGACCTATTTACCCCTCTATTACAACCGACATAGTGGAAACTATTCGGTACCCTTGATAGGGCTAAAATGGTAAAAGACTAATCTAATAATATAAAAGATAAATCTTCCATCTTAGCTGGCAATAAAGATCTCAAAGAGCCTTAGTTCGAAGATGTACTCTGAACCAATGTCTATCTTCATACTTCGAGCTTGACTCAGGGTATCTTTGAAGACGGACGTCTGGGGACCTTCGAATCCACTATCTGCTTTTATGCTGTTGCGGCAATAACCCCGAAGATGAGATATTTTCCCCCAACAGTAGCCCCTCGAATACGCTTCTCCGTTTAACCTGTAATGTTAGGAGAGCAGTATACGGAAGGAAAAAATAACCTGACATAGGGGTTATTAGATTTTAATTCATCTCCGAAATGTATGAAGATATAAACTCCGAATCAGTCTTAAGATAATTACTTTTGAACTATCTTAGAACCGACTTAGGAAGTGCGAAAGTCTTTTATACTTAGAGGAAATAGCCATTAGCTTTCTGTTCCTAACGGAAACTGTAGAAAGCGTTAATTTCGGAGAAAAGTAACGGGCAGGAATGCGAAATGACATGGACTAACGGTAAAAAAGTGAAGTCTAGGCTATAAATAGAGGGCCTAGAACTTACCCGGTTACCTTTTCACTGCTTTCTCGCAATCAAACACCTTTTGAGCCCCTTGAGTTCTTTGAGCCCTAGCCTCCATTTTCCCCAAAGCAACCTAGTGACTACAATGGTGAAGACCAAAGGTTCTGGAGTTCCTTCAGCCTTGGCTCGGCAACAGGCGGCTGCAGCAGCAGTGGCGGCGACATTAGCAATGGCACCTCCGGCATCGGCAGCGGCATCCATGGTAGTAGGAGGTAGAAATCCCCAAAATGTCGATGATCAGAGTCTCTGCCCGCCATCGACCAAGTATCTGGACCAGTCTTTCCAGCTGGGATCTTCTACCTGCAAGAGGGAATCACTGGCAATCGCAGTGGAAGGGAAGATTAGCACCGGAGTTATTATTCGCAAACCCTGAAAAGAACTCATCCCGTCACCAAGGCCCGGAGAAGTGGTCGTCTTCGAAGCCTTCTTCGAAGCCGGCTTGGGCCTTCCCGCAGTGGACTTCTTGGCAGAGGTACTTGACTTATTCCACGTCACTCTTCCTCAATTTTCTCCAAACGCAGTAGCTCGACTGGCTATCTTCGAATGGGCATTGAGAGCCGAAGGTTGTGAGGGGAGGGCAGAGATCTTCGCTGCGCTACATAGAGCCTCATGCCAGCCAAAAACCTTTGTAGGTCCCGGAGGTGAAAAATTAGTGGTAGCCTTCGGAAGCATCAATTTTAGGCTTCGGGATGAATATGCCCTTCAATTCCCTGCTAAGGCCATCAATGCAAGATGGTACACTGACTGGGTTATGAGGTGGTTCTATGCCGAAGTTGGGGCAAGCAATCCTCTGGCCGGACCTTTGAAAGAGATCCAATTCCGAAAGGAAGCCTTAGTGCATCCTGGCCAAGGTCAGCTCGAAGCTCGTCTCAACCTACTTCAAAGGATCAGCCGAAGGTTGAGCATGCGAGACTTAGCCGAAGAGTTCCTTGGGTTACAAATTTCTCCACTGATGGCCAACTGGCCTATCATCTTCGAAGAGGATTCGGAAGGCGGTCTCTGAAAGATCACCTTGACTTCAAGCACTGCAGGTAACTTCGAAGACATGTATTATGTAAATTCATTCGAAGAAAAACTAACTTGATTTATTTTTTAGCTTCTTCAGCCCCTGTTACTTCGGAACAAATTGTAAGGGCCTCGGAGAATATTTTGGGCGCTCCAACTCCAACCGAAAAAGAATGGAGAATCAAATTGGTCAGGAGTTGGGAAAGATTTAATAGAGTATGGGGAATGTTGGAAATCACTCCGCCCCCTTTGATGGATTGGGTGCCTTCGGAGAAAGGACCCAAGAAGAGGAAAGCCGAAGCTGGGACTTCGAGCTCTGCGAAGACTCCGGTGAAGAAGGTGGCTCGAAAGCCAGAAAATCCTGCACCTTCGAATCCTGCACCTTCGAGCTCAAGGGCTTCAGTTTCTGACTCTCAAGAGGATGAAGGGAGATTTCTTGTGCGCTTAATAGAAGAAGATGAAACTCAAAAAACTGCACAAGCCGAAGTACCTGCGAACGTGCCGGAGTCCCAAGATAATCCTGAGCAACCAAGGACTTCGGCAGTTCAAGAAGATATTTCTCAGGACGAAGTTCCTGTGAATGAAAGTGGGGTTGAAGTCACTATGACTTCAATTCCCGAAGAGACAACGAGGACTGCTCAGGACGATGCTCCTGTAGTCCAAGACTTAACGGCTGATTCGGATGAAGATCTAGCCTTCGATCCGCCGAACAGTCCGATGATGACTCCTCTGCAAAATGTCGAAGGTAAACTTCGAATAACTCTTTTGTGTTTATTTTGTATATTTATACAATGTATAATACTCTCTTTTTTTACAGAGTCTACTCTTATGGAAGAGGTCCGCCAAGAAGAAATAATTACTGGACCTTCGACGGCTTCGGAGCCAGCCCAGAGAGTTGCTCAAATGGGACCTGGAAGAGGCAAAAGACATATAGAGCCCCTCCCTGCTGCAAGTTCCGGATCAACTCCGTCTGATTCAACAGACGAGAGCCAAACTTCCGGGGAGGGCCAGTCTCCAGTGGCTCCGAAGACCACAGGCCAAAGCTCCGGTCCTTCGCTGGACGAAGATGACCAACAGGCAATAAGCATGCTCCCCTTGCTAGCTCCTTTCTTAGGGCAAACAACTGGTCTTCGGACTTTGCTCGAACCTTTGGATCGAGCTAGCCGTGACATTGGGGAGACCAACTTAGTGGCCATTTTGAGCAAGGCGGATAGGACGGAGCTTAATGCTGCTATAGAACGTGCAACCTACCAGGTACGAAGCACCTGCGAATGCACCTTCGAAATAACATAGAATTCATCTTTGAATAAATATTTACTTTAGTCTTTATTTTTGCAGCAAACTGTCTTGGCCCGAGCTGCGAATATATGCAACGATGAAGAGATCGCTCGTCTTCGGGAGGAAAATAATGGCCTTCAAAGGAATCTTAACATCTCCGAAAGTCGAGTGGCTCAAATGGACAATATAGTGTCAACAGAGCGAAGGGCCAGGAAAACTTTGGAGGCTGCGAAAAAAAAGCTCGAAGCAGAAACGATTGTGCTTCGAGCAGAAGTTGAAAAGCTGTGGGCGGAGCACGCTACTGCGGGGTCCGAGCTCGTCAGACTCCAAGAGAAAGCTAGCCAGCTATTAAACCAAAAGAATATTTTGACCACTGAAAATGCTAGACTTTCTGGGGTTCTAGGTGAAGTCACTTCGACGAAGGACGCATTGAACGAAGACAAGCTGAAAGTCTGAAAAGGTGGCTGTGGAAGTTATGAGTCAGTTGTTAGGTGTCCTGGAGTACTTCGGTACTACTAGGATACTTCCTTCTGACGATAACATCACTCTTCTACGCTGGTTAAAAAGGATCCAAGGAGTGGCGAAGCAGATGAAGACAGCGGGCATTAGATACGGAGAACTCTCCGGACAAGTGGCTGCTGTCGGCCTACTTCGCTACTACGAAGATCTGGGCCGAACGATAACTCCGGACGCGGGAGGGGGCCCAATCACCTTCGACGACGAGCGACTTTTGACACCTTCCGAAGGTGTGGCTGTTGCCTGGCGAGCCTTCCAAACTTCATGGAGAGCCGAAGGTCATTCCGCGATCAAGGCTTGGATCGACGAAGGCCAACGCCAGAAACAAGTTCGGACCCAAGCTTCGAGCAGTCAGCCTCCTCCGAACCCGCAGGTTTAGAAATATCTTAGGATTTTTGGTCATGTAAAGCTTTATGCTTATAAACATTTATCAATGAAAATTTGTTTGTCATATTTTTAGGCTTTGCCTCTTACGGAAGATATCGAAGTGTTAGACCTTAACGACGAAGTTCGATCATTATGGACCACCTTCGATCTTCTAAAAGCTTATAAATGTCCTCGATTTCTAATTCCTCGAGATGACTCCGGTGTAATTGCGCCCAAAGTAATCAAAGATATATTGTCTTATATTAAAGAGGAAGAAAAAGAGGTTAACTTAAACACTTCGTCTTCTGAAGACGTTATATGGTCTGAAGACGAAGATGAAGCTCAAAATAAAAAGCCTGAAGAACTTAGAAGCTGGGAAAGGAGCCCGAACGGCTTCGAACTTGGGCCGAGCTTCAACAAGAAAAGAAGGATTTTAGAGCTTCGAAGGGGGGCAAGAGAGTTAAACGCAAAGTTATTAGAACTCCCGGCGCTGGAACTAGTCATTCCACCCCTAGCTCTAGAGACCGAAGAGGTCTTCGATTCCTTCTTGGTATAGATACCGATTTTTAGTGATGTAATCTGTAAACACATTCATTTGAATAATGAATACTGATTTAAAATTGTCTCCATATTTACTAGCCCCTCTTTGGGTATAAGCAACTTCGAAGTGTATTCAAAGATGGTTATGCACAAAGAAAAAACTTCGGAGTACAATTTTTTGGGGGTTCGGAGCCCCTCTTTGATTTAAAGATTTTTTAAAATCTTATAAAATGTCTTCGACTATTTGTAGTCGGAAGAATGACAACTTAGTACCTTTGTTTTTTGAAAGAAATCATTTGAGATAACTTTCAAGATACCTTAGTATCTTAGATAATTTGTCACTTTGGACTGTGTTAACAGACATTCGAAGCTCATGGCTCAAACTTTGTTTTTCTTTAGCCACCTTCGGCTCTTTTTTGCGATCTCTGTCGAACCAATGGTTCGGAGTTTGCAATGGTCTCTTTGGACTCTTTTTACGGATGTCTACCAGCCGATGGCTTGGACTCCGTATATTTTGGCCACCTTCGGCTCTTTTTGCGAAAGTCTACCAGCCAATGGCTTGGACTTCGCAGGTTTTGGCCACCTTCGGCTCTTTTTGCGAAAGTCTACCAGCCAATGGCTTGGACTTCGCAGGTTTTGGCCACCTTCGGCTCTTTTTACGGAAGTCTACCAGCCAATGGCTTGGACTCCGTATGATGTGGTTTTGGGCTCTTTTACGGATGCCTACAAGCCAGTGGCTTGGACTCTGGATTATGTCAGCCCCCACGTCGGAAGCTTCGAACCAATGGTTCGAAGTCCGAAAATACAACCCAGCTTCATGACACTTCCCTCTCGGTCGACCCCGCGGTTCCAGTGCGTCCACTCGGAAGCTGGAAGTCTATGAGGGGAAGGCACTATCAGGATCATATGCTTTATTAATTTGGAAGATGATTACAATTGAGTTACAAGGAGCCCTTATGTGAAGTATCGCTTTAGGTGCTCCGCATGCCAAGTATGTGCTAACTCTTCACCTTCTAAATTAGCTAATTTGAAAGAGCCAGGGCGTCCTGAACGAACAATTAGGTATGGACCTTCCCATTTGTTTCCTAACTTCCCTGGCGCTATAATGCTTCACAGAACAAGATGACCCGGTCTTAGTTCATTGAGCTTAACCTTCGGGTCAAACCAAGCCTTCGTCTGCTGATGATACTTTGATAAATTTGCCACAGCTCGAAGTCTTGTTTCTTCTGATAAATCTAACAAAGCTTGTCTTTCTTCTTCAATTGCCGGTTCAGTGCTGCGAAACGATCCTCCTTTGAGCTCCGTTGGAGTCATAGCTTCATCTCCGAATAGTAGTCTGAATGGAGTAAAACTTGTGTACCTTGTTTGCGTAGTCCGAATGGACCACAAAATCTTCGGAAGCTCTTCGGTCCACAGTCCCTTGGCTAATCCTACTATCCTTCGATTTAGCCCTGATAAAATATTTCCATTGGCTCGTTCTATGGCTCCATTAGACTGAGGATGCCTCACTGCAGCAAAACATAACTGAATGCCTAGATCTTCGCAAAACTTCCTGAAGGGTTCTGCATCGAACTGTGTTCCATTATCAACTGTGAGTTGTCTAGGCACTCCGAACCGGCAAATGATGTTCTTCCAAAATAATTTCTGTACATTGTTCGAAGTGATAGCTGTCAAGGGCTCTGCTTCCACCCACTTAGAAAAATATTCAATAGCTACCACTGCGAACTTCAGATTTCCGTTGGCTACTGGAAAGGGACCAATTAAATCCATACCCCATCTGGCCATAGGCCATACTGGAGCAATGACTTGAAGAGCTGTTGGTGGGCGATGACTTCGTCGACCCATCCACTGGCATCCTTGACAAGTGCGGACTAAGCTCTCCGCATCAGCTGTTATTGTAGGCCAGTAAAGCCCCTGGCAAAGTGTTTTTCCTGCCAAGGCTCGCGGGGCTAAATGGCTACCACAAAGGCCTTTATGAATTTCTCGAAGAATTTCTTGGCCTTCGGCTTGAGATATACATCGGAGTAGAGGGGATCATACTCCGGCCTTGTATAAAATACCGTTGATTATTTGATAATTTCTAGCTCTAAGCTTTAATCTTGACAGCTGTGGCTCTTCGGGGAAATTTGTTCCTCCTTGTAAAAGTTCCATGATTGAATTTTTCCAATCTGTACTAGGAATGCAAAGAATCTCTGCAGAGGGAATTTGTGGCACCGAAGGTATATTGAGCTCTTCATAAAAAGCTTCTTCGGGCACATCCACAGCTCCGGCTGCAGCTTTTGCTAAGATGTCCGCTTGCACATTTTCTGCTCTTGGTATACTCCGAATGGAAATACCCTTGAAGTGTGCTTCGATTTTACGGATTTCTTCTAAGTACTTTGCAAGCTGTGGATGCCGAACTTGGAAACTTTTATCTACGTGCCCTGCTACTATCTGAGAATCTGTCTTTATAATAATTCTTGTAGCCCCTAGAGCACGTGCTTTTCTGAGTCCCAATAAAATTCCTTCATACTCCGCTATATTATTGGTAGACTTAAAGTTGAGTCTTGCGGAGTACATTGCTCTTTGCCCCGAAGGTGAAATTAATACTGCTCCAATGCTTGCTCCGGATGCTTGGAAAGCCCCATCAGAATAAACAGTCCAAACTCCGTCACTTGACTTCTCCGGAATCAAATTTGCAGGCGGAGTCCATTCTGCTACAAAATCTGCTAAGACATGCGATTTGATTGCTGTCCTTGCCAGGAAAGATATGCCGAAGGGTGCTAGCTCAACTGCCCACTTCCCAATCCTTCCAGTGGAATCCTTACTTCGAAGCATATCTCCTAAAGGATACGAAGTTGGTACAATTACATTATGTGCCAAAAAATAATGTCTTAATTTCCTCGAAGCCATTATCAGAGCATAAACGAACTTCTCAAGTTCGGAGTATCTTGTCTTCGCTCCTGATAATGCTTCGGATACAAAATAAACAAGATTTTGGACCAACTTCCCATTGAAATCCACTTCTCTGACAAGGAGTGCACTGACAGCAGAACCTGTAGCTGCAAGGTAAAGGAGTAGGGTTTTGTCCGCATTAGGCACCGTGAGTGTAGCAAGATTACTGAGATACTCTTTAATATCTTCGAAGCTTTTCTGACACTCCGGTGTCCATGCAAAATCTTCGGACCCTTTCAATGCTTTAAATATAGGCAAGCTTCTCTCCGCAAACCTTGATAAAAACCTGCTAAGTGCTGCCAGACGCCCAGTCAGCTTTTGCACTTGCTTTAAATTTTCCGGAGGAGCCATTTTTTGCAGCGCAGTTATTTGAGTAGGGCTAGCTTCAATTCCCCTGCTTGAAACTAAATAACCTAACAACTTTCCAGCCTTAGCTCCGAAGATACATTTTTCGGGGTTAAGACGGATCCCACATGCCCGAAGGCTATTGAATGTTTCTGCTAAGTCTAGGCTATGTTGGTGCTTTAAAGCACTCTTTATTACAATATCATCCATATAGGCCTCCACATTGCGACCTAATTGATGACCTAGAGCCTTAGCAACTAACCTCGAAAAAGTAGCCCCAGCATTTCTTAAGCCGAAGGGCATTCTTACATAACAGAAGACTCCCGAAGGAGTTACGAAGCTTGTCTTGATCTCATCTTCGTGCTTCAACCATATTTGATGATAACCAGAATACGCGTCAAGGAAGCTTAATAACTCCGAACCTGCGGTGGAGTCGACCAATTGATCAATTCGGGGCATGGGGTAGGGGTCACGAGGGCATGCTTTATTCAAGGATGTGAAATCAATGCACATGCGCCACTTCCCGGAAGACTTCTTTCTGACGAAGACTGGGTTGGCTAACCATTCTGTGTGAGCCACTTCTCTGATAATCCCAGCCTTCAATAATTTCTCAACTTCATCTTTCTGCAGACATTTTCCGGAGTCCTTGCCGAATAGGGCGGGCCTTCGGGTTTACGAGTAAACTATGTTCAATGATATCCCGATCGACTTCGGTGATATCTTCGTCAAACCAAGCGAAGACATCCAAATTCTCTTCCACCACCTTCTCCAAGGAGGTTGCAACTTCTGGAGGTAAATATTTACCAAATTGAAATGTATACTCTTTACCATCTTTAACAATGACCTTTGTTGCAATCTCTCCTTCAGGACTTGGTCTCGGAAAAGACTTCTTCGAAGCTTCGGAGGAGGCTGAAAAAATTTCTTCATTATCTTGTACATTGTTTACTTGCCTTGGATCAAGAGGGGGACCATGACCATATTCCGCTCTCCAAGCGATAGCTTGATCTCCGAAGATAGTAAGGACTCCTGCTTGTGTGGGCATCTTCATGCACAAATAATTGTGATGCGCCACAGCTCCGAACTGGTTTAGCATGCCTCTTCCAAAGATGACGTTGTAAGCATACGGGGCATCTACAACATCAAAGATTACTTCCTCAGTTCGGGCCAATAAACCTTCTCCGAAGGTAACTTCCAGGCCTATTTGGCCAAGTGCATCAAGCGGAGGTCCTGCGAAGCCTTGCAAAGGACGAGCCACTGGAAGGAGATGCTTTCTGGAGATGCACAATTGATCGAAGGCTTGAACAAAAATGATGTCTGCCGAACTACCTCCGTCAATCAATACCCTTCGAACTTCAGTGCCCGCAATATCAGCAGTGATAACAAGTGGGTCTGCATGCGGGAACATAATGCTAGCTGCATCCTCCGCAGAAAAGGATATCGGTACATGAGACCACTCTGGCATTGCAGCTGCAGATGACGAAGTCCCAATATGGCCTCTACTTCTCTGACGTAGTCCCTTCGCTGCCTCTTCGACATGCTTCCGAGGGTACCTCCTCCGGATATAGGAAGAACTACTCTTTTCCCTCGGTCTTTCCCTTCCTCTTGCTTCGGAGGTGGCATAACATTGGCCACTGGAGGGTGTCTTGCAGCATCAAAGTTTTCTATCTGCGCCACAGCCTGAACCGGCTCTGGACGCGCTGCAGCTGGAACTCGGTCGGTAGTACCTCGACCCGAAGTTCTTTCTAGATACTCTCCCCTTAGGGTAAGTATAGCCTTGCAAGTATCAGTCACATGGCTTCGATTTTCTCCATGGATGCAGCAGAAAAGGGTCTAGCCCTTGCCAGCCGTTTTCCCTGGCGGCCTCCAGCCGCTGGTCTTGTTCCCCGAAGACTGTGGAGCTCTCTGTGTAAACTTCTGTGGGGGTGCAATATTCATGACTTCAGAACGAGGGTGCTTTTGCCCTCTTCTCCGATCATGTCGAACTTCGAAGACTGGTTCTTGCGGCTGTGCCGAAGTTTTTACTTCTACTTTGACTTCCTGCAATATGGATAAAGTAGCTGCAGTTCTTCGAAGCCAACCCTCTTCTGACCTCGCATACTCCTCGAAGTATGACATTAGCTGAGAGACCGAGGAGATGCTTTTCCGATGAAGCTTATCCAGGAGACCTTGATGAGTGACGCCTTCCCGAGCTGCATCAACTACCGAAGATGCAGACAACCCCCGGATTTGCGACTTCGTATGAGCGAAGCGCTTGAAATATTGCCTCAATGTCTCTGCGGGGAGCTGTTTCACCTGAAAAAGGCTTCCTGTTGACATGGGAGGCACGAAGGTGCCTTGAAAATTGCTTATAAACTTCTTCTTCAGCTGCCCCCATGTATTAATTGATCCTGGCTTCAGAGACCAGAACCACCTTAATGCCACTCCTTGAAGAGCTAAGGGGAAGCACTTCGCCATGGTGTCTCGAACTCCTCCGCTAGCTTTAATTGCTAGGGCATAAGAACGAACGAACTCTCCAGGATCTTCGTCTCTGGCATACTTACAGAGCTTCGAAGTTTTAAACTTTGGATCAAAGCGAACTTTCTGCAGCACAGGATGCAGCGGAGATTCATCGTCGAAGGAGGCATTCTCCGAAGCTTCGGGATAATCGAGTTCATCATCTTCGGGCACTTCTGGGATAGTTGGGATGGCTTGAGAGCGAAGCCTGTTCACAGCTTCTTGTCGCCACCTTGCTACTTCAGCTTGAAGGTTGGCCATTTGTGTGGCCATATCTCCAAGATTGGCTTCATCTCCTCCGAAAGGATCTTCCGGGTCTTGAGAGCTAGTGGGATCAGTTCGAAGTGGGATGGAGGGTGGTGGAGGGACTCCGGGTGGTCGAAGTATGGAAGGGGTTGGCGGAGAAGCTTCGTATGTTCGAGGGATGGAAGCCCCTTCCGGAGTTTGCGGAGGGAATGTCGAAGGCCCTCCGACTTCAACCGTGTCAAATGGTATCTCTCCGGAGATCCGAGAAGACCTCCGAACGGGATTGCGGGGTGCGCTCCGCTTATGAGGCATGATGTAAGAAGTTGGTAGAGAACGAAGTTTTTTGGACTAGGTTCCCCACGGACGGCGCCAACTGTTGGCGTAAAAGATTACGCTAAGAGGTTTCTGTAGATTAGAAACTAACAAACGAAGTGTTTGCGAAGAGAACTGTTCTAAGCCTCCGAAAGGATAATAACTTAAATAGTTTGAATGTGTGTATTGAATAACTTGTATTCGGTCCCTATTACAGGGTGAAATGGGGGGTATTTATAGGCCCAAGTATTAAGGAAAAGACCTATTTACCCCTCTATTACAACCGACATAGTGGAAACTATTCGGTACCCTTGATAGGGCTAAAATGGTAAAAGACTAATCTAATAATATAAAAGATAAATCTTCCATCTTAGGTGGCAATAAAGATCTCAAAGAGCCTTAGTTCGAAGATGTACTCCGAACCAATGTCTATCTTCATACTTCGAGCTTGACTCAGGGTATCTTCGAAGACGGACGTCTGGGGACCTTCGAATCCACTATCTGCTTTTATGCTGTTGCGGCAATAACCCCGAAGATGAGATATTTCCCCCCAACATATTATTTTGTATTGATTTCAGGGATCTAAACAAGGCCACTCCAAAGGACGAGTATCCCATGCCAATAGCTGACATGGTAATCAATGATGCTTCAGGAAACAAGGTACTAAGTTTTCTTGATGGCAATGCTGATAATAATCAGATTTTTAGGGCCGAAGATGACGGCTACAAGACAGCCTTTCGATGCTCGGGTTTTGTCGGCTTGTTTGAGTGGTTCGTTATGACTTTTCGTTTAAAGAATGCTGGCGCTACATATCAACGTGTTATGAACTTGATCTTTCACGACTTGTTAGGAGTTATGTTAGAAGTATACATAGATGATGTTGTGGTCAAATCAGACGCTATGGATAATCACTTAGCTGATTTGAAAGTTGCTTTTGATAGGATGCTACAGTATGGCTTGAAAATGAACCTGCTCAAATGTGTTTTTGTCATGTCGGCAGGCAAGTTCTTAGGATTCATGATTCATGAAAGAGGTATAGAGATTGATCCTAAGATGGTTTAAAAGATTAGAAACTTTGAAGCGCCGACATGCAAGAAGGACGTCCAAAATTTGCTAGGCAAGATGAATTATTTGTGTCGCTTTATATCTAACTTGTCTGGCAAAATAGATGCCTTTGTCCCCATACTCCGGCTGAAGAATGTAGCCGAGTTTACTTGGGGGGGGGGGCAAGTCAGCAAAACGCCTTTGAAAAGATCAAAGAGTGCTTTTCATCACCGCCCGTGGTAAGATCACCAAAGACCGGAATCCCCTTTCGGCTAGACATCACTGCAGAAGATAGCGTGATAGGAGCCGTGCTAACTATCTTCTCCCCACCACTACAACAATCCAGGCAACTTCCATCGGCCAAAGCCGACGGAAGTTAGCCCTTTCCCGATGAAAGAATCTAACTTCCGTAGGCAAAAGGCTAACTTCCGTCGGCATTTAGCCGACGGAATCGGGTAGACGGAAGTTACCTAACTTCCGTCAGCCTCACGTGGCCAACGGAAGTTAGCGCCAAACTCTACCATGTCAGCAGAGGCACGCTAACTTCCATCGGCCAGCATGGCCGACAGAAGTTAGGTGCCACTAACTTCCGTCGGCTTCTGCCCTAGCCGACGGAAGTTAGCCTTTCTGCCCATGTGGCCGAAAGCAGCTAACTTCTGTCGGCTATGGTCAAAGCTGCGGCGCCCCGATTTATCAAATCAGAACATTATTGAATTTCATAAGAAAAACAATAATACAAGAGGTTCATCATGCGACAATCGTACATTCGACAGTATTCATGGTACGCAGACCATAATTATTACATCAGAGTTGAATAAAAATAATAATAAAAGTAAATAGCATGACAAACGCCTTCTTCAAGATCTTTCTGCTTGACTGGGTCGCTACTCCAGACCGTCTTCAAAGTAGGCATCCTCTGTGGTGTTCAACGGGTATGAGTACAAAAGGACTCAACAAGCCACCGCAAATGCAGGTAATAATGCAAGGTAATTACAAAGGAAGGATAATTTGCTAAAAGTGCGGAAAAGTACATTTTCAGTTATTGCAGTTAATGTAGTCAAATTTTATCATGCGAAAAGTAAACATGAACAACAATAACACTATCTAACTCGAGGAGTACGTTTTACCTCCTCGCACGATAGTCCTTACATGTCAAACAACATGCACATACATTTCAATAGTAAACTAACTGTGGGATGTCACGCAACCCGCCCTTGACCGTTGGCTCGGATTTTCGAAAAGATTTATGACTCTGATCTCAGATGTACTACTGTACCCACAAGGCACGCACTCATCCCAAACGAGATGACCCATACCACGGGAACTCGTGCTAAAACCTCAGCATGAAATGCTCCAAGCGATAACCACCCGCTCTAGGTTTCGCCGGCGCGCCGGGCCGCATCCCGGCTAACGTCGCACCCCCTTTTGCGCCACGTCGGTACAAGCCACTCGCAGGTGCTGCTTGACCCATCTCCAAATGGTGGCCTCGGTTTGGAACACTCCATACCTTAGTTAGGACTTACCCATTAGACTTGTGGTTAGTACGGAAGTGTATTGCAATGGATCCCGCAGACCGGTCCTTATAGTGCCCTGGGTGCTACCGACCAATGCCCTAGCTTGCACCCGGAACCCACCATGCATTCACTCACAACCACAACTCCAACACCGACAGAATTCCAAAGATGAGAATAACGGGGATCATATAGTAGAACCAATCACTACGACTCATTTTTTTATATCCTATCGCAATCATGTCAATACATTGGACGCTAGCTAATAATACTAATCATATGGTGACAAGGAGTTTAGGCTAGAGAGCATGGCTTGGGTTGTACATCAAGGTAGGGGGATCCTAAATAAATATATTGTAAGGGTTTCATTTGACTAGTGCATGTATAACCTATGTATTTTAGCAATAGTTTAATAAAACATGGGTCCAATATGCTCAAAAGGTTGGTTTGGTGACTTGCCTTGTTCAGCAAGGGGAGAGGGAGGAACTTCTGGGAAATATTTAGGCTCCTCGACGGTGTCGTAATCTTCCCAATTTAAATAAGGTAAAATAAATACAACATTCAATTAAACAATATAAAGTCACACAACAAGCACATAAGTTTAAATTGGTTTAATTTAAGAAAAAACAAGTTATTAAGTTTCTGAAATCTATTTTATAAATAATTTTAAAAGGAATAATAAAGAAATATGGCCCTTTCTAAAAGGTATTTTAAATTGTGAAAGGATCTCTTTTAAGCTTTCTAATTAATTTAAAATGAAAGGTTTAGGGAAAACTTAGTGGTCTCACCATATTAACAGGGAATAAATAAATATAAGCTTTACTGAAATTTAAATGATTAAATTTACATTTTTACCCTAAGGGCATTTGAATACCTATTTAAATAAACTTAAAAAATCCAAGGTAAACATATTGTTTTTATTGAATGAACATGTAGAGAATAATATTACAAATTTTCTGAAAGTGGAATGGTAATTTTTGAAGTTAAAATGCGCCAGATATGAATTTTACAAGTTTAAAACAGTTTCTGGAATTTATTTTCAAATTTAAATCGCCTCGGGTCCACGGTGAGCCATGCCCACGGTGAACCCGCGCACTGTGCGCGTGGTCCGGCCCAATCTAGACCGTTGGATCCAGATCCAACGCGCGAGGGTGAGGCGGGGCATTTAAGTCGACGTGGACGGCTGAGATTAAAACATCGAACCGGTACGCATCGTGCGGCTCAGATCTAGTGCGGGATTTTAAATCTAGCGAACGACTCAGATTAGAACGTACCCCTTCGCCGAGATCTAACGGATCCGATTAAATCGCACGAGGGACTCAATCATCACCGTCGGATCCAGATCGCATGGTCACGCGTGAATCCGACACGACACGGGTACTCAGCCCGTGCTAGTCATCTTCTCCGGCGAGGGCGAACGGGCGCAAGGCCACGGCGAGCGATGGCGGTCCTAGCTAGGCTTAGAAATGGAAAGAGGGCGCCTAGGGGGACACGGGGGTAGCTTTGCGGTGGTCTGGGGTCGATGGGGCATGGTCGGCGGCGAGGGTAGACGGCGAGGTGGTTTCGGGTCCTTGTCGGCGACGGCGTTCCGGCGAGGTTCGGCGTCGACGGAGGGGTGGCTGAGGTCGGTGACGTCCATGCCGTCACGGCGGTGGGGTTGGCTAGGGCGGAGGAGGTTACTGGCGATGGTGAGGGGCGACCGGAGTGAGGGTGGCGGTGGTGCGCTAAAAGTTGAATTGCGAGCGTTCTGTTCATTCTCGCAGCGAATTGACGTGGGGGTCGAACGCGGTGGAGGCCATGGGGGTAAATAGGGGCGTCGGTGGGGCTCGCATGCAAGGAAAGCCGAGGGAGGGCTTTAACTCACCGGCGAGGGCTCAGCCATGCACGCGCAGCGTGATCCCGGGGCGTAATCGCGAGGTTTAACGAGGGGAAACGGTCGGCCGAGTGCCGGGGACCGTTTAATTACATCGAATTAAAGGGGGAGGGGCCAGCGAGGCAGATCCGAGGCGGGGGCCGTCGGCCGGCGCAATTTGGGGGCGGAGGCGGGAGGTAGACGACGGTACTGACGGGCGGGGGCCACATGCCAGCGGGCGTGAGCGCGACTGAGGGCGAGGCTGACGAGTGGGGTCGAGCTCAGCCGAGAGAGGGGTGGTGCCGACAGGTGGGGCCAGGGTGTCGGGGGCGCGGACGCGGAGAGAGGGGGGTCACTGACGGGTAGGGTCCACTGGTCAGATGGCGCGCGAGGGGAAGAGTGGGCTGGGCCGGCTGAGAGAGAGAGAAAAGGAGGGGAGGCCCATTACTGTTTTAAAAGGTTTTCTGATTTAAAATAATTGCAGAAAATAGATTAAACCCTTTGGGGCATTTCCAGGGTAGATAAAAATTTGTAAAAATTCTCAAAAATATATCGTGGCTTTGGGATCATATACAAAAATTTTCAGCTCCTGGTTTCGCCATTTCATCTATGGTGTAGTTCAAAATGGTAAAGGAGGGTATTAAAGGTATTTCCAAAATAATTAATTCCTGGAAAATATATTAAATAATATTTTTATTCCTTTGAAAATTTGGGGTGTTAAAAATCTATCCCCCTTACAAAGAATCTCGTCCTCGAGATTGGAGTGCTACTCGAATAGCTCGGGGTACTGGGCTTTCAGCTCGTCTTCTTTTTCCCATGTAGCTTCTTCGGCGGGGTGGTTTTCCCACTGAACCTTGCAGAAGTGGACTACACGACTCCTGGTTACCCTTTCCTTGGTTTCCAAGATCTTGATGGGTTTCTCGATGTAGGTCAGATCTTCTTGGACATTGAGCTGTTGGAGATCGGCTTGTTCGGCGGGCAGGCGAAGACACTTCTTCAATTGTGAGATGTGGAACACATCGTGAACTCCTGCCAATGATGGAGGTAGTTCAAGTTGATATTCCACTTCTCCTTGCCATCGGAGGATCTGAAAGGGTCTGACGTAGCGGGGTGCTAGCTTGCCCTTCATGTTGAACCTTTGAGTGAGATAGACATAATTTCCCTCCTCAAAGGTTAGGTCTCTTCGACGGTTATCGGCGTAGCTCTTCTGTCGGGACTGGGCTATCTTCAGTCGATCCCTTATGATCTTGACCTTCTCTTTAGCTTCCCTAAGTATATTTGTCCCAAACAGTTGCGACTCTCCGGTCTGATCCTAGAGCAGCGGCGTTCTGCACTTATGCCCGTAAAGTGCTTCGAACGGGGACATTTGCAGGCTGGCTTGATAGCTGTTGTTGTAGGAGAACTCCGCATAGGGAATGTTCTTGTCCCACATTCCGCCAATGTCTAGAGCGCAAGCTCTAAGTATATCTTCTAGTATCTGGTTGACCCTTTCGGTTTGACCGTCGGTCTATGGTTGATAGGCGGTGCTAAAGTTCAGTCGGGTGCCGAGTTCCTCTTGAAGGTTCTTCCAACACTTAGAGGTGAATTGACTCCCACGGTCAGATACAATCTTCTTAGGGACTCAGTGAAGGCACACAATCTGGGTCATGTATAACTCAGCCAACATGGCGATAGTGTAAGTTGTCTTGACCGGGATGAAGTGAGCTACCTTGGTGAGTCGATCGACGATCACCCAGATAGAATCGTGACCGGCTTGGGTGCTGGGCAGTCCCGTGATGCAGTAAATTCCTATCTCTTCCCACTTCCATTCAGGGACCTTGAGGGGTTGAAGAAGTCCAGCAGGCCTTTGATGCTCTGCCTTGACTCGCCTGCATGTGTCGCACTTGGCCACATACTCAGCTATTTCCCTCTTCATGCTGACCCACCAGTATTTTTCTTTCAGGTCTTGATACATCTTTGTACTCCCGGGATGGATGGAGTATAGAGTATCGTGGGCTTCCTGGAGAATGAGGGTCTTCAACTCAGGTTTGTCGGGTACGCATATCCGGTTTCCGAACCACATGGTATCGTGCTTGCCCTCGGAGAATCTGGGGGCTTTACCGTTTCGCATGTTTTGTTGGATCTCCAAGATATCTGGGTCTTCCTTCTGCTTTTATCGGATCTGGTCTATCAAGACAGGCCGAGACTCCAAGTCAGCGAGATACGCTCGGGTGGTGATCCCTAGATTTAGCCTTTCCATCTCCTTGTAGAGAAGAGGGGCTTGGTCCTTAACCATGATGGCATTGTAGTACCCTTTTCGACTAAGGGTGTCTGCCACCACATTTGCCTTGCCTGGATGATAATGGATGCCCAAGTCGTAATCATTGATCAGTTCCAACCATCTCCATTGCCTGAGGTTCAGATCTGGTTGGGTGAATATATACTTGAGGCTCTTGTGGTCGGTGAAGACCTCACACCGATTTCCCACAAGGTAATGTCTCCATATCTTCAAGGCATGAACCACGGTTTCTAACTCCAGGTCATGGGTTGGGTAGTTCAGCTCATGCGGTCTCAGCTGTCGGGAGGCGTAGGATATCACCTTCCCATCTTGCATTAAGACACATCCTAAGCCATGGCGAGAAGCATCGCAGTAGACGTTAAAGTCTTTTTGGTTGTCAGGCAGGGTTAGGATAGGAGCTGACACGAGCTTCTTCTTGAGGGTTTGGAAGGTTTCTTCGCAATCTGGGGTCCATTCAAATTTTACTTCCTTCTGCAACAGCCTGGTGATAGGTTTGGCAATCTTCGAAAAATTCTCGATGAACCGGCGGTAGTATCCGGCCAATCCGAGAAAACTCCAGATCTCGGTCACGGTCGTGGGTTGCAGCCAGTTGGTCACTGCTTCCACGATGGTTGGGTCCACTGCTATTCCTCCGGCAGATATAACATGACCGAGGAATTTCACCTCAAACGACCAAAATTCGCACTTGCTGTATTTGGCGTACAGTTGCTGCTCCCTTAGCTTTCTGAGGGTCAGACGGAGGTAGGTTTCGTGTTCTTCCTTGGTCTTGGAGTAAATGAGGATATCGTCGATGAATACCACGATGAACTTATCCAAGAACTGCATGAATGCATTGTTCATCAAGTTCATGAAAAAGGCCGGGGCATTCGTGAGTCCGAACGACATCACAATGTACTCGTAGAGTCCATAGTGGGAGGTGAAGGCAATCTTGGGTATGTCTTCTTCTCTAATCCTCAATTGGTGGTAACCTGACCTGAGGTCAATCTTGGAAAACACCGAGGATCCCTTCAGTTGATCGAACAGGTCGTTGATCCGAGGCAATGGGTACTTGTTCTTGATGGTTACGTCGATCAAGGCTCTATAGTCCACGCACATCCTCTTGGTCTTGTCCTTCTTCATGGCAAAGATGGTCGGTGCACCCCAGGGTGAGGTACTCAGACGGATATACCCTTTCTGTTCCAGGTCTTCGATGTTGCTCTTGACCTCGGCTAGTTCATTGGCGGCCATCCGGTATGGGCGCTTGGAGATTGGAGTGGTCCCGGGGACAAGTTCGATTCTGAATTCGATGTCCCGCTTGGGAGGCATTCCTGGTAGGTCCTCTGGGAAGACGTCTATAAACTCCTTGACGATGGGCACTTCTTCGAGGGCTAGAGAGTGAAGAGATGCTTCAAGGGGTTTGCGGCTGGTCATCCGAAAGGTGATGGCTTCGCCTTTAGGGTTGGTCACTGTGACGGACTTGTTGGCACAGTCGATCACCCCCTTGTGCTTCATCAACCAATCTATCCCTAGGATGAGGTCGAGTCCGGTGCACTTTATGAGGACTGGCTCGGCCCGGAATAATACTCCTTGGATCTCTATCTTAACCTTAGGACTGTACAAGTGGGCTAAGGTTTTATTGCCTGGAGTGGCAATCATCATGGGGATGGATAGAGGGAGTACGTCCAAGTTGTGGGTTTTAACAAAGTTCGCCGAGATGAAAGAATGTGTCGCTCCAGAGTCAAATAAAACCATAGCTGCTGGTACGGAATTTGCAGTGAACGTACCGAGCACGACTTCGGGAGCCTCCTGAGCTTCCTCCGCGGTGATGTGATTAACGCGGGCCTGAACCGCCTAGTTGGGTGCCGCGCCATGGGGCTTCTTGGGGTGAGGACACTGGTGCGAATAGTGTCCTTCCTTCCGACAGTTGAAGCAGATGACCGGCCTCCCTTGGCGATCCTTCAAGATTAGGGCCTTGGCGGCGGGCGTCGGCTCAGCGGCCGAAGCTGGTGGAGCGGGGCGGGGATGCCCAGCGTTGGATCCACCGGCGGCGTGAGGCGGCCTGTAGGCGGGCGCTGGTGGCGGAGGGACGAAGCGGGGCCTCTGAGAGTTTGTCTGTTGATGCTTGAAGGCGATCATCTTCCTCTTCATGAGGTCCAGCTTGTTTTGCTCAGTCTCTTGGATGAGCGCTTTATTGACTAGCCGTTGGAAGTCGGCGTAGTCGGTGGCGACGAGCTGTATGGACAGCTCATCCTTGAGTCCACGGAGGAACTTGGCCTGGCGGAGGGCGTCGGTCCGCACTTCTTCCGGCGCGTAGCGAGCCAGACGGTTGAATTCATGGACATACTCCATGACCGTCCGGTTGCCCTGTTGCAGGTCGCGGAACTCCTGCTGTTTGACCGCGATGACTCCAGTGGTGACGTGGGCGGCACGAAAGGCGTTGGTGAATTCTGCCCATGTCACCACGTGGTCCTCAGGCTGGGACTCGCGGTAGTTGTCCCACCATTCGGCAGCTGGACCCTGGAGCTAGTGAGTGGCAAAGGCCACTCGCTCCCGGTCGGTGCAGGGGAGGAGGTCTATCTTCTTCCCAATGGTGCGGAGCCAATCTCCGGCCTCCATGGGGTTGATTGTGCTTGAGAAGATGGGCGGGTGCACGCGCAGGAACTCCGAGAGTTGGGGAGCGGGCGCGGGTGCTGGTGCATGAGGGGCAGGCTCCACATTCCGCAGACGGTCCAACTAAGCTTGTTGGTGCTGCATCTGAGTGAGGAGGGCGGTGATTAGTTGGTTCTGGTTCGCCATCATCTCCGCCAAGGTGAGATGGTTGGCGGATGGCGATCCAGACTGTCGCGGGCCTGTTGCACCCTAGTTGGGCACAACACCCTCGGGCGTGTCACGGCTTCCTCCTTCTCCGTTGTTGGAGCCGGTGTTCTGGTGGTCGGCCATCTTCTGAACATACGATGTTATAAGGTAAAATGATGAAATGACGATACAATTAAAAACAGCTCATAAGGCTCATACATATAAACCAAGTGGTCAAAATTATTTATTACAATCAAGCTCTTATTCTATCTACAACACAACTCGTTGTAGATAGCACCACATACAAAAATTATTTTATTAAATTATCGGTATCTAGCGCCTACTCGCCACCAGAGGCGGTCTCCGTGCTCTCGGAACCACGAGTACGTGGCTCCCGAGGGATGGTGGGCTCGAGAAAGTTCTCGATAATCAGGTCGGAGACGAGGCCCGAGCGTGGTGCAGGGGCGTTGGCGGTGGAGGGTCCAGCTGTGGAGGGATGTGGCGGGATCCTCTTGGGGCGAGGGGCGGGCTCATGGATGGGCTTCCTCTTCCTTGGGAGAAGGGGAACCATCTCCGCGATGTCCTTCTGTAGTTGCATAATCTTGCGCTGCAGCTCGCCATTCTGTTGGATCAGGTTCTTCGTTTCCTCACAAAGAAACTCAACCGCCTCATGGTGCTCATCAGCGTCGAGCACCGCCTCAGTATGGAGGTCATCCATAGCCTAAAGAAGACGCGACTGCCGGGCCATGACCGGATCACGCACGGAGTGAACTCCGAGGTAGATGATACGGTAGGCACCGGGAGTGCGCTTTGGCACAAGCCGGAAGGACGAGTTCTAAAGACGATCATCATAGATCATCCTCAACTCCATAAGGGCCTGGAGGGCGACTCGTTGGAACGCGACGTTGAAAGTCGGGCCCCCAAGTGCGGTGGTGTAGGGTGGCAGATGTTCTTCGGAGCCGTGGACGGTGAGGGAGACGTCGCAAGGTCCAGCGAACTCCTCCATGTATACTCCTTGGAATTTGGGTTCGAAGAGGAACCCGAGGAAGGTGAGCATCATGCGGAGCTCCCTGACGAAGCCCTCAAAGTGGCGGTAGTAGTTGTGGACTTGGTAGATAGGCATCTACAAAACAGCAAGTTGAAGAAAAGTGAGGGGAGGAACAATGTTTATAAAGTAGGTTTTCGAAAAATAATTTTCTACAGCTAATGACTAGGCGGGTCTGTTTGGCTTCCTACAGTCAAGTCGGCTCTGATACTATCTTGTGGTGCCCCGATTTATCAAATCGGAACATTATTGAATTTCATAAGAAAAACAATAATACATGAGGTTCATCATGTGACAATCGTACATTCGACAGTATTCATGGTACGCAAACCATTATTATTACATCAGAGTTGAATAAAAATAATAATAAAAGTAAATAGCACGATGAACGCCTTCTTCAAAATCTTTCTACTTGACTAGGTCGCTACTCCAGACCGTCTTCAAAGTAGGCATCCTCTGTGGGGTTTAACGGGTATGAGTACAAAAGTACTCAACAAACCACCGCAAATGTAGGTAATAATGCAAGGTAATTACAAAGGAAGGATAATTGGCGAAAAGTGCGGAAAAGTACATTTTCAGTTATTGCAGTTAATGTAGTCAAATTTTATCATGCGAAAAGTAAACATGAACAACAATAACACCATCTAACTCGAGGAGTATGTTTTACCTCCTCGCACGATAGTCCTTACATGTCAAACAACATGCACATACATTTCAATAGTAAACTAACTGTGGGATGTCACGCAACCCGCCCTTGACCGTGGGCTTGGCTTTTCAAAAAGATTTATGACTCTGATTAGAGATGTACTACTGTACCCACAAGGCACGCACTCATCCCAAACGAGATGACCCATACCACGGGAACTCGTGCCAAAACCTCAGCATGAAATGCTCCAAGCGATAACCACCCGCTCTAGGTTTCGCCGGCGCGCCGGGCTGCATCCCGGCTAACGTTGCACCCCCTTTTGTGCCATGTCGGTACAAGCCACCCGCAAGTGCTGCTTGACCCATCTCCAAATGGTGGCCTCGGTTTGGAACACTCCATACCTTAGTTTGGACTTACCCATTAGACTTGTGGTTAGTACGGAAGTGTATTGCAACGGATCCCGCAGACCGGTCCTTATAGTGCTCCGGGTGCTACCGACCAATGCCCTAGCTTGCACCCGGAACCCACCATGCATTCACTCACAACCACAACTCCAACACCGACAGAATTCCAAAGATGAGAATAACGGGGATCATATAGTAGAACCAATCGCTACGACTCATCTTTTTATATTCTATAGCAATCGTGTCAATACATTGGACACTAGCTAATAATACTAATCATATGGTGACAAGGAGTTTAGGCTAGAGAGCATGGCTTGGGTTGCACATCAAGGTCGGGGGATCCTAAATAAATATATTGTAAGGGTTTCATTTGACTAGTGCATGTATAACCTATGTGTTTTAGCAATAGTTTAATAAAACATGGGTCCAATATGCTCAAAAGGTTGGTTTGGTCACTTGCCTTGTTCAGCGAGGGTAGAGGGAGGAACTTTCGGGAAATATTCCGGCAATAAGGTAAAATAAATACAACATTCATTTAAGCAATATAAAGTCACACAACAAGCACATAAGTTTAAATTGGTTTAATTTAAGAAAAAACAAGTTATTAAGTTTCTGAAATCTATTTTATAAATAATTTTAAAAGGAATAATAAAGAAATATGGCCCTTTCTAAAAGGGATTTTAAATTGTCAAAAGATCTCTTTTTAAGCTTTCTAATTAATTTAAAATGAAAGGTTTAGGGAAAACTTAGTGGTCTCACCATATTAATAGGGAATAAATAAATATAAGCTTTACTGAAATTTAAATGATTAAATTTACATTTTTACCCTAAGGGCTTTTGAATTCCTATTTAAATAAACATGAAAAATCCAAGGTAAACATATTGTTTTTATTGAATGAACATGTAGAGAATAATATTACAAATTTTCTGAAAGTGGAATGGTAATTTTTGAGGTTAAAATGCGCCAGATATGAATTTTACAAGTTTAAAACAGTTTCTGGAATTTATTTTCAATTTTAAATCGCCTCGGGTCCACGGTGAGCTAGGCCCATGGTGAACCTGTGCACTGTGCGCGTGGTCCGGCCCAATCTGGACCATTGGATCCAGATCCAACGCGCGAGGGCGAGGCGGGGCGTTTAAGTCGACGTGGACGGCTGAGATTAAAACATCGAACCGGTACGCATCGTGCGGCTCAGATGAAGTGCGGGATTTTAAATCTAGCGAACGGCTCAGATTAGAATGTACCCCTTCGCCAAGATCTAATGGATCCGATTAAATCGCACGAGGGACTCAATCATCACCGTCGGATCCAGATCGCACGGTCGCGCGTGAATCCGACACGGCACGGGTACTCAGCCCGTGTCGGTCATCTTCTCTGGCGACGGCGAGCGGGCGCGAGGCCACGATGAGCGACGGCGGTCCTAGCTAGGCCTAGAAATGGAAAGAGGGCGCCTAGGGGGACACGGGGGTACCTTTGCGGTGGTCTGGGGTCGACGGGGCGTGGTCGGCGGCGAGGGTAGATGGCGAGGTGGTTTCGGGTCCTTGTCGGCGACGGCGTTCCGGCGAGGTTCGGCGTCGACAGAGGGGTGGCTGAGGTCGGTGACGTCCTTGCGGTCACGGCGGTGGGGTTGGCTAGGGTGGAGGAGTTTACTGGCGAGTGTGAGGGGCGACTGGAGTGAGGGTGGTAGTGGTGCGCTAAAAGTTGAATTGCGAGCGTTCTGTTCGTTCTCGCAGCGAATTGTCGTGGGGGTCGAACGCGGTGGAGGCCAGGGGGTTAAATAGGGGCGTCGGCGGGGCTCGCATGCAAGGAAAGCCGAGGGAGGGCTTTAACTCGCCGGCGAGGGCTCGGCCATGCACGCGGAGCGTGATCCCAGGGCGTAATCGCGAGGTTTAACGAGGGGAAACGGTCGGCCGAGCGCGGGGGACCGTTTAATGGCGTCGAATTAAAGGGGGAGGGGCCAGCGAGGCGGATCCGAGGCGGGGGTCATCGGCCGGTGCAATTTGGGGGCAGAGGCGGGAGGTAGACAATGGTACTGACAGGCGGCGGCCACTGGCCAGCGGGCATGAGCGCGACTGAGGGCGAGGCTGACGGGTGGGGTCAGGCTCAGCCGAGAGAGGGGTGGTGCCGACAGGTGGGGCCAGGGTGTCGGGGGCGTGGGCGCGGAGAGAGGGCGGGTCGCTGACGGGTGGGGTCCACTGGTCAGATGGCACGCGCCGGGAGGAGTGGGTTGGGCCGGCTGGGAGAGAGAGAAAGGGAGGGGAGGCCCATTACTGTTTTAAAAGGTTTTCTGATTTAAAATAATTGCAGAAAATAGATTGAACCCTTTGGGGCATTTCCAGGGTAGATAAAAATTTGTAAAAATTCTCAAAAATATTTCTTGGCTTTGGGATCATATACAAAAATTTTCAGCTCATGGTTTGGCCATTTCATCTATGTTGTAGTTCAAAATGGTAAAGGAGGGTATTAAAGGTATTTCCAAAATAATTAATTCCAGGAAAATATATTAAATAATATTTTTATTCCTTTGAAAATTTGGGGTGTTACAAAAGCCGACGAAAGTTAGCTGGTATTTTTATTTTTTATTTTTTCCTGGTTCGCCTACTCACACTCACATCCAACTACAATTTCAATCACATTCAAACTTCACATATAACATCCAAAATCAATCTCACATCCAAATTCACATCCAAACTTCACACATCACATCCAAAATCACATAATATAACTGAATTCACATCCAAAGTCACAGTACACATCTGAATTCACATATAACATCCAAAATCACATACAAAGTCACATAACACAGCGAGAGCCACATACAAAGTCACATTTGTCCATATACTCACTAATTGCCCACATTTGGGTCGTGGGCGCCACCGCTGCCTCCTGCTTCATCCACATTTGCCCCAAAGGCTCCATCCTGACCAGGCGTACGGAGACTCTAAAGAAATAGACAAAATTAGAGAACAAACTCAACTAACCTTCTAAACGCTAACTTAAGTATCTCAAGTAACGATATGTCAGGAGGTACCTCAGGTGATGTAGGAGGTAGTGGTGGTGGCAGGGGAGGTAGTGGTTGGAACAAGGACATGTCAAATCCACCATGTTGTTGGGCTAATTGCTACACATGTTGTAATGCAATCAGTTAGTTCTAAACCTATTGCTGCATACTTTTTCCATTGGCCATACCGAAGTGATAACTTGAAGAGGTGTTGGTGGACGATGACTCCGTCTTCCCATCCATTGACAACCGTGACAAGTGCGGACTAATGCCTCTGCATCAGCTACTATATTAGGCCAATAGAGCCCCTGGTGAAGTGTTTTGCCTGCTAAAGCCCGAGGGGCAAGACGGCTACCACATAGGCCTTCATGAATTTCTCGGAGTATGTCTTGGCCTTTTGCTTGGGAGAAACATTGGAGCATGGGAGAACAAACTCTAGCCTTGTATAAAATACCATTGATAATATGATAGTTCTGGATCCTTAACTATAATCTTGATAGCTTTGGGCATTCGGGAAAATTGGCTTCGTCTTGCAATAAATCCATAATTGGGCTCCAGCAATCACTGCTTGGTATGCAAAGTACCTTAGCTGAAGGGAGTTGTGACACTGAAGGGGAGGCAAGTTCTTCATAAAAAGCCTCTACCGGGATGTCCAGGGCTCCGGATGCAGCTTTGGCCAACACGTCTGCTTGTAAGTTCTCGGCTCATGGGATGCTCCGGATAGAAATCCCTTTAAATGCTACTTCAGTCTTGCGGATTTCTTCCAAATATTTAGCAAGTTGTGGATGCCGAACTTGAAAGGTTTTATCAATGTTCCCTGCTACAATCTGAGAGTCGGTTTTTATAACAACTCTTGCATCACCAAGTGTGCGCGCTTTGCGAAGCCCAAGCAGGATCCCTTTGTACTCCGCAATATTGTTGGTGGACTTAAAGTTGAGCCTTGCGGAGTACATTGCTTTTTGCCCTGAAGGCGAAATTATGACTTCTCCAGATGTTTGAAAAGCTCCGTTAGAATATATGGTCCATACACCTTCATTTGATTCTTCTAGAGCCCATACTGCAAACAGAGTCCACTCCGCTACAAAAATAGACACCACCTGTGACTTGATGGTTGTTCTTGCTACGAAGGAAACAGCAAAGGGGGCTAGCTCGACAACCCATTTTCCCATTCTCGCCATAGAATCTTTTCTTCAGAGCATATCTCCAAGAGGGTAAGAAGTTGGTAAAATTAGATTACGTGCCAAAAAATAATGTCGTAATTTCCTCGAAGCCATTACCAGTGCATAGGTAAATTTCTCGAGCTCAGAGTACCGAGATAGTCCTTGTTTTCATTGAAACTCTTTTGGCACTCCGGTGTCCAGGAAAAATCTTCGGACCCCTTCAAAGCTTTGAATATTAGGAGGCTCCACTCTGCGGACCTTGCCAAAAATCTGCTAAGGGCCGCAAGGGGTCCATCGAGCTTTTGGACTTGCTTCAAATTTTCTGGCGGAGCCATCCTTTGCAATGCACTTATTTGTGTTGGGTTTGCTTAGATCCCTCTGCTCGAAAATAAATACCTGTTGATATCAAAAAAAGGAATTAATGGTCGACAATGTCAAAATATCAATTTTGGTAATTTTAGGCCGAAAATATATAAGTCCTGGTATAGGCCAAAGCCCAAAAGTGCCGAAGGCCCAACTGCATGGGGCCTCAAGGGCCTTTTAGCGTCCCACTTCGTCGAAGCTTTGGCCTGAGGAGCATGCTTTGGCAGGCCTGCCGAAGGCCCACTTCAGGTAGGCTTCGAATAGGATTCTGATATAGATTCATGTTGTTTTTATCCGTAATCTTGATTATGCCAAATCTTATCAGATTAGAGTTAAAGATAAGGAGACTAGCCCCTATAAATATAGGGGTGAAGCTGGTGAATAGGACCCCCCCAACATAGATCAATTCTTCAAAAATCCTAGTTTGAACCGTACCTTTATTTTCTTTACTTTCCGCATTAGATCAGTACACCTTCGTGGGTTTGCGTTGGAAGCCCTCTGTCGGCCACGCCATAATTGTTGTAAGCCTTGTTGGTTCACAGGTGAATCATCCATTAATCTACGTAACAGATTGTGTCACCTTGTTGGTTCGCTTGTGAACCATCTGTTAATCTACGTAACAGATTGCTACCCTTCGTTTTGCATACTGCAACAATTGGTAATTCAGTCTACAGGCCGAATTGGCACTTGATCTTCGTTTGGCTGCATGTTTCATGTTTTGACCCCCTTTTTTGAAGGTTTTTGGAGCTAGGAAGCTGGTTTCGGAGGCTGTCGGAGCACCCTTCAATGAGTCCTCTCTTTGTTCGTCCATACCGGATCCGTCACGCTGCTATCAGTCTGGTCAAGTCCTGCACATCGGAGCTACTTCGCATCTGATTTGCTTTGTGCTGGAGTCATGCCCGAACGCTCCGCATCGGACTTCATCGCGGTGGCGCTCTGCATTGGATTTCGTCGCGCTAGCACTCTGCACGAGATATCGTCACGCTAGCCCTCCGCAACGGATTTTGTCGCGCCAGCGCTCCGCATTGGATTTTGTCTAAACGTCGAAGGTTACCTTCAGTGCACCCCTCACACCAGACGCCGAAGGCCCCTTCGATGACCCTTCGAACGGTACGCTCTGAACCAATCTGGCTCCGTTCGGCCGATTGGTTTATTTTATCTATATATTTTAGTTAATTGGATTATTTATTTGTGAATTGATTACCTAGTTACTCCACCCCCTTGCCACTGTTAAGGGTAGCCAGAACGCGACGTCAGTGTTGTGTTACGCTTAGGTTTATCCCTAAGTATCCACACTCTTTTGGATCATTGAACTGGCCCAAGTGCGGGGGCACATTTTTGTATCAACACACTTTTTGCCGACTCTGCTTGGGAAAACTACGCCAACATGACAAGTACGTCTACATCGGCTACACGTACCTCTACAATGACTACAATTTCTGCAACACCGATGGATCCCATGGGGGGCGCAGAGATCGACAACCACAACATCATGCTGCCCACCCTTGTAGATATCCCCGAGTAATGTCGGGCGAAGATCAAGTCAAAGATGAAAGAGCTCCAAGATCTCATGCTCGGGAGCTACATCAAGACACACGAGGGCTTCATCAAGCGCGACATCACCATCCCCGACCTCACTCGGACTCATGTAACACCAGTGTCACCTCCTTTATCTTCTTTAGAGATTGAGCAAAAGATAGCTGCATTTGTACATCAAGTCGTTAACGCCTCGCTATCCAACCATCTATATTCAGCAATTAGCTCTCAGGTAGAGGCAACATTTAGAAGGTTCAGCTTTACCAAGGTCGTTCCTCCAACTCCAATCGCTAGCGTACCCCCGGTAAATCGCATTTATAGCAGAACTGACGGTAGTACCAGCAAAGCTATCTTGTCTCCGGCCTCAACATATACGGCCGAGACAAGTCACTACACTTATGGCAAAGCTAACCCTGCTTTTTATGTGCAGCCTCCACCTACGTCTGCACCAGCTTTTCCCGTGCTGTCTACGCCGCACGCTCCTACGCACCCACATAGACCCGAGCATGTCATATGGCCTGAGCCATCACAAGAGGAGCCTCGCGGCCGATACGCAAACATACAACCACATGTCGTGCCCCCGCATAAGAGACGCACACAGGCAGGAGGCCCGGACAACACTAAGGAGCGGATCCGCACGCTGTTTCGAGATTGTACCAGCTTCACGCCTCGAGATCGGGCTAGGGTTTACCGAAAGCCGTACCCCGATCACTTCGATACCATACCCTACCCTCGTGGCTATAGAGTCCCCGAATTCACCAAATTTGACAGCAAGGGTAACAAGACCACACTAGAGCATGTTAGTCAATTCTTAGCACAGTGTGGAGAAGCTAGTGGGTCGGCGCATTAAAACTCAGACTGTTTTCTCTTTCACTATATGACACCGCTTTCACCTGTTTTTTGGCAGTACCACCGAACTCGGTCCAAACATAGGCCCAATTAGAACAGAAGTTCCATGACTATTTTTATATGGGCAAGATAGAACTTAGGATTTCACACTTGACATCAGTCAAACAGAAATCTAGTGAGAGTGTCTCTGAGTACGTCATGCGCTTTAGAGACACTAGGAACGGAAGTGTTAGTCTCAACATTTCGGAAAGAGATTTGGCGGGTCTATCTTTCAACTGATTTCGTTCTGAAATCAAAGAAAGACTAGATAACGAAAACTTTTTAGAGGTCAGCCAAGTCTTGCAGCAGGCTCTGGTTCAAGAAGGACGAGCCAAGGATAAAAAATTCATTAAAATATTTAACAAACCTAGGGCTGAAGTTATGAGAAACCAAGTGAGGTTTTCACTGTGGTTCAAGTTTATGATAAGTGATTGACGAAGTTGGCTATGATGTCTATGAATGGGCTACATGGAAGTGTGTGTGTCTGTGTTTGTCTCTTTTGTGAAGGGTTGATATACTTGTCAACTGTCGATGGCAAGGGATTAGGGTTAGACAAGTAGTCTAATGCCAGATGGTCGACGTTGCCAGTCGGAGTTGAAAGTGTCCTCAGATGTACGCATGGAGACGAAGGAGGACATGGTATAATGATTGATCGAGACGAGGTGTCATTTGAGTCAGTGAAAGGGAAGCCAGTAAAAGTGACAAGGCGGCTCGAGGGATCGAGAGCGGGAGAGACTTGCTGGCAGTCGAGTTCGTGGACTGATGACGATCGTCCATGATCTAGGAGGCTTTGTCGGTTTTTGCTGAAAATCGTCTCATCTCTAAATGTTTTTTAAAATTCCAATAATTAGTAGTTTATTTTCGTTTATTAATTTCTATTAAGTGTAAACTTTTAGTATTTTTCAGAATTATCAAAATTCTGAAAATATATTAAAAGTATAGGGTCAATGTTTTAATAAATTAGAGTCAACATTTGTGTATTTTTCAAAATTTAAAATTCTCAAAATACACCATGGCATTAGGGTAAATACTACCAACTTTAACCCTAGGGTGAGCCAATTTAAAGGCATCCATGCCCAAGGGTTAGGGTTACCCACTTAATGAGAACCAAAAATTTCTCCTTCAACTATGCAATCCTCTTTTACAAAAATTCTGTTCACTTAGAAGAATTGATTCCCTGTAAGATTTCTTGAATCAGGATTTGTATTCTGTTTGTTTGCATCTTACCGAGCATAGTGAGCTTCTTTACTATTGCCTTTGTCGGCTGAGAGGCTACAGGAGACATGCATTCCGTTTCAATTTTCAGAAAAATCGTTGCTATGCTAGTTCATCTTTATATTGAATCTTTGCACGTTTTGTTTCTCTAGTTTTGGATTTACTTTTCGAGTGGTATATATTCTTACGGAAAATAGTGCCAAGAAGCATTATTGAGTTTGTCTTCCTTTGCACTGTGCGCCGTCATGTCCAGAATATCTTCAGGAAGATAATACTTCATCTGGCTTGTTCTGTGTGTTTGTTGATAGAAATTTTCTGCAAGTTTCATCTTCAATTGCTGATTTGTCTTTCTGTTGATCCTCTTTCTTACGGAGAACAATGCTTGTTGTAGCAATTGTGTTAGCTACAGCACAAGTTTGGTATGTGTGTATATGATAGGTAGAATGAACCTCGATGGGTTCTCTCAGAGGGAGAAAGAGTTTATACTGGTTTGGGCATCCCCAAGGGGATAATAGCCCTACGTCCAGTTTGTGGTGGATTTGGCATGCTATTCCTTGGTGTGGAGAAAGAACTCCAGGGTCTCATGGCCCCGTGGAGCGTGTGTCCCTGTTACAAGGGCTTGGCCCTGCTTTTATAGGCACGCGGGCCAAACGAAAAGACTGGGATGCCCCCTATGAGCCCTAGGCTCATAGGGGCAGAGAGAGGAAAAGGAGCTAGCTACGGTACAAAAGTGCCTTAGCTTTACAGACATGTCAGGCTACGTCACACCTTGACCAGCTAGATGACAAACTATGGGCAGAAGGGGCCCCTGGTACAACTTCTGTACTGTAGCGGGGCGTAAATATCTTCTGCGTTTGGAGCAGGGCCGGAGCTCCGAACTGGGGCTCCGAACCAGGGCTCTGAACTGGGGCCTCCGAACTGGGGCCTCCGAACCGGGGGCCTCCGAACTGGGCCCTCTGAACCGAGGCCTCCGAATTGGGGCCTCCGAACCGGTCCCTCCGAACTGGGGGCCTCCGGACCGGGCCCTCCGAACCAAGGCCTCCGGACCGGGCCCTCCGAACCGGGGCCTCCGAACTGGGGGCCTCCGAACTGGGCCCTCCGAACCGGGGGCCTCCGAACTGGGGGCCTTTGAACTGGTCCCTCCGAACCAGGGCCTCCGGACCGGGGCCTTCGAACCGGCCGGAGAGGGTCCGGAGACTAGCTCTGAGGAGCTCTGAAGGGAGCTTGAAGGCTAACTCCGAACAGGGCTCGAAGGCTATCTCCGAAGAAGGCCCGGAGGCTGGCTTCGAAGTTAGCCTGAGACTTAGCTTTTGGCGGACTTCAGGGGATCTCGAGGGCTTAGCCTCGGAGGGCTCCGAAGGAACTCGCTCCAGAGGGCTTCGACGGGGCCCTGGGGCTTCGCCCTTGCAAGCTCCGGCATGAACCTTGAGACTTGGGAACAGTTCTTGGCGAGGTAAACAGGCTTCGACAGTGTTGGGCTCCAGGCCGAAGGCTATCGGAGGCTGACGTCATTTGGCCCCTGTTCAGGGGAAACATATTCCCCCAACATTAGCCCCTCGCGTGCAGGCCTTCGGGACGAAGGGGTGCGCGCGCCCTTAGGACAAATTACCTGAAAATTACAACTTTGGAGAAATAAGCCTTCGGAGTTTGGACCGAAGGTGACTTCGAAATCTGCAGGTAATAAATGACTGCGCCATCTGTCAGAACGATCTCGGGGAGCCCAAACGGCTCCGCAACTGTTAGAAAGGTTACCGTTACCCTGCGCTGGGCTGCTTCACCTTCGCTGAAGGCCCACGGAACAGTGGGTTCGGCCCACGACCGTCGGAATTCTTACCGCCTATAAATAGGGGTTTACAGCGTGCGGCTTCGGCATGCTCTCATTTGCTTCCTTCTCATTGCCTTACAACCTTCGCTCTCTTCTCTTCTTTGGCTTTGCGCGGAGTGCCCTTCGCTAGCTTCTAGCCCCTCGCGCCGAAGTCCCACAAAAATGCCGAAGAAGGCAGTGGCAAAGCCTTTGGTCTTGGGCTCGTGCTCGGGCTCCGCCCAAGTGCAGGCAGCGGCAGCTGCGGCAGCGAAGCCTGCACCTAGGCGACTAGGGCCGAGGGACCTTCGGACGCCCTCCGACAAATTTGAGCAGACGCTAGAGATGAGGGCCTCGATATCCACGAAGGAGTCAGTCCCGAGGGCCACCGAAGGGAGGATTGCAGCGAAGATCCAACTTAGGGTTCTGGAGAAGTCGGAGGCCATGCCGGAGCCCCGTGCTGACGAAGTGGTTTTGTTCGAGGCCTTCTTCGAGGCCGGCCTCAGGCTGCCAGCGGTCGGGATGCTGAGCGAAGTCTTGAGGGCTTACAACCTCGAGCTTCCTCAAGTCTCGCCCAATGTTGTGGCGAGGCTTGCTGTCTTCGAATGGGCCATGAGGGCCGAAGGCTACGAGGGCCGCGCAGACGTCTTCGTCACCCTTCACGATGCTAACTACCAGCCGAAGACGAGGGAGGGGACAGACCACGTTAAGAGGGCGCTGGCCTTCGGCAGTGCCAACTTCCAGCTCCGGAGGGAGTTCCAGGATGCCTTCCCGGCGAGGGCTGTGAACAACAAGTGGTACTCGAAGTGGGACCAGGAATGGTTCTATGCCTCCGTTGGCGTGAACTCTCCCCTTCGGAGTACCAACGCCCACATCTTATACCAACGCGAAGGGGTGGTGAAGACCAGCAAGGATACCCTTCGCTCGAGGATCTTGCTTCTTCGGAGGGTGGCGGCGAAGATGAGCATGTGGGACCTCGCAGAGGAGTTCATCACCCTCCGACTCAGCCCCCTCGCACGCTCTTGGCCGGAGGGGCTCTTCCAGGCTTCGGGCCAAGGGGAACTTCGCGAGTTGGCCTGCGACAGCTTCTGTAAGGCTTCAACTCTTTCCACTTTTCATACATCGCAAAACTTCACTCTGACTTGAACTTTTATAAAGCCCACCTCGAAATGAGGACTCCAGAGGAGGCCATTGCGGTGGTGGAGCGCGTCGTTGGGACCCCGACACCTGAGGAGCAGGCCCAGTGCCTCGCTCTGGTTGGCTCCTGGGAGCATTGGAACAGGGTATGGACCGTGCTTGGCCTCGAGGTGTTCCCTGCTGTGCCAAACTTCTCCCACCTCACAACTTTGTCGGCCAGAGCCAAGAGGAAGAGGGGGGATGATGATGAGCTTGGGACTTCGAGGGTGCGGTTGGAGGTCCCTGCGACCGAAACCTCTACCCCGGAGGAGGCAGCGGTGGAGCCCACAAGTGCTTCGGCCACCAAGAAGGCAGCGGAGCCCTAGCGGTGAGACCTTCGACGTCGGAGGCCGACATGCTTACTCATGCCACCGAGAAGGCCGCGGAGGCTTCGACGGCAACAACCTTGGGCGCGAAGGCTGATACACCAGCTTCACAGCGAAGGGATTGGGGGGCACACATAGCCCCTCCTTCCTTTGAGGAAATCTCCGACAAAGGTAAACCCTTTTTACATGCTTCTCTTCAATATGCGGATTTTGACTTGGCCTCTCTGCAGAGGAGGATGCCGAAGCGAGGCCCACCGGGGCGGAGCAGGTAGACAAAGACGAACTAAAGCCTACCGCGCCGAAACCAACCGAGGCTTCGAGTAGCAGCGGCAGCAGCAGCGGCAGTGACAGTGACTCGGAGTCCGGGAACTCTTCGTCCGAAGACAGAGGCAGCGGAGGCCGCGGCGGAGAGGACCCTCGAAGCGATGAGGAGGTCGACGTGGTGGGCCTAAACCCTGCTTCACCGAAGCCTGCGCAGGTGGCCGCGGCAGAGGAGGTGGTCCATCCCTTCCGGCCGAAGGGTTCCGTGACGGAGGTGGCAATCAACAGCTTCCACGAGAGTTGCGCAACTGTGGAGGCACGGGACTTGGTGGCTCAACTCAGCCACTTGAACCCCACAGAGCTCTTCATCAGTGTGAACGAGACCCTCGTGCGGGTGAGCGGAGCCCTTTGCACCCTTCGAACTATATTTTAGCCTTCGATCAATACTTATGATTTCTTGAATTCTTGCAGGCCTTCGCACTAAACACAGCAGCTTCGTCTTCTACAGATAGGCGGATGGAGCGATTGTCAGAGGAGAAGGAGGTCCTTCGACGTCAAGTCTCGGTGGAAACCGAGAGGCGAAGGCAGGCTAAGGCTTCGGCTGCTGAGGTAGAGGTGGCGAGGGCTGAGGCCGACGAGGGCTGAGGCCGACGAGGCTAAGGAAGCCTTGGCCTCGGAGATGGTTCGGCTCCACGCGGAGCTCAAGGCTTCGAAGGACGCCGAGGCTCGGCAGGCGAAGGAGAACGCTTCACTCCGAGGACGGGCTCAGAAGCTCGAAGACTTCGTCGTAGACAACCTTGGTGAAGCCACCCAGAGCCTGACCAACGTCCTTGAGCAAATAGGGAGCGAATGCCAGGCTCCGGACTTCGGCGACAAGGACCCAATTGGGGACCGCGTCGATTTTTTGAAGACGGTGGCTTCGACGGCAGAGCAATCACTGAAGGGCTTCGCCCTCATGGCCGACCGAGTCGCGGGCCAAGGGGTGTTGCACATGCTTCATGAAGCGGGGTGCAACCACCTTCAGGCAGCAACCTCCGTGACCCCGGTGGCCTTCGGGGGCCAGCACTTGGTGACGCCTCCGCTGGGCGTTCGCGGAGCCTGGCGGTGGCTGCAGGAGCTTTGGAAGGAACAAGGCTGCAAAGCAGTCCTCGACCTCTAGAAGGCCCTACGACTTCGCCGATCCAAAGCACCTGCCCCGTCGGACAGGCCTTCGACATCGACACCTCCGCCTCCGAAGGTGTAGATCTCCTTAGGCTTGTTTGTAACACTTCACTGCAGGCTTGTACAAACTTTATCAGCTTATTAATATAAATGCGGGGGTTTTTATACCTGCTCAGGCTCATCCTCCGAATGTTCACTTCGAAGTGCTTGAGGACTCTGAAGAACTTCGATGGTTGTGGGCAGTCCTCGAAGTAGCTAGGTCCGAAGGCCCTCCTCGGTTCAAGCTTCCGAGGGGGCCTAGCGGCGAAGACATCTCCAAAGTAGCTCAGGATTTGCTAGCCGCCGTGAAGACGGAGTCCCTTCAGAGTTCTTTGTTTTTTCCTTCACGAACGGCCTTAGCGGGCGACAAAGCCTTAGACTTCTCGGTCTTCGATACGGCACCGCCTACTTTGCTAAGTCAGAGCGACCTGCAAAATGGAAGGCGAGGTCTGCGGGCCTCGAAGCCTGGACGAGCCGAACGTGGGAGAGCAGGCTCCGACGAGGCTTCATCCAGCCGAGGGGGCCCTGGCCGAAAGAAAGGCAAGCGAGGGTTGGGACCTCGCACTCGATTTTTCTTAGGCTTAGATACAGACTATACGTAGCTTCATAGCCGAAGTACGTTTGTAACATACTTCTCAATTATCATTCAATGAATGGAGTTTATTTGTATTTGCATACTTCATCTGTATGCCTCGCATTGTTTGATGGCTTCGAATGTTTTAGCTTGTCTTGCTCGTATTGCGTGTTATATCCACACACCTCGCATACATGCTTCCCCCCTTGCTCATGGCAGCTAGGGATTTAGCCGTTGCTAGTGTGGGCAATAAAAAATGCGAAGGGGTGCGCCTTTTTTGCGGCTTCGGATGCTTGAAATGTATTGAGCGAAGGCCCCTTTGGGGATTCGAACGCGTTAATTTGGTGCGAAGCAAGGCTTCAGCAAAACCAAATTAAGCGAAGCATGCTTCGGCATGCTGGGATTTGGATGTTGTGCGTGAGCGAGGCTCCGAAACGCACTTAGATTTCCAGCGAAGTATGACTTCGAGATGCTCAGGCGTATATCAGATCGACACGCGAAGCAAGGCTTCAGAGCCTGTTTGGATAATGAAGCAAGGCTTTGGAGCTTGATACTGTAGTGAAAAGGATATTTGGTGTGGATTCACCGAACCTGTGATAATGTGAGCCACCTTCGACTCTGGGCCACCTTCGACCCTAGGTCACCTTCGACCCTGGGATGCTTCGGGTACGGGACCCGGAATCCCTGGGATGCTTCGGGTACGGAACCCGGAATCCCTGGACGCGTCGGGCCACGGCTCGGAGTCCCTGTTACTGCTACGGGCCGGGCAGAAATTGCTCTAAAAGGCGAAGTAGTGCTTCGAATTTCAAGGCGAAGCAGGGCTTCGAATTTCAAGGCGAAGCAGGGCTTCGAATATCAAAGTGGTTGCGAAATTGTACATCGAGGTGGTACTTCGGATAGCGGACATACCTCGTAAAGTGGTTGAAGGCTGGCTTCGTAGCCCCTGGGGCTTCGGCGACCTTTGACGCGTGGAGCGGAGCCCCTTGCCGGAGGGTAAGCTCCGGTATGTGAAGGGTTAGGGAAGGCGAAGATGGCCTTCGGACTGGACCTGAAGCCCCTTGCCGAAGGTGCGCGAAGCACGAAGCCTCGAAGCTCCCCCCTCAAGCGTACTTCAGGTTGCAGACAGTGGCAGAGAACTTAGCTTTTTGTACTAAGGTCCCCACGGACGGCGCCAACTGTTGTAGCAATTGTGTTAGCTACAGCACAAGTTTTGTATGTGTGTATATCATAGGTAGAATGAACCTCGATGGGTTCTCTCAGAGGGAGAAAGAGTTTATACTGGTTCGGGCCTCCCCTAGGGGATAATAGCCCTGTTCGGGAAAAATATCTCATCTTCGGGGTTATTACCGAAGCAGCATAAAGGCAGACAGCGGATTCGAAGATTCCCAGACGTTCATCTTCGAAGATACCTGGAGTCAAGTTCGAAGTACGAAGATAGGCATTGGTTCGGAGTACATCTTCGAACTAAGGCCTTTCAAGATCTTTTCTGCCAGCTAAGATGGAAGACTTATCTTCTTTCTCATTAGATTAGTCTTTTACCATTTTAGCCCTATCAAGGGTACCGAATAGTTTCCACTATGTTGGTTGTAATAGAGGGGTAAATAGGTCTTTTCCTTAATGTTTGGGCCTATAAATACCCCCCGTTTCAACCTGTAATAGGGAGACAACAAAATACAAGTTATTCAATACACACATTCGAACTATTCTAAGTTATTATCCTTTCGGAGGCTTAGAACAGTTCACTTCGCAAACACTTCGTTTGTTAGTTTCTTTTCTACAGAAACCTGTTAGCGTAATCTTTAACGCCAACAGTTGGCGCCGTCCGTGGGGAACCTAGTCCGAAAAACTTCGTTCTCTACCAACTTCTTACATCATGCCTCCTAAGCGGAGCGCACCTCGCAATCCCACTCGGAGGTCTTCTCGGATCTCCGGAGAGATACCCTTCGACACAGTTGAAGTCGGAGGGTCTTCAGCATTCCCTCCACAAACTCCGGAAGGGGCTTCTATCCCTCGAGCATACGAAGCTTCTCCGTCAACCCCATCCATACTCCGACCGCCCGGAGTCCCCCCTCCACCCTCCATCCCAATCCGAACTGATCCTACCAGTTCTCAAGACCCGGAAGACCCTTCCGGAGGAGATGAAGACAATCTTGGAGATATGGCCACTCAAATGGCCAACCTTCAAGCTGAAGTGGCAAGGTGGCGACAGGAAGCTGCGAGTAGGCTTCGCTCTCAAGCCACCCCAACCATCCCAGAAGTGCCCGAAGACGATGATCTTGATTATCCCGAAGCCCCGGAGAACGCCTCCTTCGATAATGAATCTCCGCCGCATCCTGAGCTGCAGAAGGTTCGCTTTTATCCAAAGTTTAAAACTTCGAAGCTCTGTAAGTATGCCGGAGATGAAGATCCCGGAGAGTTCGTTCATTCTTATGCCCTAGCAATTGAAGCTAGCGGAGGAGTTCGAGACACCATGGCGAAGTGCTTCCCTTTAGCTCTTCAAGGAGTGGCATTGAGGTGGTTCTGGTCCTTGAAGCCAGGATCAATCAATTCATGGTCGCAGCTGAAGAAGAAGTTTATAAGCAATTTTCAGGGCACCTTCGTGCCTCCCATGTCAACAGGAAGCCTTTTCCAGGTGAAACAGCTCCCCGGAGAGACATTGAGGCAATATTTTAAGCGCTTCGCTCATACGAAGTCACAAATTCGGGGGCTGTCCGCATCTTCAGTAGTTGATGCAGCCCGGGAAGCCGTCAGTCATCAAGGCCTTCTGGATAAACTTCATCGGAAAAACATCTCCTCGGTCTCTCAATTAATGTCATACTTCGAGGAGTATGCGAGGTCAGAAGAGGGTTGGCTTCGGAGGACTGCTGCTACTTCGTCCATATTGCAAGAAGTCAAAATAGAAGTGAAAACTTCGGCACAGCCACAGGAACCAGTCTTCGAAGTGCAACATGATCGGAGAAGAGGGCAAAAGCACCCTCGTTCTGAAGTCTTGAATATTGCACCCCCACAGAAGTTTACACCAAGAGCTCCACAGTCTACGGGGAACAAGGCCAGCGGCTGGAGGCCGCCAGGGAAAATGGCTGGCAAGGGTCAGACCCTTTTCTGCTGCATTCATGGAGAAAATCGAAGCCATGCAACTGATACTTGCAAGGCTATACTTACCCTAAGGGGAGAGTACTTAGAGAGAACTTCGGGTCGAGGTAGTACCGACCGAGTTCCAGCTGCAACGCGCCCAGAGCCGGTCCAGGCTGTGGCGTGGATAGAAAACTTTGATGCTGCAAGACACCCTCCGGTGGCCAATGTTATGCCACCTCCGAAGCAAGAGGAAGGGCAAGATAGAGGAAAGAGAGTAGTTCTCCCTATCTCCGGAGGAGGTACCCTCGGAAGCATGTCCAAGAGACAGCGAAGAGAGTACGTACGGGAAGTAGGTCATATTGGGACTTCGTCATCTGCAGCTGCAATGCCGGAGTGGTCTCACGTTCCGATATCTTTTTCTGCGGAGGATGCAGCCGGTATTACGTTCCCGCACGTAGATCCACTGGTTATCACTGCTGATGTTGCGGGCACTGAAGTTCGAAGGGTGTTGATTGACGGAGGTAGTTCGGCAGATATCATTTTTGTTCAAGCCTTCGATCAATTATGCATTTCCAGAAAGCATCTCCTTCCAGCGGCTCGTCCTCTGCAAGGCTTCGCAGGACCTCCGCTTGATGCACTTGGCCAAATAGGCCTGGAAGTTACCTTCGGAGAAGGTTTATTGGCCCGGAATGAGGAAGTAATCTTCGATGTTGTAGATGCCCCGTATGCTTACAATGTCATCTTCGGAAGAGGCATGCTAAACCAGTTCGGAGCTGTGGCGCATCACAATTATTTGTGCATGAAGATGCCCACACAAGCAGGAGTCCTTACAGTCTTCGGAGATCAAGCCATTGCTCGGAGGGCGGAATATGGTCATGGTCCCCTTCTTGATCCGAGGCAAGTAAACAGTGAGAAACCAAGGGTTGGTTTCGGTGTTTTGTGATGAGTGATTGACAAGCTTTTTACCCTCTGTTCGAAGGGTACCTCCGAAGGGGCTTCGGAGGTGGTGCCTCCGAAGGGTGTTCGGAGGTGGTGCCTCCGAAGGGTGTTCGGAGGTGGTTCACCGAAGGGTGTTCGGTGTTTGCTTGCTGCAGCTGTTGCAGCGGAGTGTGCATGTCGGAAGGGTCCGACAGTACACGATGACTGGGTGTGTACCGAAGGGGCTTCGGTACTTTGGGCGGTACACCGGAGTGTGTGCCGGAGGTTGATAACCCGGAGAGGTCTCCGGAGTACTGGATACACTTGTCTGCTTGTCTATGGTGCGCAGGGACTTCGGAGGCGATGGACAAGGTTCGAGCCTGGTGAACCTGGGTCGAGCGGGAGGCTTGATGCCAGGGGAGCGGGGAGCTCCGTCACGGTGGCTACGAAGGTGGTCCGGGTCGGTCCTCGGGTCGAGGCGTGCCAGGTGAAGGCAGAGAGTGCGGAGCGTGGCTCCGACTGAAGGTACTCCGAGACAAAGTCCTCGGAGGTGAGGCACTTCGAAGGTACTCCAAATGGAGTGACTTCAGAGTTGGTTGGATCAAGTCCTCTGCGGAGGCAAGGGTTCGAAGTGTGCTCCAGAGGGAGACATTCGAAGGTACCCGACGAAGGTCTCAGAAGTCGAGGCGCATCGAAGGCATGGTCCGGGTGAGGCTCATCGAGGAGTGTGCTCGGGGAGAGACACTGCGACGAAGTGCCCATGGAATGCTTCATGCGGAGGCCTTGGACGAAGGAGGGACTTCGAAGGGTGGTACTCCGAAGGTGGGTCTTCGGAGGGTGGAAGGCTTCGGAGCGAGGCTAGCTCCGGAGTAAGGTTGACTTGTGGTGCTTCGGCCTGCATGGCTTCGGTACACGGACTGACGGAGTTCGAGCTGGGAGTAGCTGCGAAGCCGTGGTGATCCACTCCGGAGGTGTTGGTGCGAAGGCCCAAGAAGCTTTGACGGCTTTGGCTCAAAACCGTCACTGTATCGAAGGCCATCTTCGGCGAAGCGAAGGCCACCAGGCTCAAGGATTCTCGCCGAAGCTACCGCACCCTCGCGTGCGAAGGGAGGATTCCAGAAGGTCAAAGACTGCAAAGGCTGACACTGTCTGTTCTGTAAAAGGCTGACACTGTCCCCTCTGCAAAGCTAACAGAGAAGCCTCCAGAATAAAGGTGGACTACCTTTTGTACCCCTTAGTTCTGTAGAGTCAAATCTTTTGTAAACCCTAGGGGTAAAGTAGTCATTTCCTTTGGGTGAACTGTGGGCTATAAATATGGGGGCTCGGTAGGTAACATTTAACACTTTGAGCATTTACTGTTGAGCTCCTGTAGCCACACACTTCGATTGAATACATCCAGAGAGTTCATTTTCTGTGTTCCTTGTTCAAGCGGCGAAGCCCTGTTTTCCTGTGCTTTTGCTTGAGCTCGCGTTACATACCTCGCTAGTATAGTGCACCGAAGCCTGTCTAGGCGAAGGGTGTTTTTGTGCGAAGTGTGTTTTTCAGTGTGCTGTCGCTCTGTGTAACTTGAGGCCAGACCTCACAGCTTACTAGCGAAGCCCTGATCGAGGCCCGTTTTGCTTCTTGTGTCGAAGCCCTTAGCGTAGTCCGTTTGTGTGCGTGTAGACCTTCGTGTACGAAGCCCAGCACCAGTTGCTGCCGCCAAGTACTTGGTCGAAGTCCCCAGAGGGCTGTCCACTCTTGCGAAGGGTGAAGTGCGAAGCCTGCTCGAAGCACCTCGTGTGCGGAGCCTGCACTTACTTAGCAGAGTAGATTTCCGAGGGTTGTAAGTAGAGCGAAGTCTTCTTGGCTTCGAACTTTTGCTCCTCCGAAGCCTGTGTTCGAAGGTGTCGAAGTACCTCCGAACCAGACCTTCGAAGGTGGTGTTCGAAGCCTGTTCCGCAGAAGACAGAACTGAAACCGAAGGCTAGTTTTTAGCCAGAAATTTTAAAAGCTCCCATTCACCCCCCCTTTGGTCGCCGGTTCCGGTCCAACAATTGGTATCAGAGCAGGTTAAGATCACCAGTTGACCTTAACCGGTTTTTTGATCTGTTGGCGACATGGATAGAGGCAGTAAAATTCCTCTGTTCGATGGGACAGACTTCGCATACTGGAAGGTGCGCATGGAGGCTTACTTGTTAAGCCAAGGAAATGCAATTTGGGAGATTGTGGAATCACAATACTCCATCCCTGAGACTCGCACCTCTCAAACAGAGAAGGATCAGTATAATGCCAATTCCAAGGCAAGAAATATACTGTTCATCGGTTTGAGCCGGAGTGAGTTCGATAGGGTGCAGCACCTTAGGACTGCTAGGGAGATTTGGACAACGCTCACTGTCTTTCATGAGGGCTCTACTCAGATTAAGGCCAGGCGCCAAAGCACCTACAATCAACAGTATCAGCTGTTTGTGCAGGCACCTGGTGAATCTATAGATGCCATGTTTTCTCACTTTGACGCGATAGTGAGTAACTTGCGGTCTAACGGCACGCTTGCTTACAGTGATCACGATAGGGCTATCAAGCTTCTCTATGCTCTTGACCGTAGCATATGGGAAGTGAAGATATCCAGCATTGAGGAGTCCACAGGCTATGACACTCTAACCTGTGATGAACTCTTTAGCAAGCTAAAGTCCACAGAGATTGCCAAGGCATCTCTTGCTGTGCACAGAAGCTCTTTGCCACAGGCATTGGCATTGGTTTCTAGCACTAGCCGTGGCACCACTACAGAACCAAGCACATCTGGTACTTGTGTTTTTGCAGATGGTTTTGCTTTGTCCTCCCTGGTCTCCGTCACAAAGGAGCAGGTGGACACTCTAGCTGATGATGAGCTTGCTCTCATTGCCCGGAGGTTCACCCGCTTTCATCATGAGAGACGGGATCAGAGGAGAAGTGGTTTTAGTGGTTGCTATGAATGTGGCGACACCTCTCATATTAAGGCCAATTGCCCCAAGATCAAGAAGAGAGATGAGAGTGACCGCCCCAAATACCACAAAAAGGAGAGGAAGCCCTTTGTGAAGGGTAAGCGCGGCAAGATGGCTAAGAAAGTAGCCAAGGCCGCTTCCAGAGCCTTTGTTGCTGCTCTTAGCGACATCGACACGTCCTCAACTGAGGAGTCGAGCTCTGAGGAGGAGGAGTCCCCAAGGAAGGAGGACAAGAAGGACAAGAAGGGACGTGACTTCACCGGCCTTTGCTTCATGGCCGACAGCGATCACAGCGGCGATGAGCTTGACTCATCTGAGGTAAACCTATCATCTGACCAGCTACTAATTAAATTAGATGAGCTGAATGAAGTAGTGCTAGGTCAGGATAGATTACTTGTGCAAGCCGCTAGAGAAAGAAAAGACCTTAGACTTAGGCTAGAAACTATTTCTACTGAATATGCCATGCTTAAGTCTAAATTTGATGATGCTGAATGTGAATCATGTTCTGTTGTCATGAGTGAGCTTGCTCAGTTGCGTTCTGTACATGCTCAAACTCTCTCTGAGCTTGAGACTGCACAGAAGCAGCTTTTGGAGGTGGATTCTAGACCTCATGATATTATTGATTGCATGAACTGCTCATTATTACGCGATAGCATTAATTTACGTGATAAGCATGTTCATGATTTGGAGGCTAGATTGGAAAGGGCCGGTAGTTCTAAGGATGTGCAGCCTGTGTGTGACACTTGCATTACCCTTAAGGACCAGCTAGGAACTGTTAGAGAGCGAGCTGAGAACCTCATGTCAGAAAATGAATACCTTCTTTTCGTGGTAAACAAATGCACTGAGGGAAAGGGTAGGATGGATTTGCTCTTGGCCAAGACCAAGTTGTGTGCTGACAGAGCAGGGGTAGCTCTAGGTTTGGGTTTGGAGAGGATACCTTCAGACAGTAAGACCAAAACTGTTTTTACCTCTCCCACCACCCTAGAGAAAGAGAGAGCTCTGTTGGACACCCCATCAGCCAAAAAGCCTACCCATCCTCCAAAGAAAGCCACTCCTCCTGCCAAGAAAAATCCTCCCAAGAAAACCACACAGAAGAAACCCAAGGAGCCTGTGAGAGTTGCTCCTATGACCCATGAGAGTGCCCCCAGGAGAGTTTTTCACTGTTCCTACTGTCAGCGGGCGGGTCATTTGGTTGGGTTCTGTTTTCGTCGCATCAAGGATGAGCGACGCGCACAGGCGATGAGTTACCAGGACATGCATTACCCATCTTTAGGTATGCATGAGTCTGAGATGTACTATCGTCCTGTTTTTGAGGCTCCTCGTGCTTCTCGGAGAGGTTTTGCTCCTCGAGGTATTCACCATGTTCCATATGGTGGTAGACCTCGGGCTAGCAGATTTGTACCTCGTCAGAGTAGGAGACCTCGACATGTTGTTCTTTCACAGCATGTAGGTAGACCTCGCACTTTGCATCATTCTGATTATTATGTGCGTAGACCGTCTGCTTTTACTGTGCCTACTACTCGTGTCACTCAGTGCTGGATGCCTCGCCATTATTTTACTCACCCCAGCACTGAGCGATCGAGACGTTCTCATCTTGTGTAGGCGACAGATCGAGGCTTGGAGGGCACGTGGATCATGGACTCCGGTTGTTCGCGCCACATGACCGGAGATGCAGCATGGTTCTCCAGCCTCACCACAACCAAGCAAAGGGAACATATCACCTTCGGAAACAATCGAAGGAGTAGAGTGAAAGGTAAAGGTGTGGTAAGAATTAACTCCAACTTCACTCTCAAAGATGTTGCTTTGGTTGAAAACCTGGGATACAATTTGCTGTCTGTATCTCAGTTGCTTGATGAGGGCTTCGAAGTGCGATTTCATCGCGATACTTCGCAAGTGCTCAATTCTGATGGCGTTGTGGTGTGTAAGATCTTTAGAGTTGGGAGAGTCTTTGGAGCTGATTTTTCAGAGTCATCTGGTTCTTCTCATTGTCTTGTTGCACATTCGACTTCTGAGCTTTGGAAGTGGCATAGGAGACTAGGGCATATGAGCTTTGAATTGCTCGCTCGTCTGAGCGCCCTACATCTGATCCGAGGATTGCCCAAGCTCAAGTTTGAGAAGAATTTAGTTTGCGCTCCTTGTCGACATGGAAAAATGATTGTCGCTTCGCATTCGCCAATCACCACAGTAATGACTGAACAACCCGGAGAACTTCTCCATATGGACACTGTAGGTCCTTCTCGGGTCAGTTCTTTAGGCGGCAAGTGGTATGTTCTAGTAATTGTCGACGATTTCTCTCGCTACTCTTGGGTCTTTTTTCTTGCCAGCAAGGATGAAGTGTTTTCACACTTTCGGAGCTTGGCTTTGAGACTTTTCACTGAACTCCTTGGTGCATTAAAATTCATTCGAAGCGATAATGGCACCGAGTTCAAAAATAGTCTCTTTGTTGACTTTTGCATGGAGCATGGCATAGAACATCAATTCTCTGCTCCGCGGGTTCCTCAACAAAACGGTGTTGTTGAGAGGAAGAACCGCACTTTGGTTGAGATGGCTAGGACGATGCTTGATGAGCATAGGACTCCTAGAAAATTCTGGGCTGAGGCCATGAACACTGCCTGTTACATCTCAAACCGAATTTTCTTGCGCTCAATTTTAAACTTGACATCTTATGAGCTACGTTTTGGGAGACAGCCCAAGGTTACTCATCTTCGAGTTTTTGGCTGTCGCTGCTTTATCCTAAAACATGGTAACTTGGATAAATTTGAGTCGCGATCTACTGACGGGATCTTTTTGGGTTATACTACTCATGGTCATTCCTATCGTGTTTATAACTTGGAAACTAACACTGTCATCGAGTCATGTGATGTGACGTTTGATGAATCAACCCCCTCTGTTAGTTCTGCTTTTGAACAGGCAAATGAACACGACATGGAACAGACCTTATTCGAAGACGAAGATCCCGGAGAATTCGAGGATGAACCCCTACTACCCTCGACGTCAACCCCCGAAGCTGACCCCGCTTCAACTACTTCGGCACGAGGTCCCGAAGCGACTACCTCAACATCGATCATCTTGGACCACTCCAACGCACAAGTTGAGGGGGAGACTGCATCCCGCCGCGAGGCTCCACATCATGTTCAAAGGATGCATCCTCCCGAGCAGATCATTGGTGAGCTTGATCAAAGGGTAACACGTTCTAACGCTCATTTCACTAATTCTGCTTTTGTTGCTTCTTTCGAGCCCTTAGATGTTAGCCATGCACTTTCTGATTCTAGTTGGATCAATGCCATGCATGAGGAACTTGAAAATTTTGAGAGAAACCAAGTCTGGACTTTAGTTGATCCTCCACCAAATGTTCATTTCATTGGAACAAAATGGATTTTCAAAAATAAACAAGGGGAGGATGGGACTATAATTAGAAACAAGGCTAGACTTTTAGCTCAGGGCTTTTCTCAACTAGAAGGGATTGATTTTACTGAAACTTTTGCACCTGTTGCTCGCCTTGAGGCCATTAGGATTTTGCTTGCCTTTGCGACATCCCGGGGATTCAAACTCTATCAAATGGATGTCAAAAGTGCTTTTCTTAATGGCTTCATAGGTGAAGATGTTTATGTAAAACAACCCCCTGGTTTTGAAAACCCCAAGTACCCACATAAAGTCCTTAAACTTCATAAGGCTCTTTATGGACTCAAGCAGGCCCCTCGGGCTTGGTATGATAGACTTAAGTCTTTTCTGCTTGAGCGAGGGTATTTGATGGGCTCTGTTGATAAAACTTTGTTTACTCTCAAGCATGGCAAAGATTTCCTCCTAGTTCAGATTTATGTGGATGATATCATCTTTGGTGGCTCTTCTCATGCTTTGGTTGCCGAGTTTGCAGATACCATGAGCAGGGAATTTGAAATGTCGATGATGGGTGAACTCACCTTCTTCCTTGGTTTGCAAATCAAGCAAAGCAAACAAGGTACTTTTGTCCACCAGACAAAGTACACCAAGGACCTGCTCAAGAAGTTCGACATGTTCGATGCGAAGCCCCTCGCCACTCCAATGGCTACATCTGTAGCATTGGACCCTGACGAAGATGGAGAAGCCGTAGATCAGAAGGAGTTCCGGAGCATGATCGGCTCCCTCCTCTACTTGACTGCCACGAGGCCGGACATACACTTCGCTGTGTGTCTGTGCGCTCGTTTTCAGGCTTCACCACGAGCTTCGCACCGACAAGCGGTTAAGCGCATTCTAAGGTATCTCAAACACACCCTTGAATTTGGCATATGGTATTCAGCATCTTCATCTTTATGTCTTCGAGGTTATTCTGATGCGGACTTTGCTGGGTGTAGAATTGATAGGAAGAGTACCTCTGGTACTTGTCATTTTCTGGGTACTTCACTGGTTTGCTGGTCTTCCCGCAAACAGTCTAGTGTTGCACAATCGACGGCTGAGGCCGAATATGTTGCTGCAGCTAGCTGTTGCTCTCAGATTTTGTGGATGGTATCCACTTTGCGGGATTTCGGGTTAGATTATAAGAGTGTTCCACTTTTCTGTGATAACACTAGTGCTATTTGTATTGCAAACAACCCGGTTCAGCACTCCAGAACCAAACACATTGACGTAAGGTATCATTTTCTCAGAGATCACAATGAGAAGGGTGATATTGAACTTCAATATGTTGATACCCAACACCAGCTTGCCGACATTTTTACAAAACCCCTCGATGCTTCTCGATTTGCTTACTTGCGTGGGGAACTTGGCATTTGTCACCCTTACGGCATTTTGTGAGGGGGAGCTGTTTTAGATGGATGTACTTTTGCTAATTGTGCTGAAATTGCATCTATGTATTTTGCACTTATATGCCTGCTTTTAATTCATGAAATCGTGTCAGCTCAGCTCTCTTTAATTCATCTAGAACATTCATGTGCATGATGTTTTATTCTCAAAAGTCAAATCATGCTCACTGCTTAGTCTTGAATCTAGCATGTTTCGGCAGGACTGCTTTAGCTATCTTTTATCTGCTTGACAGCAAGACACTGTTCATTGGATGCTAAAAATTGCAACTTGAAAACTGCTCTACATTTTCATGGATATTCATAAAGTGCCAAACATTGGTTCACTTAGTTAAAATCAAAAATTCCATGATTTGCATGCTTTTAAGAGAAAAGATCCAGGTGGGTTTGTGTGTCACACTACTCTATTCTAGACTGCTTACCATTGCACATCGGTCTGAACTGGAATAGTGTAGTGTGTACCAAAATCTTTGCCTTAAGCTTCTTATGGCTTTCATGCCTAGGCTTGGCCGGATTGGAAAGAATAAGGTGGACAAACAAATAATCCCTGGCACTAAGAAAAGAACAACAAAATTCATTGATTATCAAGTTTGCTTTTCAAGCTCCATTTGAACTGGACTTGTCTGTCTAGAGTAGAAATTGACTAGCTTTGTGCAGTCCTCGCTCTTCCTTGTCTAGCTTTTTGACTAAGTGGTGATGCTTTTATTTCAAAAATGATAAATTCACATGCTTCATCATGTTTTTAGAGAATATTAATTTGAGCTGAGCACATGGTCATTGGTATTAATATTGGCATATTTTTGCTCCATATGTCTTTGCATTTCTGCTCATTTCGATGCTTTGCATCTTTTACATGCTCCTTGATGCTTGCATTGCCAAAGGGGGAGACATTTGCTTCGTTCTCTGCCGCAAGGGGGTATAATTTCAAAGAGGGAGAAAATTTGACATAAAGGGGGAGAAGATTTTTTTATTGCCAAAGGGAAAATTTAACTCAGGGGGAGTTTTTATTGCCGAAGGGGCTTTTCACTCTTGTGAGAAAGGGGGAGGAAAATTCTTTTGTCAAGTGACATGGTTTGGCTCTTTTGTGAGTTTTTATGGTCACTTGTGTGCTGAAAATTTTTCAATTTTCTTCAATTTGGATTTGGTTGTCAATGCACTCATCAAGGGGGAGATTGAGAAACCAAGGGTTGGTTTCGGTGTTTTGTGATGAGTGATTGACAGGCTTTTTACCCTCTGTTCGAAGGGTACCTCCGAAGGGGCTTCGGAGGTGGTGCCTCCGAAGGGTGTTCGGAGGTGGTTCACTGAAGGGTGTTCGGTGTTTGCTTGCTGCAGCTGTTGCAGCGGAGTGTGCATGTCGGAAGGGTCCGACAGTACACGATGACTGGGTGTGTACCGAAGGGGCTTCGGTACTTTAGGCGGTACACCGGAGTGTGTGCCGGAGGTTGATAACCCGGAGAGGTCTCCGGAGTACTGGATACACTTGTCTGCTTGTCTATGGTGCGCAGGGACTTCGGAGGCGACGGACAAGGTTCGAGCCTGGTGAACCTGGGTCGAGTGGGAGGCTTGATGCCAGGGGAGCAGGGAGCTCTGTCACGGTGGCTACGAAGGTGGTCCGGGTCGGTCCTCGGGTCGAGGCGTGCCAGGTGAAGGCAGAGAGTGCGGAGCGTGGCTCCGACTGAAGGTACTCCGAGACAAAGTCCTCGGAGGTGAGGCACTTCGAAGGTACTCCGAATGGAGTGACTTCGGAGTTGGTTGGATCAAGTCCTCTGCGGAGGCAAGGGTTCGAAGTGTGCTCCGGAGGGAGACATTCGAAGGTACCCGACGAAGGTCTCAGAAGTCGAGGCGCATCGAAGGCATGGTCCGGGTGAGGCTCGTCGAGGAGTGTGCTCGGGGAGAGACACTGCAACGAAGTGCCCATGGAATGCTTCATGCGGAGGCCTTGGACGAAGGAGGGACTTCGAAGGGTGGTACTCCGAAGGTGGGTCTTCGGAGGGTGGAAGGCTTCGGAGCGAGGCTAGCTCCGGAGTAAGGTTGACTTGTGGTGCTTCGGCCTGCATGGCTTCTGTACACGGACTGACGGAGTTCGAGCTGGGAGTAGCTGCGAAGCCATGGTGATCCACTCCGGATGTGTTGGTGCGAAGGCCCAAGAAGCTTTGACGGCTTCGGCTCAAAACCATCACTGTATCGAAGGCCATCTTCGGCGAAGCGAAGGCCACCAGGCTCAAGGCTTCTCGCCGAAGCTACCGCACCCTCGCGTGCGAAGGGAGGATTCCAGAAGGTCAAAGACTGCAAAGGCTGACACTGTCTGTTCTGTAAAAGGCTGACACTGTCCCCTCTGCAAAGCTGACAGAGAAGCCTCCAGAATAAAGGTGGACTACCTTTTGTACCCCTTAGTTCTGTAGAGTCAAATCTTTTGTAAACCCTAGGGGTAAAGTAGTCATTTCCTTTGGGTGAACTGTGGGCTATAAATATGGGGGCTCGGTAGGTAACATTTAACACTTTGAGCATTTACTGTTGAGCTCCTGTAGCCACACACTTCGATTGAATACATCCAGAGAGTTCATTTTCTGTGTTCCTTGTTCAAGCGGCGAAGCCCTGTTTTCTTGTGCTTTTGCTTGAGCTCGCGTTACATACCTCGCTAGTATAGTGCACCGAAGCCTGTCTAGGCGAAGGGTGTTTTGTGCGAAGTGTGTTTTTCAGTGTGCTGTCGCTCTGTGTAACATGAGGCCAGACCTCACAGCTTACTAGCGAAGCCCTGATCGAGGCCCGTTTTGCTTCTTGTGTCGAAGCCCTTAGCGTAGTCCGTTTGTGTGCGTGTAGACCTTCGTGTACGAAGCCCAGCACCAGTTGCTGCCGCCAAGTACTTGGTCGAAGTCCCCAGAGGGCTGTCCACTCTTGCGAAGGGTGAAGTGCGAAGCCTGCTCGAAGCACCTCGTGTGCGGAGCCTGCACTGACTTAGCAGAGTAGATTTCCGAGGGTTGTAAGTAGAGCGAAGTCTTCTTGGCTTCGAACTTTTTCTCCTCCGAAGCCTGTGTTCGAAGGTGTCGAAGTACCTCCGAACCAGACCTTCGAAGGTGGTGTTCGAAGCCTGTTCCGTAGAAGACAGAACTGAAACCGAAGGCTAGTTTTTAGCCAGAAATTTTAAAAGCTCCCATTCACCCCCCCTCTGGTCGCCGGTTCCGGTCCAACAAACAGTGTGCAGGATAATGAAGAATTTTTTTCAGCCTCCTCCGAAGCTTCGAAGAAGTCCTTTCCGAGACCAAGTCCCGAAGGAGAGATTGCAACAAAGGTCATTGTTAAAGATGGTAAAGAGTATACTTTTCAATTTGGTAAAGATTTATCTCCTGAAGTTGCAACCTCCTTGGAAAAGGTGGTGGAAGAAAATTTGGATGTCTTCGCTTGGTCTGACGAAGATATCACCGGAGTCGATCGGGATATCATTGAACACAGTTTACTTGTAAACCCGAAGGCCCGGCCTGTTCGGCAAGGACTCCGAAAGATGTCCGCAGAGAGAGCTGCTCTAGCTAAGGACGAAGTTGAGAAATTGTTGAAGGCTGGGATTATCAGAGAAGTGGCTCACACAGAATGGTTAGCCAACCCAGTCTTCGTCAGAAAGAAGTCTTCCGGGAAGTGGCGCATGTGCATTGATTTCACATCCTTGAATAAAGCATGCCCACGTGACCCCTACCCCATGCCCCGAATTGATCAATTGGTTGACTCCACCGCAGGTTCGGAGTTATTAAGCTTCCTTGACGCGTATTCTGGTTATCATCAAATATGGTTGAAGCGCGAAGTTGAAATCAAGACAAGCTTCGTAACTCCTTCGGGAGTCTTCTGTTATGTAAGAATGCCCTTCGACCTAAGAAATGCCGGGGGTACTTTTTCGAGATTAGTTGCTAAGGCTCTAGGTCATCAACTAGGTCGCAATGTGGAGGCCTATATGGATGATATTGTAATAAAGAGTGCTTTAAAGCACCAACATAGCCTAGACATAGCAAAAACATTCAATAGCCTTCGGGCATGTGGGATCCGTCTTAACCCTGAAAAATGTATATTCGGAGCTAAGGCTGGAAAATTGTTAGGATATTTAGTTTCAAGCAGGGGAATTGAAGCTAGCCCTACTCAAATAACTGCGCTGCAGAAGATGGCTCCTCCGGAAAATTTAAAGCAAGTGCAAAAGCTGACTAGGCGTCTGGCAGCACTTAGCAGGTTTTTATCAAGGTCTGCGGAGAGGAGCTTGCCTATATTTAAAGCATTGAAAGGGTCCGAAGATTTTGCATGGACACCGGAGTGTCAGAAAAGCTTCGAAGATATTAAAGAGTATCTCAGTAATCTTGCTACACTCACGGTGCCTACTTCGGACGAAACCCTACTCCTGTACCTTGCAGCTACAGGTTCTGCTATCAGCGAAGTCCTTTTCAGAGAAGTGGATTTCAATGGGAAGTTGGTCCAAAATCCTGTTTATTTTGTATCCGAAGCATTATCAGCAGCGAAGACAAGATACTTCGAGCTTGAGAAGTTCATTTATGCTCTGATAATGGCTTCGAGGAAGCTAAGACATTATTTTTTAGCGCACAATGTAATTGTACCAACTTCATATCCTTTAGGAGATATGCTCCGAAGTAAGGATTCCACTGGAAGGATTGGGAAGTGGGCAGTCGAGCTAGCACCCTTTGGCATATCTTTCTTGGCAAGGACAGCTATCAAATCCCAAGTCCTAGCAGACTTCGTAGCAGAATGGACTCCACCTGTGAATTTGGTTCCGGAGAAGTCAAGTGACGGAGTTTGGATTGTTTACTCCGATGGGGCTTTCCAAGCATCCGGAGCAGGCATTGGAGCAGTGTTGATTTCACCGTCAGGGCAAAGAGCAATGTACTCCGCAAGACTCAACTTTAAGTCTACCAATAATATAGCGGAGTATGAAGGTATTTTATTGGGACAGCGAAAAGCACGTGCTCTAGGGGCTACAAGAATAATTATAAAGACAGACTCTCAGATAGTAGCAGGGCACGTAGACAAAAGTTTCCAAGTTCGGCATCCACAGCTTGCGAAGTACTTAAAAGAAATCCGTAAAATCGAAGCACACTTCAAAGGTATTTCCATTCGGAGTATACCAAGAGCAGAAAATGTGCAAGTGGACATCTTAGCAAAAGCTGCAGCCGGAGCTGTGGATGTGCCCGAAGAAGCTTTTTACGAGGAACTCAATATACCTTCGGTGCCACAAATTCCCTCTGCGGAGATTCTTTGCATTCCTAGTGCATATTGGAAAAATTCGATCATGGAACTTTTACAAGGAGGAACAAATTTGCCCGAAGAGCCGCAGCTGTCAAGATTAAAGCTCAGAGCCAGAAACTATCAAATAATCAACGGTATATTATACAAGGCCGGAGTATGTTCCCCTCTACTCCGATGTATATCTCAAGCCGAAGGCCAAGAAATTCTTCGAGAAATTCACGAAGGCCTTTGTGGTAGCCATTTAGCCCCTAGAGCTTTGGCAGGAAAAACACTTCGCCAGGGGCTTTATTGGCCTACAATCACAGCTGATGCGGAGAGCTTAGTCCGCACTTGTCAAGGATGCCAGTGGATGGGTTGACGGAGTCATCGCCCACCAACAGCTCTTCAAGTCATTGCTCCGGTATGGCCTATGGCCAGATGGGGTATGGATTTAATTGGTCCCTTTCCGGTAGCCAAGGGAAATCTGAAGTTCGCAGTGGTAGCTATTGAATATTTTTCTAAGTCGGTGGAAGCAGAACCCTTAACAGCTATCACTTCGAACAATGTACAGAAATTCTTCTGGAAGAACATTATTTGCCGGTTCGGAGTGCCTAGATACCTCACAGTTGATAATGGAACACAGTTCGACGCAGAACCCTTCAGGAAGTTCTACGAAGATCTAGGCATTTAGCTATGTTTTGCTGCAGTGAGGCATCCTCAGTCTAATGGAGCCGTAGAGCGAGCCAATGGAAATATTTTATCAAGGCTAAATCGAAGAATAGTAGGATTAGCAAAGGGACTGTGGACCGAAGAGCTTCCGAAGATTTTGTGGTCCATTCGGACTACGCAAACAAGGTCCACAGGTTTTACTCCGTTCAGACTACTATTCGGAGCTCAAAGGAGGATCGTTTCGAAGCACCGAGCCGGACATTAAAGAAGAAAGACAAGCTTCGTTAGATTTGTCAGAAGAAACAAGACTTCGAGCTGTAGCAAATTTATCAAAGTATCATCAGCAGACGAAGGCTTGGTTTGACCCGAAGGTTAAGCTCAATGAACTAAGACCGGGTCATCTTGTTCTACGAAGCATTATAGCACCAGGGAAGTTAGGGAATAAATGGGAAGGTCCATACCTAATTGTCCGTTCAGGACGCCCTGGTTCATTTAAATTAGCTAATTTAGAAGGTGAAGAGTTACCACATACTTGGCATGCGGAGCACCTAAAGCGATACTTCGCATAAGGGCTCCTTGTAATTCGATTGTAATCATCTTCTAAATAAATAAAGCATATGATCCTGATAGTGCCTTCCCCTCATAGACTTCCAGCTTCCGAGTGGACGCACTGGAACCGTGGGGTCGACCGAGAGG